>VWZN01005255.1:523508-547329 GCA_013396955.1 Regulus satrapa | reverse complement strand
CCGCCCCGCTAGGGCCGCTAGAGGTCCGCGCCTGCCCGCAGATGGCACCTCCCCGTGCCCGGCAGGAGGGACAGCGGCAAACAGAGCCTGCCCGGAGGGTCCTGCAGGGCCCCCTGCTCCCCGAGCCTCTCGGGAGCACAGCGGGGACAGCCCAGGGCCCGCAGGGGTGAAAATCAGAGTCAAATAAAGATTGCATATTAACAAAACAAAACAAAAAATTACTCTTCGGGCGGTCAGGCCTCGAAATAGATTGGGCAGGGAAGCGGTGGAGTCACCGTCCCTGGAGGTGTCCGAGAGGCATCTGGATCTGGCGCTGGCTGATGTGGTTTAGGGGCTACAGTGATAACCCTCTGTTGATGGTTAGTCTTGATTGTAAAGGTCTCTTCAGAGTTTGACGATTTTATGGAAAGGTGTCGGCTGACAAAGCCCCTGGAGACAAAGCCCCTGGGCTGTTAGCAGCCGCCTTGCCCAGGAGCATCCCCTCCCCGCTTGAGGCCCGTCTCGCCCGCCGTGTCAGTGCTCGCACCTTGTGTTGAGCTGGGAAAGGCAGAGGAATCCCCACAGAGTGGGGCCACCCAGGTGTGCGCCCCACCCTCGCCTGCAGAGCCTGAACGCCCCGGCCCGAACCGGCACCCCCGGCAGGCAGCCGTATTTATAGAGCAACAGAGACAAGCGGGCACCAAACGGCCCGTTCGGCTCTGCTGTGAACACACGTGCGTTTAACGAGCTGGAACCGGGAGCTGATCCACTCGGGTGGGCAGGAGCAACCTGCCACCAAGAGCAAGAGAAGGACACCAGGTCTCCCTGGAAAGGTGCAGGGGGCAGCCTCGGGGATGTGGGCTCCCTTCTCCTGGCCGGGGGGGCTGACATCTCTTGCTGCTTGACATCTCTCTGCTGCTTGAGCCCTGAGGAAGAGCCGAGCACACCATGACACTGCCACTGTCCAGCCACTGGCATCTGTCCCAGCAGTCTGCTGAGGACACTTAGCAGAGTGTGACCAAAACCTGCCTTATCACGGTTCACCCGGGACCCGAAACAAACCCAGGGCAAAGGGGAGTTTCCCAGCAAAATCTGACAGCTTCCAACACAGGAGCTGCTGCTAGCCACTCAAACTCCTTCTCCTTTCCAAATACAGTGTATTTGCTCTTGGGAAAGCCAGCAGAGGTGTTGGCTGAGCCCAGGTATTTCCCAGTGTGACAGCCAGAGTTGCTTCTTGTGCTGTCCCATATTTCTGCTGCTTTCACAGACATTTGCCCTCTCTGCCTGCTCCACAAGGACACCAACTTCCCTCTCAAACAGTCCTTGGGTTCGTTCTGGACAATCATTTACTTGCTGATAAATGCTGTTTCTCGGGAGGAAGGAGAGGGCACAAGAAAAATAATTTGTGAATTTGGCTCATGTGTTGTTGTCACTTTGATCCAGATAAGATTTTTAATTTTTTTTTAACTTCAAAAAGTCTCACTTTATTTTGTCCTGTTTCCAACATTTATCTCCAAGGGATGCTTAATGGTGGGGGCTGAAAAAAACGGATGAGAGAGACCAGACTTAAGTGAACTTTTTGATCTCCCCTGCACCTCACACCTCTGTCCTGCCCCAGTGGAAAGTTTGTTTGCCTTTCTGCNTTCTTTTTCGGGGGACCCCCCGAAAAAAAAAAAAAAAAAAAAAAAAAAAAAAAAAAAAAAAAAAAAAAAAAAAGTTTTGTTTTGTATTGACTCAGATGCTTTGCTTTCAGGTCACTCCTCAAGGACCTGCACAGGCAACAAGTCACCTTTGATAATGGGCAATGCCTACAGTCTCACTTGTGCTGCATCAAGACTCCCCAAATCCTCATTCTCCTGTGCCTTCTCTGCCCCATGTGCCAAAGGCTGCTGGTGGTCATGGCTGCTTTGACCACTGATTCTGGGGAGCACCCATTCCCTCCTAGCCTCCCTGCCCCAAGGCCTCCAGGCAAGAGGAGGCAGGGATTTCTGTGCTTTAGATTTTGTCTCTTCATCTTTCAAATATATTTAGTGGTCATAAAAGTGAGAAACTGGGAGAGACTCAGCTGGGACCAGTACTGTATAAGCCTCACCCAGGGTAACTAAGACCTGGCCGCTGCCACTCCTGGTCCCACATCTCTTAAGCAGGAAGGCAAATGTTCCTTCTCCCTCAGTGCCATCCCAGTGATTTGGGGGAGAAACCTTGTGGCTCTTAGGGGTGCTGGACATGATGGGCAAAATTCTGTGGTGGAGCAAGTTCACACCAGCCTGGATTTTCCAACAGGATATTTAAGCACCTCGATATTTGTGACTGAGGCATGGTGAAAGCTGCCCTACCGCACAGGGGGGTACCTTGTGGGGTCTAACCCCTCAGAGCAAGTGCTCTGCCAGCACAGCTGCAGACACATGTGCTGGCTGGCACAGCCCCACCAGCCTTCCCAGTGTTATCCTGACAAGGAGCCTGGAGAGAAGCTGGTCCTTTAACGGGCTCTCACAGCATGGGCAGCCAGTGGAGCATGCCAGCCCTGATGGGACTGCAGTGACAAAGTGCTGATCTGCAGGTCGATAAGGAGGGGCAGCGCCAGGCAGTGCAGCAAGGTGAGACTATCAGGCCAGCAGACAAAGCCATTAGCCTTCGTTCCTGGCCTCCACACGTGGGGAGAGGGGCTGGGGACAGCAGGTGGGGCAGAACCGCTGCCTCTGGGGTCTGCACAAGGGCTTTGCAAGCTGCTTTTCTGGAGACCCCACCATTTCAGTGATGCCATAGATTAGAAAAGCTCTGCAGTTACTCTTTTGTTAGAGTAATCACAGAGTGTCACTGCTGGTGGCTACAGTACCTAAGCAAGTGCCCTTTGGTTTTAAAATGCCCCTCTGAGGTGTCTGAGGGCTGCTCCAGGGCAGGGCAGAATACCGGTCTGACCATGTCGCTGGCAGGAGGATGTGCAACTGTCAACAGTGTTCCAGCAATCAGAGGTCAAGTATTGTTTGGGGATTTCAGCTTCTTTCTAGCTGGAGATCTTTTGTATCCTGGTGTGTACAGCTGAGACAGCCCTGCAGAAACCCTGTGTAACAGGAGACCCAAAAACACACCCTGAGCAGCATTGCTCGAGGGGGAGCTCGTCCTTCAGACAACAGCAACATCCACTTGCTTTAGGTGTCCCCAAAAATGACCCCAGTCACATGGAGCTCTGCTCGTGCAGGGTAAGAGCTAAGGCAGATGGGCTTCTCTCTTCTTCCCAACGCTGTCTCTATCCTGCTGCCTGCACGGGGTTCAAATGAGGTTGGAGAATGATTTTGTGTGGCCGTCAGTCTCTTCAAGACCATCCACAGCATTTTTCTGCCATCTGTCATTTTTGAGAAGAAAGCACACAAGAAAAAATAATAAACTCAAATTATTGCCTAATCAACACCAAAATCAGTGCTGCTTGCTCAGCCTGCGGGCCACAATTAGATGCCATCAGCAAATTTGGGCAGCTTGCCTGGGCTGCAGTCTTTCATCTCTTGAAGACTGACAGGCAACCCAGAGATCTGCAGGCAGAGGAAGGAGCTGGGATCCATTTGAAGGCTGGCTCTTTGGGGAAAGAGCACATAATTCAGAACAGTAGGGAAAATGGAGTTTTGTGTTTATGTTTGTTAATTAAAGGAAAACCATACCAGAGGAGGGCATGTTTAGGCCTCCAGCACCATCTCACAGTATTGCCCTGGTCATGCAGCCCCAGCTCAGTTTGCCTTGCCAGGAGGATGCTCGGGGTAAACCACTTTGGGAAATTATGGAACACGTGTCACCTGAACATCCTGACAGCCTTGGTGGGCTGTGCACTCATGCAGGATCTTGGCACCTGGTTTGATGTACACACCTTCCTCTTCCTCCCGTTCTGCACCTCGGCTGTTTCTCCAAAAGCTGGGGCTGCCTTCACCCACGGTGCCAGACGGGGAAGGGCGACCTCAGAGCTGGGGAGGGGGCAGAGGGGAGCCCCCAGAGCCGGGAAGGAGGGGACAGCGGGGATCTGCCAGGGGCAGGGAAGGGGTGTGGGACTGGGCAGAGCAGGGGGCTGGCCGCCCTGGCTCCACTCCCCAGTCACGCCAGCCTCCCCATCTGCTCGTCCCCGTGGAGGCAGGGCTCAAAGGTGCTCAGAGCAGCTCGGAGGAAAGGTGCTGAAGCCTGTCCCTCCTGCCAGGGAGGAAGGTGGGTTGGAGGAACTACCCTGCTGAAGCTCCGGTGCTCTGAAATGTGATCCCACCGGAGGCACCTCCCTGGGCCCCACCTCGCCCTCCCAGCCCTATATATGTGCCTGGCCTCGGGCGGGCTCGGGCTCGCACGGTGCCCCGGCAGCGCCTGCGGATGGAGAGGCCGAGGCACCAAGGCATGGCCAAGAACACCTCCATGCGCTGGCGGCTGCCGCTCGTGTGCCTCCTCTGGGAGGGGGCCATGATCGTCCTCTTCGGAGTCTTCGTGCGCTTCGGCGCCGAAGCTGATGCACACTGGGAGGAGGAGAAACGACACATGAACTTGACCAGTGACATAGAGAACGATTTCTACTTCCGATACCCCTGTGAGTATTCCAGAAGATTAATCCTGGTGCCGGCTGGTCCCCATCCCATCCCATCCCATCCCATCCCACCCCATCCCATCCCATCCCATCCCATCCATCCCATCCTGTGCTGTGGCAGAGCCTGTCAGAGGTGCTGTCCCCTTGAGGCTGGCTTGGGGCTCACCAAAGAGCAAGAGAAAAGCCCTCCGAAAGAGAAATGGCCCTCCAGTGCCTTGGGGCTCTGTCAGCAGGGTACCATGACGTCTTTTTTCCAGGAATAGGGCTGACGTGTTCCCAACACTCTGCAAGTTTCAGCTTGCTGCCCCCTCCCTCAGCTCTGGATCAGAGCAAGCCTTTCTGTGCACACAGAGGAACGGCTGTTGAGATCCTGTGACATCTTCCTCCTCTTCCTCCGTCCACCCCCTCGCTTGTGAATTACCCTTTAGCTACTGGCATTTCAGTGCCAGAGTCCTCCTAAGCTGCCAGGTTCCCAGGTTCTTGGGTCTCTGCATCGTAGTAAAACAGATATTATTCAGAAGGTTAAAGCTCTTCTGGCCAGGCAGTACCTTTGGGTGACTTTGGTCTCCAGGGCTGGTCATCTTTGTGAGCCTTTCAGAACAAGCTGCTTCTGTAGGCAATTGTTTCCAAGGAAGCAACAGGCCTGAGTCATGCATCTATTTAGAACATTTCCATTAAAAACACCTGCTAAATCAAAGGAGCTATAGCAACCTGTGGCTGCTGAGGATTAGCTAGTTCAGAAAAGGCTTTGCTTACAGAAACCTGCTGCTCAGTCAGCCTCCAGGTTCATGTACGGTCATGGGCTCTCCCTGGACATCTGCCCGTGGGACCAGCCCCACACAGGTTGGTGTGAAGCAGCAGCAGTGCCTGAGGGCTGCTCTTGTCACCAGTATGCTGGGAGGACATCAGGAGTCCAAAAAAGAGTGTGTAGGAGCTAAGGAAGTGACATCTCTTCTGTCCTTATATCCCACTCCTGCTCTGTTGTGCCAAATATTCCCCTTCAAAAGGCAGGATGGATTCAACACAACTAAATCAATCTAAGGGCAACCGCTCAGTTTAGCTTTGAATTACATTTCTGTTTCAGGCCTGAGGAAGGACTCACGTGCCCAAAAGCACAGCTGTTCTTTCTCCTTTATCTAATCAGAAATATTCTCTCTCTGCAAAGATGGACAAATAAGTCAAGGTGGCCAAGCCCTGGAATTTTAATCCTCGTGTCCATCCAGTGCTGCTCAGAAGAATGTGGTGGTTGAACACCCGAAGATCATTTGTACCAACATATCTGTGACCATTGCGGTCCACAGCACCTGTCTGCAATGGCAGAGGGATAGGAGTGAAAAATGAGCAAGTCCTTCAAGCCAGAGAAGATTGGGAAGGCAGGTAGAGGCAAGTTGTCCTGTTTTCAGGAAGCCAATATGTGGCTGTGTCAGTGGTGCCCATTGCCAGGTCCAGTTGGTGTGACAGTTCCTTCTCATTTTGGATTGCACATGGATATTCCGTAATCAGTGACTCATCTCTCTCCAGGAGAAAAGAAATGATGGGTTTTTTGTCCCTGAGAGCATTCTCAAAGCTCAAACACTTCCTCTTGATAGTTGTGACAATTGTCCTGCCACAAAAGCAGGCTTACAGGCTTTAGGGCATGGCAATGCCTGTGCTGCCTCTGAGAGATAATGTTATTCTTACTAAGGGAAAGCAAAGGCAAGGGTTAGGAAAAGGTTTTGGACTGGGTGTGGTTTAGAAAAAGATCTGCTCTTCCTTCTGAGGTCGTTCAGGGTGTAACACACAGTGAGATCCTCTGGGTTTTTGGAAGGCATGCCATCCCACAGGTTTAACTCTGACCCGTGTATTTGTGCTTTTAGGATGAAAGAATGAATATATAATGCAAATGGCAGCAGATAAATCTAGCTGTATATTGTGTTGCTTACACTGCAAAAGAGGGAGGGGAAATAAATACAGCTGCAGAGGGAAAGTCTATGGGATTGTGTGGTAAAACCAATGTAAGACTGTTCTTAGGACATGTGGAGAAGTGCTTTGGAAGGGGCCTCTGCTGAACAGTGCCAGGTGCAGATCTCATCTCCTTCCTTTTTAAAGAGTGATTTCATAGGCATTGGGGGCATTTTTTAAAAGCAATCAGATTAGCATGGCTTAAGCCTGTCCAAATGCTCATCCTTAAGCAAATTGCAAGGTCTTCTAAAGCACAGGAGGGCAAAACTCTCAGGTTCTGCAGATCCGTACTTCACGCAAGCCTTCACCTTCAGTGGAAGTAGCAGACACAAGGCCTGTGGAAATGGACCAGGGGCTGATGGATTTCAGCACAGGTTCTGGAGCAGACTTCCAGCCACAGAATTTCCTTTGCCCTGAGCTTACGCCCTCTCTGAGCGCACAGACTTTGCTGGATATAGTGGCTATAATGATTTGCACACTGCAAAATGCTGAACGTTCTGGTTTACCTCCATCACTGCTGTATTTATCTGCTCTGCAGCATGAGTTTGCTGGTGGGAGCCACCCGGGGGGCTCCCAGCCTTGGGTCTCCTGTTCTTTCCATTGGCTGAGTGACCTGCAGTGTGAGGGTTTGCATGGTTCAATTTGTAAGTATGCAAGCGTTTCAGCTCACTTAATTGCAAAGCAATGCTTATCTGATAGAAACGTGCAGCATTAAAAAGTACAGCAGGTTTACTGCACCAAGAAGGTCCTTCAAGAGGCTCACACAGATCTGGTTTCCCCCGGGGAAGGGCATCTGAGGGTCTTGGGTGAGCAGGTCTGACCATTAGTGGGAAGAACTGGGTCTCTCTAGTTTAAGCACTAAAAATCTTACAAGGTGGGTTTCTGATCTCAATGGTGTTTTGCTGCTGATTTCCAAAGCATTTAAAAGTTTGTTTGTAAACTTTCCTTGTTCTTTTGCTCTCCTTTCTCTGAGCCATCTCCAGGACCCTGGACTGAATGGACCTACCCAAAGTGATTGTTTATGTGTTTTAACAAAACTTTACTGTTCATTTCACATGATCTTTTTTGAGTTTTTTACAAAAGGGGAAAAATGATCTGAATAGAAAAATATTTTCCTCTCTATACTCCATTTGTCTCGGGTCTTTTTTTGCACACAGTTTTTAGTAAACATTTACTTTAAAGGCTGAGCCTTTTAACCAAAAGTCAGTTTCCAAAAGATGAGCCATTTTCAGACTTAGAAACATGGGGACATGAGGCCAACACATGTTTTCTCTTGAATTTCCCTCCTACTGCTACTGCTGTAATTAGTTTCTTTTCAACACCAAATGCACATGGCACTTGCAGTCTTGCTGTCCCCACAGAGCTGACAAGTCCCTTCCCTCTGCACAGCTTTCCAGGATGTCCACGTGATGATCTTTGTGGGCTTTGGCTTCCTCATGACCTTCCTCAAGCGCTATGGATTCGGAGCTGTGGGTTTCAATTTCCTCCTCGCTGCCTTCGGGATCCAGTGGGCTCTCCTGATGCAAGGCTGGTTCCACTCCTTCAAGGATGGGAAGATCCTCATTGGAGTGGAGAAGTAAGGAGGAGTTGGGCTCTGGGATGGCACCTCTGGCCTGGCCAGAGGAAGAGCTGGAATGAGAGCCAAGCAGTTGGAAACACCTGTCCGTCAGTTACGTCAAATACAAATCACTCTCGAAACTGCTGTTTTCCCTCCACATACTTGCACTTGCTTTCCACCTTTCCGCCCAAAGGTACCTGCCATTGTGGTGGTACTGCTCAAAGGGAAACCTGGGACGAGTGTCACCCCATCGTGCCGAGCCAGGCACCGCGGATGTCAGTGCTGAGAACACGTATCATTCACATTGCCTGAATAATGTGGGGGTGTAAGGATGGGAGGAGAGTCAGAGTGAGATCCAGGGATGTCTCCTAGTCACCTCTTTGTCTTCAGGTGGGATCTCTAGAGCTGGGGGTAGGTAAGAGTGATTTACAGAGAAATATTTCCTTATTAAACCACAATTTTCCTTCCACTTTTCCAGCCTGATCAATGCTGATTTCTGTGTGGGCTCTGTGTGCATCGCCTTTGGGGCCATCCTGGGGAAAACCAGCCCCATACAGCTCCTTGTCATGACTTTGTTCCAAGTCACACTCTTTTCAGTGAACGAGTACATCCTCCTCAACCTTCTTCATGTAAGGCTTTAGGTAGTACCTGCTTTGTTCTGCTCTTTCCTCTCTACACCTCTCCAAACTCATTCTTTGCTATGGCTCCACCGAGCCACTGCCTTCATAAGCATTTGAAATGCAAGAATTCAGGCAGCAAAAGTAGGCAGATTGTGAAGGTGAGGGGCAGTGGGTCATAATTGCCTGAGAAGGAAGATCTGCTGGGGTTTTACTCATAAGCCTGGCAGTTCAGGAGCACTGGGCCCCTCTGTCAAGTGCACAGACAAGCTGGGCACAGTGCAGATCAGGCCTCAGCTCCAGAATGAGTGGCAATTGCAGAAGCAAACCTCTGTTTTCCCATGGCTGCAGGTAAAGGATGCAGGTGGCTCCATGACCATCCACACCTTCGGAGCCTACTTTGGCCTCACGGTGACACGGGTCCTGTACAGACCCAACCTGGAGCAGAGTAAGGACAAGCAGGGCTCTGTGTACCACTCCGACCTCTTTGCTATGATTGGTGAGTCTGCCCTCATCGCAGGGGTGCTGCTACATGGGGACCACTCGGCTGCACAGGGCTGGTTCCTCCTGTTCCTCTGGGAAAAACTGAAACCAGGATATGGAGCTGAGGAGTTCTGTATCCCAGAGGACTTTCACCTTTCAGAGTTACTTCTCTGAAAGCTCCCTTCATCAATGGCTGAGACGGTGCCTGGGAAGATAAGGGTGCATTTTGGTTCCCTTTCTCTGCCAGCCTTTCCTGATGCTGGTCTCATCATGTGGGGTGTGAATCACGGGAATGCACGACTATGGGGTGTAATTTCCCCTGTGTAGAAATATCTTCTTTGGAGTTGGTTTTTTGTTTATTTTTTTTCCCCAATCCTTGTGTTTTCTCTTTTCCCCTTCTCTTCCTCACCCCATCTGCCCCATCCCACCAGGTACCCTGTACCTGTGGATGTACTGGCCCAGTTTTAACTCAGCCATTTCTGATCACGGAGATGCCCAGCACCGCTCTGCCATTAACACGTACTGCTCCCTGGCTGCCTGTGTCCTCACCACCATGGCCTTCTCCAGCATGCTGCAAAAGAAGGGCAAGCTTGACATGGTAAGATGGGAGCAGAGAGCCCTGCATTGCCCAGGGAATGAGGTTGATCAAGGGTCCAGGAAACAACTGGCACTTGTACTTTGCTGAACAGACACAGGGTTTCAGGGCATGATGGTGAAACCAGCATCCAGGCAGAAACTCTGAGGCTATATCAAATAAGAAAGTGGGAATGGGTCCTGCAGAACCTGAGGTGTGTGGTGATGCCCTACCTGTGGTGGCCTCAAGTCACAGCACGGACTGGGCTTGCTCTGCTGGGCGTGTTGCAGAGCCCTGTTTGGCAGCACTCCCCATCAAACAAGGCCTGCACAGCAGCTCATGAGCAATCGGGGGGCTGATTTGTACGTGTTGGATGTGTGGGTGACATGTCTCTGTGACAGCAGAGCTTGCGTGACACATGGGTGAGACAATTTCCATCTCATCACAACTCCCCACCCGTATCTGTGGATGCAAAGAACGTGTGGGGTACAGGGAGTGGGAGTCTCTGTGCACCTGTGCTGCAGACAGAAGCTGCCTGTTCTTTTCTTGTTTTTCACCAGCAAGTAGGAAAATGGGCCCTGATATTTCCTCTGGAAACATTTTCAGAGCTGATTCTCCCACTTTGCCATTTGCACACACACACACACACAGACACACACACACACAAGCAATTGCAGTGTCCCTGAGATGCCAAGGCAGAGCGGTTGCTTCTGCAGGTCCACATCCAGAATGCCACGCTGGCTGGCGGCGTGGCCGTGGGCACCAGCGCCGAGATGATGCTGACTCCATATGGCTCCCTCATTGTCGGGTCCATCTCTGGCATCGTGTCCACGGTGGGGTATGTCTACTTCACGGTGAGTGCTGCTCGAGGGGTCTGCAGCCCTGGTCCTGCTGAGGAGACCAGAAATGGGTTCGCTTCCCTTTGACGGTTCCTGCTTTCCTGAATCACTTATGGGATGCACTTCTGACTCCTTTTACTGCCCCAAAATGCTCAGGAAGTTTCAGATTCCCAACAGGAGCATGTTTGGAGGCTATGTTGTTAGTTTATCTTGAGCTTGGCTCACATTTTTGTCTACAGGCCTTTAGCTCTTTTATGGGACACAATATTTCTCCTCTTTCTCTGTTTATCCCAGTCCACCATGGAAGGAACGAATCCTTTCCAGGGCCTTGCTCAACTGCCTGATCTCTCTCTACTTCCCTTCCCCTCAGCCTTTTTTGGAGTCTAGGTTGCATATTCAGGACACATGTGGCATCCACAACCTCCATGCCATGCCAGGCCTTATCGGGGGCATTGTGGGGGCCATCACAGCAGCTGCAGCCACAGAGGATGTATATGGAAAAGAGGGGTAAGCTGGCTTGAAAATCCTCCCTGAGAATAGATTTTACCTGAAGGACTGTGGGCTGGGAGCAGCTAGCAATTAACAGCTTTTGTTAATAGTTCAGAGTAGCCCAGAATTGTCCCTCAAAAAGATGGGGTGCACTGACTGTGTTGGGCTTACTGAATTGTAGCCTCCTTTTATGTGGCTTACTCTGGTGGCCTCATAAACTGAGCCACAGTCCCAGTGTTTGGCATTATTCTGGGCCACAGTGGGGAGGGAAGTGTTTCTCCCTCTCCCCTGCATTGTTTTGTGGGGTCAGGTAAGGCTAAAAGTCTGAATTACAAAGGGAATGTTTGTATTTTGGGCTCCTCTCCAGTAAAGCTTAGCCAGGGTTCAGAGAAGGAAGTGAGCGGTGTTTTGGCCATTGCACTCCCGGTGTACTGCGGAACAGGGATGGGGGCTAGGGAAGAGCTCCCAAGAGAGCGGGGCGACATGGTTCCTCTGGAGCCAGGAAACATCTCCTGCCAGGGGCGATCATCCCCATTTCTGCCCTCGGCAGGTTCATCAAGGCGTTTGACTTCACCGGCGCGTACCGCACGCGGACACCCAGCATCCAGGGAGGATTCCAGGCCGCCGGCATCGTGGTGTCTCTGCTGATGGCATTTGCTGGGGGGGCCATCGTGGGTAAGCCGGAGGGCGGCGCGGAGAGGGGAGGGTTGAGCCAGCCCGCAGCTGAAACTGAGGCACCCGTGTGCCCCGGACGCCTCCTGGGCACCGAGCCGCCGTGCTGGCGGGGACCGAGCCGCACCCCGNNNCGGGGACCGAGCCGCCCCCCGCCTGCATCCCTGCCCGCCCCCCCTTCCAGGGGGCATCCTGAAGCTGCCCATCTGGGGGGACGCCGCGGCCGAGAACTGCTTCGAGGACGGCGTGTACTGGGAGGTGAGGGGCGCGGGGCCGGGGGCGGCAGGTGGCGCTGCGGGCCCGCGGCCCGGCCCGGGGGGCTCAGGGGGCTCTGCCGCAGGTGCCGGAGGACGAGGAGAGCGACGCGTACCACATGCACAACCCCGACAAGCCCGCCTCGCCCTGAGCCTTCTCCCCGCCGCAGCGCCCAGCCCCAGCCGGGGCACAAGGATCGCCTGCTCCCCGCCACCACCGCGGCTCTGCCCCGCTCCGCCGCTTTTCTAACGAGCTGCCGTGGATGTAATAAAGTCGTGTTGTTCTTTCCAGGCCTGTGCTGCCGTGTGTCAGCGGCCGAGCGGGATGGGATGTCGCCCTGACCCGTCCGTCTCTCCCGGCTGCCAGGAGAGCTCTCGCCTGCCCAGGGCAAAGCAGGGGTGCTGGGACACTCCTGTGCCTAGGGAACAAAGTGGAGGCATCATGAATGGTGGCCATACAGGCTGGGTGTGATAGACAGTGTGCTAGATAATGCAGCCTGGGGAGGTACTTGGTTTGGGAGCTGGCACCTTGAGGTCACAGTCGAGAAGGTGATGAGCCCCCAGGCTGGGGGCTGAGCCCCGGCGGGAAGCACAGGCCAGGCTGGTTCTTTTTGAGGAGAGGATGCTGGGGTGCAGCTGCTGACCCTCTGCTCATCCTGCCATCCACAGCAGGGGTGAGGGCCATCTGCAAGTCCAGCTACGCTTCTACGTGATGGCCTCTACCATCACCTTCCCTTGAAATGCCCTTACCAAGGCCTCCATCAGATCCTTGGGAACCTTGTTTGCATGTACAGCACAGACTGACAGGACCCGTTCCTCTTTTTTGGCTGAAGCCATTTCTTCCAGTGTCATGAGATGGCTCCTTCCACTGTCTGGTGCTATTCTGATGGGAAGAGGACAGCCCCTGTCTTTAGGGGGCTTCAGCCAGAGTTGGAGGAAACAGGGATGAAAACCAGGCCTAAAATCCTGCATGTTTTTCAGGGTGATATAATATGAGGAGCAGGAAAGGAAAAGAGAGGGGGGGAAAGGAGGTAGGAGGGCTGATAGGTCTCTTCACTGCGTTTAGCTGTAATTCTTACACCTGAGGGGGGGAGCCAAAAGTACCTATTCACATCCCCTTGGGATATGACACCCTCATTTTCCATGCTGGGTAAAGACAAAAACCCTTTACAACATGTTTCTGGAATTTGTCAGCGGCTGCCAGCAGCAGCATGTTAATTAAATGTCGGCAAAGATGGAAGCAAGAGGCTCTGCTCTAATTGGACACTTTGCTTGGTGGAGCTGAAAAACATTGTGACAGAGGAGGAGGTGCCGAAACGCTGTGTTCCCCTGCCATGGTGGGGATGGGGACAGCCAGGCACGGGAGACGCTCTCTCCTGCACACACGTTGCCTCCCTTTGGCCTGAAACAACCTCACCATTGAAAAAAGAAGAGTAATAAAAGGCCTGAAATCCTCCGTAGGGTTGGTCTCAAGCACAGCAGCAGTGTGGAATGCAGGGAAAGGGCTGGTTGGCTAAGGAGAAATTCAGAAATATCATAGCTGGGCCATCAGGAGCTCCAGCTCGCTTGCCAGCAAGTATTTTCTGTTTCTTTTATGATAGCAAAGGCAGGTCTGACAGGGGTTAGGAATGGTCTCTGGAGAATGATCCCTGCAGAGGCTGAAGCAGACATTGAGCTGCATCCTTTCTCTGAGACAGGGATGGGAAAATGTAGGGCAAGTGTTTTCTCTGTGCTGGTATCTGTTGAAGGAGGGAGATCTCCTCCCAGCTTCTCTGTGCTGGAAAAGGGATGTAACAGCCATTTTCTGCTCACAGCTTCATCCAGAGTGCATCACAAAGCACCACAGGGATGTTTACTGACAGGCACCATAGACAATGTCATTTCAAAACGGGAGTCCTAAACTTTTTCCCACAAGTCTGCAAAATCTGAAAGCAGAAGCAGACCTTTTGGGCCCTGCATTTCCTACTGTGTGACTGGACTGGTGTCCCTTCATCCCACACCGCTTGAGTTCTGTCTGTGTCCCAGCTAATCTGTGTGTCCAACCTTTGTGGCCTCTGGTCTTTCTTCCCAGCAGCTTTCAAGGGTCCATGGGGTTCAGTAATGGCAAAGACTGGGTGACCCCCATTACTTCAGCAAGGTGGCCAACCCACATCTGGGCCTGTGAGCCCTGGGAGATGGTCCTGCCCCGTGTGCACGTGCTGGAATGCTGGAAGAAGAAGCCCTGACCCAGTTCCCTGGCCCTCTGGGCAGTGCCTCCTCCTCGTGGGAAGACACCTAAATTGCCCAGGCTGCGGGGCAGCCAAGCGTTTTATTGCCTGTGCTCTTGCGGGGCTCAGTCTGGTCTCAGTACCTAAATCACTCGCTGGGGCTGGCCGGGCAGGTTTAATTCCCTGGCGAACAATGCCGGGATCGGGCTGGCGCGTTTGAAGTGCAGTCGCGGCCCCAGCAGTGGACCGAGGGTTTCTCAACGGGGGAGCGTGGAGAGCAGAGGATTGGGCTGCTCCGGCAGGCGTTTAGGGGTGTGAGAAAGGGGCTAAGGGGCTGTAGATACTCGCGGGGATTAGGTGGTACAAATTGGCTGGGAAGCACCGGAGGCATTGACCAAAGTTGTCCTGGGGCAGGTTCCCATGGGGGGGGTGGCTGAAACAACCTGCCTTCAAGGAGGCTGGAAGGCCCAGCCTGGCTGCTAATCCCCTGGGATCTCTGTGGCACAGAGCAGAAAAGAGGTTAAAAAAAAAGGGAAAATCTCGTGTAAAGGTGGTGGTTTCCCCAAGGGGATGATGTTAAAGAGAGAAGGGAGGAGGTGGGGGGAGGAACAGCATAGTTTAATCCCTCTTTTAATAGGCAGGTGGTGGGCTTTGCTCGCGCTCCTGCTCCTGCAAGCTGCTGCAGAGATTTTGGCAGAAGGCCTTTGCTCACCTCTGCTGTCCCCCACTCTTGGCAGAGAGCGGCCCCATCTGTGGATCTGCCCAGGACAACGGGGGTTGCCTGCTTACTGCATCTGCGCCCATGCATGTGTTGGTGTGCACGGGTGCACGTACACGGTGCCAGCCCCAGATTTGGCCTCACGGCACACCCCAGCCACCGGCCACTGGCCTATCTGCTGCTGGCAGCGTGCCCATGCCTCATGTCCCCGCAGCCGTGCCCTCGGCCTTCCTGAGCTCGCACAGCCGGCACTCTGAAAGCCACGCTGCGGTGCTGCTGGCGATGCTCCCGTGCTGCTGGCCGCGCTGCCACCGTGCACATCCTCCCACCTGTGCCGCACATCCTCCCACCTGTGCCGCACATCCTCCCACCTTCGGGCCGCAGCGAGCGCGTGCGTGGCCGACCCGGAGTGTCCGACCCGGCGTGTCCACGCCTGCGTGAGCGCCGCTCCAGCCCCTTCCGAAGGAGCGCTGTAAATTGTAATCAGATTAGGGCAGCCGGTCGCTTAGGGCCCTTGAAAAGGGCATGCGTCCCCTCATCAGTACCTAGCATTGAGTCGCACAAAGGGTCTAAGTAACTCGGCAGGGGTCGGGCCCTCTGGAGCGCAGGGGAGGGGGCTCGCCTTTCTTTTCTCTCTGTCCCTTGTAATTATGTCAATTTGCTAGCCAAATTGTTTGCTTGAGTGGACAGTGGGGGCTTGCCCCCCTTCACACCTCCCCCCCACCCCTAACCCCATTCATGTGCTAATGTGGGAAGGAGCATGGCCTCCTGACTTCGGGAGCTGGCCGTCAAGGAGCAAAGCACAGGGGGGCATGGGCCAGGAGCCCCCCATTCCTGTGCCCATGGGTGCCTTGGCCTTGCAGCCCCCATGAGCAGGGCTCTCCTGTTTACCTTACCCCACGGCAGGGCGTGCAACAGCCGACCAGCCCCAGGCAGCCCTGGTTTTCTTGGCCGCCCCTCACCTGAACCGCACGCCTGCTCGGCCACGGCATCCCCAGGGCCAGGAGCCATGCCCTCTGCTCAGTGGTTTTCCCGGCACACCTCCCCACCCGCGCACCTCCCAGCATTTGCATATATTCTGCCCGCAAATCCTTGTCAAGGGGACCCTCTTTATTGCCTGTATAGATCACAGGGTGTTAGTTAAGGGGCTTCTTTGTATTGCCTCAGACAGCTGGGGTCATCAAAAGTCCTGTGGTGGGAAGGAGAGACAGGAGGAGGGGGGAAGCTCTGACAATACAGACTGAAGGATTAAAGGAGCATATAAAGTTCCTATTGAGTGAGACAAGAGGCTGTTCACTCCCAAGATTGACAGCAACCAGGAGGCGATTCCCAACACAATGTCCAATTAATTCTCTACCCTCTTCGCTGCCGTCTCCTCCTCCCTCCTCTCCTGGGCTGGGGCATGAGCAGGGAAGGGCTGAAGCTAAGATCCTTGAGAAGGTAATTAATTATTCCTGACTAAGAGGAGCTTGCCGAGGTGCAGGCCAGTCCCCAGGCTCGCTGGGCATCCATCCCACTCCCACAGGTTACCATCAGTTTGGACCACTTCAGGGTAGTTTTCCTCTCTATCACAGAGATGTCCCACCAAAGGTCCATCTTCATGGCATGTGCTGGACAATAACCCAGGCTCCTGCTGAGCCTGGAAGAGGCAGATTTAGGGCTAAAGCCAAGCTGACAGTGGAATGCAGCAGGACAAGGCAGCGGCAGGAAGGCCAGGGAGCAGGGCAAGGTGCATGGCCAAGATGTATGGGCATGCAGAGCATCTGGGGAGAGCAGCATGTGCAGGACCTGAGGATCAGATTTTACCTGTGTGTGCAGCGGCAGTGGTTAAAGCAGCTCCACCTAGCCTGGTTTTGTAGGGAGAAGTGGGTTTCTGGCAGTGAGGGAGCATGGCCACTGTTCCCTGGGCTAGCCCCAGAGCTGGGCATAGCAGGACATGTAGGAGATATTGTAGGATACTGCATCTCTTTGATGCACCACATGTACAGGAGTGGAATCTGGGCTGCCATGTGAAATTTCTGGATACACAAATTGTCTGACTTGTCTGGTGTGTTTTTTTCCTTACAAACAAACATCTCAACCCAGAGAGGGGGAAGTACCTTGGTACTCTCTGCAGCAATGAGGTTCCCAGATATGAGCGACCAAAGCCCTTCCACAGTGACAAACATCTTCAAACCACCTCATTTGGGAGAAAAAGCCCTGCAGCCAGGACAGCCTGTTCTCACCACAGGGACCTTTTGGCCAGCCCATCTTCTACTGCTCAGCACTGACCCCTTCCCCTCTGCCGCCCCTGCCCATGGCGCTGAGGATGCCCCGGTCAGCGCGGGGTGAGGGACGGTGCTGCCCTCCCTGCACACCTCACGAGCAGGGGATGCCCTCGGGATGCCGGCATGGGGCTGCCAGTGGCTCCTGCCCGCTCCCTCCCGCCGCACACGCTCCCAGTGAAGTTGTTTGAAAGTCTTCCGGCAGTTTTCACGGCCAGGAATAACAGATTAGCCATGATCTGATCAGCCCAGTATCTAAGCTGTATTCTCCCTGCTGACAAGTATTTGAAAGAGGGGAGGGGCCACTTTCAGCCCAACGATGAATCTTTCAGCGACAAGAAAAGACCCTTTTTTCTCCCTGCCAGCCGCGGGCTGCTCCGTGCCCTGTTGCTAAGCGAGACCCGGGGCTGCTGCTTGCACGCGGCCGGCTCCAGCCGGGCCCTCGGGTTAGCGGGATCAGGATATTCACACCAGACATCTTGATTTTTAGGGAGGGTGTTTCTTTTCTCACCCACCTCTGGCTGGCAAATAACAGCTCGGCGGCGAGGCCCGGGGATGCTCCTGCTGAGGCAGCTTGCCCTGGGAGGAAAGGGAAAATGCAGAAGCCGTTGGAGGGCGGATTGGGGCACTGGGGTCAGGCGCTCTGCCCTAGATGTCTGGGGTTTGCTACCACACATGGGGCTGTCCCTATCTGCGCTGCGGAAGGGCAGCTACCCCACAGCCCCCACGTCCTGGTGGTTTTGGGCACAGTGGGACCTTGGGGACCTGAGCTTGGAGGATGCTTGGTGCTGCTGTCTGAGAAAAGCCTTGCTTGGCCTCATGCAGGGGTGGTTCTGAGCATGGCATTGCCGTTGAACACGTGGCAGAGGAAATAGGAGGATAATCTCCAGTTTTGGGATGCATTTTTAGCCCCCACATCTTCATTCTGCTTCAGAGCGCCGTCTCACTCTGTCAACACCAGCCGTGTGACCCTGAGAGAAAGAAGGGAAAGCACTAAAACAAAGGCTTCCAGGCTATTTCTGGAGCTGCCAGCATGAGGTGCCCTCGCCTAAGACATGGTGCTCGCATCTCCCTCCTCTCCTGCAAGGCAGCGGTACAGGCAGGACTGCAGGCTGCCAGGGCCTGGGCTGGCACCTTGTCAGAGCCCTGCCTGCCCTGCCTGCCCTCACTCACAGGCAGAGTGCTGGGGGCAGGGAGTAGGCTCTCCTTCCTCCGTGTACCCCTCCAGCGTCTCTCTAGTGCTGCTGCTGAGCCTCCCTTGCCAGCCCCAAGCAAAGGCATCCCAGTGTTACTGATGCACGGCAGCTCAGGCTCTTTGTGAGAAGCTCTGTGCAGGAAATCTCTCTCTCCAGTGCTGTAGGAAGCCTGGAAACACCTGCTCATTCCTGCCTCAGCTCAGGCAAGACCTCAGACTCCTGCAAGCACTTGATCTCCTGATAGAGGTGACCAGAGTTCATTCCGTTGGCATGCAGGACTGTGGAAGAGACATGCAGAGAAGCTGTTTCCTTTTCCACGGGAAAGATAAACCGCTCTGGCACAGCCTCACAAGCTGCTCCCTTTCCTCAGGCCATGCCCTGTGCCCAGCTGGTGCAAAAAACCCCAGGGAAAGATGCCTGAGGGGATGTAAAAGTTCCTGCTGCTTTGAGCAGCACAAAAAGGAAAGAAAGCCTGAGCCTCCTGGTTTGAAACAGAAAATGCTGGATCCATGGCTGTGATACAGCCCCTTTCTGGATCTTTAGCAGCACAAAGCAGCTGAGAAACTGGCCTCTCTGGCCCGGTGAGCTCTTGTCCGGTTTGTGAAGGGTCTGAAGGGCAGCTCTAGTGCTGATGTGATGGCCACCTCCAGTGCCATGGGCAATGGGATGGCTTTCCCAGCTCCTAGAGGCTATCCTAAGTCACATCAGCTGCATGATGATTTTCTCCAGTCTTCCCAGGAACGGAAGTACCTGCGTTTGGCATTCTGGGGGAAGGTGGATTTATGGGTGCAGGTGCTCTCTCAGTCTGTGCTTGCCATGGGCAGCAATGGCTGCATGGGGTGTTTTCCAATCTTGGCAGAGGGCACCTGCCCCAAATCAATCTGTCCTAGCCAGCAGTTTCTGAAGGACATGCTCAAATTTCTCTAGGCTTGAGCCAGCAAAGCACAGGCAAGGTCTGCTGACTTTTGAGGCTCTCACACAGTCCTACCTAATTCCCTGTTACCCTTTTTTCCTGGCTGTTGGCCATTCTGGCATGGGCAAGCTCTCAGCTTTGGGACCTTAGCAGTCCTCTGGTACTCCAGGCCAGATTTCTCACTCTTTTTGTGTGCCTCTGCCAGCCATGAGTCATGTTCTCCACTGCACAGACAGGTCTCCCACCGTGCTCTGCAGCCAAGAATCACCTGTGTGAACGAGCAGCGAGAGAGCTGGTGGGGGGCTGGAGCACAGCTCCCTTCATCCTCTCCTGGCGAGGCTGAATGACTTTCGACATACCTCTTAAAGCTCCTTGGCCCATTGCTTGGTTAAACCTGCCAATGGCCTCTCTTCCTCTTGGATAAACTCTCTGACTCACTGCCTGCATCATCTGCAATACGATGACCCGATGCTCACACCGCGGCCATGAAGACCCGTTTTTGACTGCCCCTGACTTTCACACTGTCCTGGCACTCACCAGGTTTTTAGGAGCTCCGTGTGCTACACGCAGCAAATCTGCGGCATCAGAATTAATTGCTCCTGACTTTATTCCTTTTGTCTCAATTGTATCTGCTGGCTTTTCTTCCAAGCCTTGGCTTTGCCTTGGATTGTGCTTGGAGGTGCTGGAAGGTGCTTCGTGGATGAGAGCAGGAGCATCCCATACGGCTTCACTTTTCTCTGGGGAATCCTGAACCACTAAAACAAATTTACTCTGTAGCTCTGGGTAGTCTCTACACTGGAAATGCCCTATAAAACCCTTTTTTGAGAAGGATGTGGTCTGCAGGGAGATCTGACTGTCCTCCTGATGGTCTGATCATCTACAGGAGAGCACAAGGGCTTTTCCACAGCTGGGGCTGAGCAGCACCATGTCTTCCTGAGGAAGAAAGGAAAATTTGCCTTCAAGAACTAGCAGGTAAAACCTGATCTGAGAATTCATGTCCCAGTGATGAAATAAACCATTGTGCAGCAAAGAATAGTACACAATGTAAGCACTCAGGAAAGAAGAAAATAATTTTATCTTGATTTCTAGTGTCTTCCTGACTTGTGAGCACCCTTCCATAGTCACACATGTCAGCAGAACACCACGGAGATATATTTATATGAAAATCCGTTTGTCTCCACAGCTATCTATAGCATTTCTTTCCATGCCCTTAGCTCCTGTGGCTGTGGGTTCAGTTTGCCTGTTTGGTTCCAGCGCCTGGAGCATCCCTGCGCAAAGGGACAGCACCAGCACCCTGTGTCCAAAGGAAACCAAAACAAAGAGCCACCATGGGGTCAGAATGGGAGCTTGGATGGTTTGGGAGCACGTGGGGAGCCCTGAACATTGCAGCATCCTTTTCTGGGGTGCTGCTGGCGGGGAAGGGGGTCCCCCCACGGGCCTCCCTGCAGACGAGGGCCCCCGCTCAGAAAGAAGTGGCGGCACATCAGTATGCAGGAGTGGTCGCTGCTCGCCAATAAATTAGCATAAACCACTCTAGGAGGTAAATAGACATACAAGGCACCAGTGTGTGCAGCGTGGGCTGTGGCTTTGTCTCAGCCCCACTATTGTCACGGCCCCTGCTGCACACTGACCGAGTGGGGCCGGTGTGGTGGGCTCTTACACTTTTGACTGCTGGATAAAAGGGGGGAACATAAAGAGAGGGGAGAACTTTTTTTCGGGGTTTTTTTATAAGTCCAGACGAAGTTACAGACGTCTGTTAAACGTCAATTACAGCTGAATAAAGACGTCTGCTTGAGGCTTAGTTATGGCTCCTTTCAGCCACCAAGATTTTTCCAGGGCTGGTCCGGGATGCCTTCAGCAACCTAATTTGGAGATTGTAACTCTATAAACAGGCTCTGGCATTCATCAAGGCTGGTGAAAATGCAAATGATGGCGTGGAGGGGGCTTGGGGACAGGATGGGGTCCTGCGCCTTGCAACCCAGGGCAGGGAGTAAAAGAGAGGGAAGCAAAGAGGAGGAAGAAAGGAGCCATGCAGAGGAGTAGGGATCCATAAATAGAGAGCTTGGTGGGGTTTGCTGACTTTCCTCATGGTGCCCTGGGAATCTGGTGCCATCAAGACTCATCTGTATCTGACTCTGCTTCCCACTGATTAACCCTTGTGGTGCTCCTGGCCACACAAGCCTGGTTGCTATGTTTTTCCCAGACCAAAGCCAAAACAGCAAAAAAACAGGTATTTAATGCTTTAAAATCCTGGAAGATCCCTGGCTGTTTTGGAGCATCCAGACTGTATCAGAGAGGTTGTCAGGACAGTTCAGAGGCTGCAAGGAATGATTCCTTTCGGACGGGCTGCTCATGTTCTGCATGCCTCCCTGTTGCTTATTATGTGGCCTGTTGATGTTGTTTCCATTTTGTCATGGGGAAAAGGCCTCTGAGCTCCAGCTGGTTGAGGAGGAAATTAAGCTCCTGGTCAGTGTTGTCCATGCCATTAAAAGACATGCTGGTGACCACAGAGACCAAAGCACATTTCAGACAGGACAAGGTGCATAAGGACCTTCTTCCCTCTAGGATACATCCATGTCCAGAGGCCGAGGGTGGAGGGATGGAACTCACCTTGGCCTCATTGGCAATATGGTCTTGTGCCCTGGGATGGGTCAGCACCTGGTGGGGAGAACCACGTCCTGTTGTGGTTCTGTTCCTGTCCAAGTCCGAGCCAGACGCTGAAACCCGGAATATGAGGAATGAGCCTGAAAATCAGAGTGGAAGCAGTGCAGGTGCTGAGGGTTTGCTGACCGATGTGAGCTGTGGATGTGGCTCACCCCTCACTCCCCCAGACTATGGAGCATCCTTCCCATGCTCTGCCCTGGGGCTCAGCACTGTGCTGGCCCAATCTGCCACACAGTAACTGTGGGATGGATGGTCCAGAGGAGCTTCAATCTCCATCCTACCCCCAGATCATCTGGGAATCTCCTGTTGGAAACATTTGAGAGGAGAGGTGAGTATTTTAGAGGTGACAGTAGCACAGGAACCCCCTTTCCATTCCACTTCCTTTCATTTCCATTCTTTGAAGAGCATTCTCTCCCCATCTTCACCCCACTTATTTTATTCTCAGTCACTCCCTCTCCCCTATCTCATAAGAGCACACACTCTCCTGTCTCCTTTCTGGCTCCATATCAGAAAAATCAACAATCAGGCAGAGAGGAGCAGAAACTCCATAGTCCGTTCTCTGATTTAATGGAGAAGCTCTTGACCATTTTCAATAGACGCAGGTTCTTCCTTGGTCCATGGGGATGGAGTTTGCAGTCCCATTTATCTCACAGACCTGCCATGGGACTGGCTTGAGGCGTTGTCAGAAAGGGGGATTTATTGCAGAGCACTGGAACAGAAACACACATCCCATGTCCTTCCCCTTTGGGTGATGATTAGGAAGGAGCCTGCCCCTCCCAAACCATTATCCTGACACTGCTGGGGACTGAAACCTAATGCGTTTTCCCCAGTTTTTTTGGTTTTTGTTTTTTTGTTTTTTGGTTTTTTTGGGGTTTTTTTGGGTTTTGTTTTGTTTTGTTTTGTTTTTTCTATCTACCCGTGGCTTCACAGAAATGGGCTGAAAAACCACCAGCATGCTTCTGGAAAACACCTGGAAGATACCCTCCAACCCAAAAAGAATCTACAGGATGGATTTAGGCCAGAGGATATTCTTTTGATTATGGTTTATACACAGCTGAGCAGTTTTCCTGATGAAGCATCCTGAGAAATCAGTAGTTGGTCCTGGGGAAGTGTGAATGAGGTGCTGTGCCAAGGCTGTGGAAACCCCTTGCAGGAAAGTGGCACAGGTTCATGGGTGTTTTTTGCAGGATTTGGTTTTTCTGTAGCAGGGTGTGGTTCAGAGGAAAGCCAAGGGAAGGACAAGGAGGGTGCAGCCTCGTGGGGCTGCAAAGACTGACTTAGGCAGAGATGCAGAGCATCAGGACCTGAACAGGTTGTTATGGGCTGAACTGGGATTGCTGGTTCTCCAAGGCTGATGTTACCATGCAGTCACATCCTTTCCCCTTCAACCTGGGAAGGGGGGTGCAAGCAGATTTTTGGGGAGCTTACGGCACTTACAAGGAAAGGAAGGTCAGACTCTGCAGTGAAAAAGTGTCACTGAGCCCTGAAACCAAGAGACAACAGAGAAAGAAGGGGTGGAGGTGGGAAGGAGGATGAAGATGAGAGGGTGATAAGGGGGGACGTGAATCAGGGCACAGAGGCAGCCTGGCGGACAACGCCCAGGGCTTCCCGAAAAAAAATGGAGGATGGGGTGGACCAGCGACAGCTGGAAGATTTAATTGCTCCTCTCCACAGACCTGTTCGGCTCCCTCCCTCTCAGATCTGCATTTCAATATGAGAGCAGCAGTAAGTGGGATGCCGCTGGAAGGGGTTAGAATGATTAATCATTTAAAAAGCAAGATCTTAATTACAGGGTGCAATTTTTGCTATTTAAGGAGTCCATTAGTTTCCAGAAAGGAAAAAATACATATATATATATATATCTATATATACTGCAGGTTATTCTCCTTTTGAAGAAAAACGGG
>VWZN01005255.1:500492-511635 GCA_013396955.1 Regulus satrapa | reverse complement strand
CATTTTTATGTGTGTGATTTATAACAAATCAAGGATGCCGGTGTCAGGTCCCCTTCTTCACCCAACTATTGTCACACACACACACGCTGATTAAAACCACCCGGCCCCCGCCGGTTCCTCCTTGTCCATCCATCAGCCGCTCCGGGGACAAACTTAGACATCCCACGCCTAGCCCACACCCCACCCGTGCGTGTTCTGGCGCCCTGGGTTTAAACCAATACCGGATATTAATTTGGTGTGCACATGCCCGCCTTTAAATATATATAAATAGGTGTATTTATTTACGCCATGCACCTGAATCCCTGTTAAAACAATCGGGAGCTTTGTCTCAAGGAGGGATCGGGCATTATTGGGATGCAGAACAAACACGTTGCCCCTAGAGACACACGGAGTGTTTCTGCCTCGGCCACTCCAGTTGAATATTTGCCGGTTCAGGCACGGTTTGAACTTGGTGCCAAGGCAGAGCCGCTGCCGGAGGCCGGTGGGCAGCTGGGCAGCGCCGTCAAGAAGGGGATGGAGAAGGGGATGGAGAAGGGGATGGAGAAGGGGATGGAGAAGGGGATGGAGAAGGGGATGGAGAAGGGACCCTTCTCCTGCACAGAGGGTGTCAGCCCCTGGGGGGAATTGAGCAGAGGGCAGAAGCCCTGCCTGCACCCCATCCTCATCACCCTCATTTTGAGGTTAAAAATAAGCGATGAGGATGCTTCTCCCAGAGCTCTGTCTTTGGCCACCACTCTCCCACACACCCTGCTCCCCTCCAGGGGAATTGCTGGGGTTTTACCACCTTGAGAAAGGGCTTTTTTCACCCTGAACATCCCTGGGAGCAAAGGGGAATGTTTCAGGGCGGGTTTTGGGAGGGTTTTGGGAGCTGGGGTTGGGGCTGTGTGGGAGCAGAGCCACCCCACAGCAGCCGGGGCTCCCCGGGCCTTTGGAGTGTGACTGCACCAAAAAATGCCCATCCCAAATCATGGGCGGCTTTGGCAGATTTTATTTCAAGGGGTACTCAGTCTGGGTTTTCCAAAATTGGAGGAAGGAGGGGCAATATTCACTGGGTCAAGAAAAGCATCCCTTTCCTGTCACGGCCTGACAATGAAAAGAAAATTAAAACCCAAGCAGGTTTTTTTAAAAATACAATAAAATAAAATTGTTTTATTTCTCACACACAAAAAAAAGCTCTTCTTACCAATCCCAAATATGAATATATTTTCTTAGTATATTTCTTAAAAGTCTACTACACTCAACCTTTTTTCCTCCAAATTAAGAATGAGCTGGTTTAAACTCTCACCCAAAATATTTATTGCAAGGAACAAAGATATTGGAATCGTCTCCAGTGTTGGATTTCAATTCTCCCTTTCAGGCTTTTATCTTTTCAATCCAAATTTCAGTGACAATAATCCGATTTTGATTGACATTAAAATTATTTATTGTCACATTGTAGCTGTTTAATAAATTGTGCCTGCTTTATTTTTTGGCTTATAAATACTGTATCTTTACTACCTTGGTACTTAACTCAAGGGAAGAAACCACTTCTGAAAGCAGGCAGCAACAGTCTTAGCTCAGGCAAGATATAAAAATGCCTTTTTATACACATGAACCTGGGGAAAGAGCTGATTCCACCTTTTTACTAATTTATATATTTTAAGTCTCTCTGGTTTGTACAATTTTGCTTTATTTTCCAATGGTAAAATATGCTTCTGTGAGCTACGTGTAAAACGAAGATTATTTTAATCTCCTTTCAGATACAGAATAATTATTTGTCAGGAACATTTAAAAAATCAGGAATACAATTCATGACACTTTCATGATCTAGATTTCAGAGATTTTTCACCATTCTGGGCGTGAGTTCATAAAAAAAAAAAAAAAAAGGAAAAAAAATGAAAAAAAAAACAAAGCCAGGCGACATCCATTTCAGAGTGCCATTTAAATCTGGGTCGCGTTGCAAATGATTTTCTTTCTTTTTTTTTTTTTTTAATTTCCACAAATTACTGAAAGTTAAAGGAACCATCAACCCATTTTAGTATTAAAAAATACAGAGAGGAAGAGAGAGAGAAAATTAAAAAATAACGTGGAAAAATGTAGCCCTTGTAGAATAAACCTAAAGCGGTTCCTTTGCAGAAATATTTCCCTCTGTGAAAAATTTCAAGGCTGTGCTCCACATATTTTATTTTTTTTTAGCAGGGGGGTCATGCCATTTTGAGCTGGATGCCAGGGGGGAGCCAAGGGGTGCTGGAGGATGCCGGGGATATTCTAGGGACACAACAGCTCATTCTCCTGCCTGCAGCGGGCAGAGGAGGCTCTTTGCCCATGGTCTGGATGCCCTGGAAACCCTTCTGGGGAGAGCCTGTTGGCAGATAAAGGAGGTGTCTGCCAGGAGAGACAGGATTTGTTCCCTGTGCCTGTGCCTGTCGGGGTGGAGGGGCCAGGACCCCATTTGGGCTCTTGGGAGCGAGGGAGGGAGGCAGGGAGCAAGGATGCTCTGCAGGATTCAGTCCTGGGGATCTGCTGTGCCCACCTCCCAGCTCACAGGCCCAGTTCCACCACCAAAACTATCCCGAAGCCCAAATCTACACCTTAAACCTCCGTGGGCTCGGCTCCACTCCGTTACTGACGCTGCTGTTTCTAAGCTGTTTCTTTACTAAGGGCAGTGTTAGGGTCCCGTGGGGAGCCCCCGGGGAAAGGTGAGGCCTTTCCTGCAGGGACACGGGGTGGCCTTGGGGACACAGCCTGGGGCCAGAAGGACAGTGGGGCTGCCCTGCCTCTCCCAGTGCCAGGCGGCCGCAATGGCTCTGGCAGCCACATTTGTTTACGGGCTGAATGTGTATTAAAATGGTTCATTATTTTCCTGACTGGCAGGTTTCCAGGGTCTGTGCTAGTTAATAATTGCTGCCAATTAAACCTTCGCAAAATATGCATTGCAGGGACGGGGATGGGGGGAAAACAACACGCGAGGATTTCTCCCGAGCCCACGGATGGCTCGTGCTGCTGCGGAGGAGCCCCGTGGTGGCTTGGGGATGTGGCATTGTATCGCTGCTCGCCGTGGGAACCTTCCAGGACACAGATCCTTGCAGGGCTTGCTGAAAACCCCTTCCTTGAAAAGGGATTTGTCTCTTTATGGGGAAAAATTTGTAGCGGGTGGAGGGAACAGAGTAGGAGCCACCCCAGTGGCCCCCTTGACCTCGCAGAACCAGCCTGCCCGTTCCGAGCCCTGACCTGCCCGCTCACCCTGGGGTGGGTGTTCCCAGGGTGGGCAGCCAGGGCTCGGGACATTGCCCCAATCCCAGGCATCCCACTGCAGCTTCAAGAAGGTTTCTTTTCAAAGGACAGCTCCCTCTTTTCCTGCCTTTCCACTGTTTCCTTCCGCTGCTGGAACACCCTCTGTCTCTGCAGGCCAGCAGAGCATCGTCTCTGAATTCCACCCTGATCCCACTCGGAACCCAGCTCCAGGCACAGCCTGGAAATAAAGTTTTTCTCAGGGGTGAAACACAAACAAACCCCCACGGTCCAAAACACACCTGGGGCTGGGTCTGTCCAGCTCCTTCCACCTGTGACCTCGAGTGTCTTTTACAAGCCGTAAAGACGTGAGCACATTACCCGACCACCGCTTGAAAAGCAGCCAAAGAACAGGAATAAAGAATCATTATTTAGTGAGCGCTCGCCCCACTCTTTGAAGCTGGGAAGCTCGGCAGAAAGGCTGGGTGTTCAGGCGGGCTGTGGCTATGGGAAGGCTGGGGGGAATGTTTCTCAGATGCTAAAATCGCTCGGAGAGATGCGGGAGCGGGACTGCGTTCGTGGGAAGGACGGCTGACGGGGAACCGCTGCCTTTCAGAAAGGCAAATAATCGCAGCCTAGGTTAGCTCTTCTGTCGAGAGAATAATTGTGCTTCTAAAGGCTCTGATATGATGAGCAGCACTGCTTTGAAATCGAAATAAATACATAAATAAATCAGAGATCTTGGACTGATTAAGGCAATTGCTTCCCTTGCTTTTGCAACCCCTTTGGGTCCTGGTTCCCAGAGCCAATTACATATTTAAAAAGTTTCTCTCTGGAAAAAAAAAAAAAAAATTAAAAAAAAAAAAAAAGAGGACTTGCAACTCTAAAATAAAGTTTCTTTGTGGTTGCCTAATGAACAGCAAGGGCCAGGACAGTTTACAGTTATTAATTGGTTTTAAATGGCTCCAGCTCTGTCTTGAACCATCTTTTTGAGCTGGCCACAATATGTCTGTGCCCTCCTGACTGCCCCACGCAGGGTCAGGGCATGCCGGGCACCACTGGTCTGGGCCCCTTTGTGTGGGTGAGCAGCCAGCCTGCCTCCTCTGTGGCCTCTCCCCCTCCACCCCATGGTCAGCCCTACAAAAGCCCCCCAGGATCTGCCGAGCTCCCACTGCCTCAGACAGGGTGCAGCCGAGGGGGAGATGAGCCGGGAAGAAGCTGAGGGTGCTCAGCCATTACTTTTCCAAATGGATTCACAATTTCTCTGCTCCCTCCTGTGTGCCTATGAGGGAGATTTGCTTTGCCACCCACTCCCCACTTTATCCCCCACCTTGGCACACTGCAAACCCCTCCTTGCCACCCAAACCTCAGCTTATTTCTAGGCTCCACATGGCCACGACATGTGGGAGCTCGGCAGCCAGCACGAGCCTAGGGACTGCCTAAGCTTCTCTTGGCACACCACACCTCACACCACCGAGCACCTCCAGGCACCGAGCAGGCAGAGAAAAGACTCTATTCTTCACCCCAAAAATTCCCAGGGGGGTTAATTCAGCAAACAGCTTCCTTGCCATGAGGATAGGTGAAATAAAGCTCTCTCCCAGCCCAGGGTAGTGCAGAAACGACGCCCCAAAAGAGAGGATGATCTCAACCCATGGGTCTCCTTGAATATCTTCTCCCTGTAAACATGCATTATTGATAGCAGAAATTATGTTGGATTGGTTTTGGGATGTAAGGAAACGCTGGAGAATATTGATATTTTCCCGAGTTGCTTCCAAAGATATTCTTGGGCTGGAACGTGTTGCGTGTGTCATCTCCAATGAAGAGTTTTGAGCTTTAATTCAAAAAATAGCATGATGTTTATAATACTATATAAGGTTTTCTCCTGGCTGTACGCACGGGATTATATATGTGTCGGTGTGTGGGTGCGGATGTGTGTGCAGGGATGTAATGAGACAAACAACTCAATCTGGAGCCGGTGGGGAGGAGGAGCTGCACACGCAGCCCCGAGCAGCGGCTGCTTCCCTTTGGTACCAACTCGGTTTCTTTCCTGCCAGCCGTCAGAGTTGTCTGAACAAACACGCTATCGTCGGGACCGATCCGTAGATAAACAGGCGGTGATGTTGTAGGTGCAGGAATACACCTGGGGGTGCGTGGGGAGGTTTATTCTCCAGCTGTTGAATGCTGGAGATGGGCTGGTGCATGACAAGATGCCAGACGCTTTTCAGCGTTCGTCAAATCCGCATCTCAGCACTTTTCAGGAGCGGAGAGGAAACAGTAATTAAGGACAGGACTTACACCACTTCCGCGCCGGAGTCTCGCTGCATCCCTGGCAGCCCTGTGCACGTGAGTGCTGGCGGGCCCCACTATTCCAGGTGCAGCCTCACCCCTTCTGAAACACGGTTCTGATGTTTTTGGGTTTTTTTTTTAAAATAACAGATGAATTATTCAGCAGAAAAAGTGTTTCCCCCATTACGGGATTTTCCTGCTAACACCTTATTGGTCATTTCTGTTGGTCCCTGCCCAACTCTACTGGTTTTATAAAATGCTCTGGAATAATACTGGGAATAGCAGCGTGTGGGAAGGAGAAAGGTTTTTATCTGCATGGGGTCTTCCATCTCCAGCTCTGTTTCTATGGATATTTGAATGGAGTTTATATTTATCTCTCCCGTTTGAGCCATGTGTGCAACTTCGGAGGAGAAGGAGGAGGCCGAGAGCAGAGCTGCCCTGCTGCTTGCTCTGCTGAACCCTGACTCCTTTTGGTCAGCAGTGAGAGCATCACCGAGGTGGTCAAAATCAGCCAAAATGCCACTAAAGCAAGGAGAAGCTGCAGAAATACTTGAGCTAGAGCTTAGCACAGCAGCAGGCACTGTGTCCAGCAGGGAAGTGGCCCTTCTGTCACCCCCAGACACCAGCCAGGGATGGCAGGGCAGGAGCATCACTCCTGATCCCCAGCCGCCGGTCCCCGGTCCCTCATGCAGCTGCCCTGTAAATGGCCAAATTTCCTGGGAGCAAGGGATTTTCCATCTGTCACAGTGTCCTTTGCTGTCAGGAGAGAAGTCGGCACAGCCCTGGTGCCGGGGGGAGCGTGCCGGGTGCCGGAGCAGGTAGGAGTGGGAAGGCGAGCACATGACTCGGCCTGGCCCCGGCGCACCAGCTCCCAGAGCATTACCATGATGGCTCCATCATTAATTGATCAATCACTGGATGACAGTTAATTAAGTAGAAAATAAAGCTGCTCTGCCCAGCCTGGCATTAGTAGGCAGCGGCATTAAGATTTCTGGAGTACAAGGGGGAAATTAAAAAACAAAGGCACAGCTGGAGGAATAACCCCATCGCTGGTGGCTGGGGGTGGCAGCCTGGCACAGCGTTCCCTGGGTCAGGATGTGCAGGCAGCCCCTGCACAGCAGTGATGGTCGGTTCGTGGCTTCTCCCCCTCCAGGAAACTGGACCTCACCTGCTGCCCGCCAGGCATAACCCCCATTATCCCTGTGCCCCTTTCTCCACAGCTCTGGTGCTGCTGCCCAAGCACTGGCCACTGGCCACCAGACCCTCGCCAGCACACAGATCTGCAGAGGGGCTTTTCCTTTCGATCCTGTTTTCTCCTCTCTCGGTCCTGCCTTGTGAGCTAATCCACAGACAGGGTGGGAAAAGAGAAAGCCAGATAGAAAACATCCTCCTGCCCCTCGTCTCCTGTGCCCGGGATTGTCTTGATATGAAAAATTATGGTTTTTGTTAAAAACTATTACTAATGAGGCGTCTTTCCTGCCCTTAATTGTTGCCAAGGCGATGACCCCAGCCAGCCATCTTTAATTAACTTAGACTAGATCTCCTGAAATGAGTTCCTCGGGTAAATTGCTCACCACAGCTTTCAGGCACGGAGCCGTGTTTGCCAAGGCCACCCGCTCCGGCGCGCCGCCACAGCCACCAGCAGAGGCGATGGCACAGGCTGCTGTCCCCACCTCGGCCTCCCCTCGCCGCCGCTCGGCCATCCCCAAGCCAGTCGGTAGAAACTCGGAGTGATGTGGGGACGAGTGACTGATGCCTGAGCACAGGGAGCGGGATGAATGTGGGCTTCTCCGTAAAGCGGGAATCGGCCCCGGCTGCTGGCGGCTCCCATCGCAGGGGCTGTGGGACCAGCCGCACGGTGGCTGGCACCTCTCCAAGCGAAAATCACATTTCCTGCCTGACAGATAACGTCGGTCAAGAGAATGCCAAGGACGATTCCTGAAAATGCCATAATTGTTTTAATCTGATGGCGGATAAAAGATAATGATGCTAACAATATTTAAACGTAATTATAGTTTCCTGCGGCTGTTGGGCTCTCTGAATCCTCTCCACTCAAGTGGCTTTGTTTACGAGCAGCTCCAATAAGGCAGGGCCCATTTTCCTCCTCTATCATCTTCACACCTGCACCTCCATCAAGGCAGGAGGTGGACACATGCCAGGGGGCTGGATCTCCTCAGGGACCAGTGCTGACCAACTCTGTGGCCCCTCTGGGCTCTTCTGTTTCGGGCCCACCCCGAAATCTCCATTTCCTGGGATGTGAGATCTCCATCTCCTGGGATGTGATACCTGTCTTGGGAAAGGGACTGGGATGCTTGGTCCGTGGCAACCACCAGAAGAGAGGGATCTGTGTGGGGAGTTTTAGGGACAGGTGGTAGAAATAAATCCCCCCCATCAGGGTGGGGCAGGCACATGGTGGTTGGTTTCTACCAGTCACCCTTGGGGTATGGCCCCCTATAGACCCAGATCCCATCCTCAATTCCCCTCCAAGGCGAACTCCCCAGCATCGACATAAAACGACAAAGCAGGACAAAGGGAATTTCTGGGAATGGTTTGCTGATGATAAACAAATAAAAAGCACCAGAGGTGGATGGGGGCCTGCAGTCTGCAGGAAAAGAGAATGGAGGAAGAGGAAAACGGTATGAATCCCTACACTGAAGACCCTCCTACCCTGGATTGTCTTACCATCCTCACAAAGAAAATCTCCCAGTCTTTTGGGGGCCTGGATGCCCTGGTGGCCCCGATAGCAGGAGAAGAGGTTGCAGAACAGCTTGATAGAGTGCACAGAAACAAGCAATGAGAAAAGATGGGATTTAGGCAAGGCTTTTAGGAGAAGTTAAATATGAAATGGCTATTTCAGTCACTGTAGTTTAGCCTCCTGTGTGAATCGGTCTTTGTAAATAGGAATGGAGGATAGCCAACTTCCCCAAAAGGGCTCTACAGGGGGTCCGGAAAACCTCAACGTCCTGAGTTTAATGGGCAAAACAGATAGAAATGGTAACAAAGAATGGGGAGAAACAGCAATAAACCTGATTGTTTGGTAAATAAGGCTGAGCCTGTTGCCGAGAAGGGAAGTTTGAAAAGCAGCTGGAGAATGAATAACTGGTTAAAAGTTAGGACACAAAGTGGCATAACAAACCCGAGGGGCTCCCGGCTCAGAGCAGTCAGTGCTGGAGCCCCCACAGCAGGCAGGAGTGTGAGCCTTCGGAAGTGCCAGGGAGGAGGGAGGAAGCAGCAACAGGACAATATCCACTGCTGCTCCAGCCTAAGATCTGGCACTGTGTAGAGGGCTATGGAAAGGAACTCATCGTGCTAATGAACTCGGCCTTCGAGTGGTAGAGGAATTCAGTGCTGAGCACAGAGAAGAGAAATCCATCACCCGCATGGCAAGGAAAGAGCTACGTCCATGGAGGAAGAGTGCTCCAAGACATGGATATTGAAAAGATTAGCCTGGGCACTGGCAAGAGTCAAGAGGCACATGGCATGTCAGGAATGACTCAGGACAGACCAGAGAAGAGGGCAGGATAGGTGAGAAGCAGGCTCACCCTGTGCCATGGGGGTCGCCGCCTCACTGAGGGCATCCCACAGGGGCTGGAGGGGCAGAGGGACAGGGCAAGGAGATATCTTGGAGTTGTGCAATAGCTGCCATCTGAGGAGGAATTAAATGGAGTCCAGCCTGCAGAAATAGGGACTCAGATGCTCCAGCTAGATGCCTGGCACAGGAAGCTGCTTTGGCAGACACCTGGGGTGCTGCAGCCACCAAAAGTTTGGAGGGGTTGGAAAAGTAACTGGGGAGAGTGGAGAGGTGACTGCTGGAAATGCAACGAATGATCTGGGGCTGAGGGCTCTGCAGAAAGTAGGGCGAGAGTCTACTTGTGTCCCTTCCCTGTCACCGTCCTGTGCCCTAGCTTGGCCTTGGACACCCCTGGGAAGGGAGGGAGTCATCCCCAGAGCTGACACTGGTTTGGGCGTGGCCCGGGGTCTTCCACTTGTCCCTGGAGCATCTCTGCCCTCCAGTTCCAGGCATGAACCTCTGTAGGGGACCTCCAGGTTTCCCAGCGTCTCGCCCCCACCCCGCCGGGATGGACTGTCACCAATTACCCCCTTCTCCGTGAAAATCCACGCGAGACACACAGGGGCAGCCCTTCACACGACACAGATCACAACGATAAGTGCCCAGCCTTTCTGCCCATGCAGGACCTAGACGCCAGTGGCAGGGGTGGACAGGGAAGTCCGGTCCCTGTCCTCTCCCGGCCCTGCAGCCCACGGCCACAACCAGGAACCCGCGGCCGTGGCCACTCGTGGCCGGCGCAGAGCGTCTCCATGGGCTCGGCGCAGCCCCGATGGGGCGCGTTGACATCTGTAACCAAACTCCGGCTCCGGCAAAGGCAGGGCTGCCCGGCCAGGCGGAAAATTAACACTGACATTGAGTTTAATTAAACAAAACAACCAGGCTGCGAGCTGGAGCGGGGACGTGGCAGCAGCTGGAGGAGCCGGGCTGGGCGCGGTCCGGGACGACACCCGCCGGGACGAACCCGCCTCGGCCGCTCGGAGCCCGGCGCGCCTCGGGAAGCGCTCTCGTTCCCCGTTTTGCCCGTCTCGTTACAAAAAGACGACGGCGGAGGCCCACGCGTGTCCCTGCCCCGGCGTGGAGCAGGACGGGCGCCCGGCGGTCTGAGGTGCGGGAGGAGGCGAGGGACGCTCCAAGGGGCGGATTTCGTTGTGTGGGATTTGGGGAGATGCTGACCGCCTGGCAGCCGCCCCACCACCGGCTGCGGCCCCGCGCCTGTCCCTAATCACGAGAGGAGGGAAACGGTGTGGACCGGGCAGGGAGAGCCCGGCCGAGCGCTTCCCGGGCAGCTGCTCCCCGGCGGGCACCAGCATCACCCGTGACACCGGGCGGCGGAGCTCCGGGCAGCGCCGGCTCAGGGGAAGCCGTGCCCGAAGGGGCCGTGGTTTCACGCCGCTCGGCCCCGAGATGGGTCGTAGGAGGCAGAGCCGTGCTGCCCGCTGCCCGCCGCCGCTCGCACCGCAAGTTTCTCCGGGGAAGAGCTGGAAATAGCGCGCAGCAAGGCGAGCATGGGGCGGCCTCCTCCGGCCCCCCGACAGCCGCAGTGCTGGTGGCCGGTGTTTGGGGCTGGTTCTGTCTGAACCCCCCCACAGCTCTCTGGCCCCCTCGGGGAGATCCCTCCAGCGTCAAAGACCTTCGTGTGCTATCCAGCCCTCTGTGTTTGGGCCCTGGAAGCTGACGGCTGATCCCTCTGCCATCGGCCTCCTCCTCCCGGCTCCCAGTTCATAGCTTTGGGGCTTTTAAACTGGTCATTTTCTTTTATTTTATTTCACTTTTTCATATTTTTTTTTCTTTTTTTCTTTTTTTCTGGGGGGAGGGAGGGCGTGTGAAATGTCGTCTTTGAAGGATATTTGTAATAACATAACCAGCAAAATGAATGTCATATTTTTGCTCCAATGAATTGGATTTCCTGAAATATTGTCTCCGTAATGATGCCTTTAGGCTCCTCTGGATTAGATAACTCTCCAACCACATCAAGAAGGCTAATTATCCCAAAGCCCCTTTCCCGGCGTTCCCACATCCATCTCGCACACCTATGTGCGCCCGTGCGCAGCGGCGCGGCCGGGCGGCTCTCGGCGG
>VWZN01005255.1:457294-488297 GCA_013396955.1 Regulus satrapa | reverse complement strand
CTCCGTGTTACGCCTACGCCGCGAGTTTTATCTCCTGACGGAGATGCTCGCGCGGCCTCTCGAGGCTCCCTCCATCTCGTGCTCATCCTCTGCACCTGGGCAAGCATTTACATTTCCTACGGAGCAACTTCTCGCTGCTTTGGGCTACAGGAGAGAGGAGAAGGCGCCTGACATTTTCCTTATCTCAAGTTACAATTTCCTGCAAGCATCAAGATAATAAAACATCGGCGATGGGCAAGATGAGCGAAATGAATGCGTCGGCTGAGTCTCCCTCAGCAGCGCGGGAAGGGCCGGGGAGAAAGGACACCCGGGGGATGCGGCTGCTCCGCTGGCTCTCGTTTGCATCGTGGCCCTGACGTTATTGTCCTCCTGCCTTGTCTGCTGGGGAAGTTTATGTGGAGGGCTTTTGCTGGGGCGAGGAGGAGGAGGGGAGTTTTCCCCAAAAGCACCCAGGAATCTGTCAAAAGAGGGACAGAAAAGAGAAGAAGAAGAAGAAGAAGGGAGACAGAGAGTGGGAACGTCAAGGACCCCTGACTAATGAATAGCAAGTTTGCCCTTGAACCTCCCTGGGCTTTGCCATTCCCAGGCTCCAAACAAGGGCTGATGCATGCTTGGGCCCAGCTGCAGGGGGACCGGGCTATGGTTCATCTCAGACACTTTGACAGCCCGGGCCTTTTCCCCACATAGCTCAGACTCGCCTAACTACTCCCCTGGCAACAGCTCAGTGCAGGAACCTGCGCTGAGGCCCTGCCTGCTGCATACAGAAGTACGAGGAGGAGGAGGGGAGCCGCTGGGAGAAATTAGCTAGAGACTGGCTTAACCCATCAAATGCTGGGCAGGCATTGCCAGCCCCGGCACCCTTTGCTCAGCCCCAGCACCCTCCATGCACCCCTGGGTGCTCACTGGCCAGCATCTGCAGCGGAGCTGGAGAGGAGCAGCGGTGGGTTAGACGTGCAAAGTCGCCGTGTATCACAAACCCCACGACCTGCTGCTTCACCATGACCCAGTGCCTTGGACCTCGTGAGTCTGAAGGTCCTCGTGGTGCCAGGAGGGAGCCAAAGCAGCCAGCTGGAAAAGGCCACCGGACACCGAGAGGAAAGGGCACGGCCTCTCTCCGGTGTGGTGGGACAGGGCATCCCTCCCTGCCAGCCAAAATGAGGGCAGGGGCTGGATGAGAGGCACAAACTTGCCCTGGATGCTCTTTCTGCATTGCAGATCAAAGGCTGGGGACGAGCTGGCCTTAGGGGTCTGCACTGAATGGCTGGAGAGAACAGGCACAAGCACCCGGCGGCTCTAAAATGCGACCCAGAAACGTTCCCACATCCCAGCCCCATATAAATCAAGGGGGAAAAAAGGGGGAGCTCCATCCCAGCCTCTGTTTTTACAGAGCATCTTTCATGTGCAGTCCCTGAGAGAGGGCTTTGCCGAGCTTGTTAAGGATGGCTCCTGCGCCAGGCAGAGAGGGGGACGCACCATATGGAGAGGAGAAAAAGAAAAGGGGACACTGAAAATGGAAAATTATGCAAAGCAGGAGGAGAGGCACTGGGGGAAAGGGGGGAGGGAGGCAGCAAGGAGGTGGGGGATGGGGAGACAGGAGGCTGGAAGGGAGCCCTGACTTGGGGAACACCATTAGCTGGCACTGGGGCTGCATGAGGAGCAGAAGTTTCCTGTGACCAGGTGCAGGACAGCCCTTCGTACCCGTGGGTGCTGTCACGGGAGGGCAATACTCCAGCCTGGCCTGAGAGGGTCTGGGCTGTGCCAGGGCGATGCCCAGCTGGACTGTGGTGGGTGCATTCTGTTTCTGGAGTTGTGCTGCTCTGGGAGACACAGAAAAATGGGGTTTGTGGTGACCTATTTCAGAGGTGTCCTGAGGACCTCTGTTACTATAGCAATGAGGTTGCAAGCAAACATTATGGTCTTTCGGACAAGAGTTTTGCTTGCCATCAATCACAAAAACCAGACTCATGGAAGGAGGTGCCAAGGCATTGTAAGAAAAAGCTCTGCTCAACAGCAACGATAGCAAGAGCCCAAACGGCCCTTGGGTCTCATCTGCCCATGCAGTGAAGGTGGATTCTTGGGTGAGTGAAAGGAGAATCCAAATTCAACTGCCAGAGCTCTTTCCTTGGACCCTGCAGAGTCCTTGTGCTGCAGGGTGAGCTGCAGGCCTAGTATGGCTCAGGGATGCTGTGCAGGCATTCCAGTCCAGGCTTGTGTTACTGCCCAGTTTGGGCTCAAACTCCAGCACTGGCCTAATGTGGTGTTGGAGAAATGACTCAGCTCTTCCCAAACCAAGTGTAGAGCTCCTTTTCCCTGTCCTGGAAACACTGGTCACCTTTGGGGAAACTGCCCTTCTTTGTGACAGCTTCTTTTTCCCAAAGCCACTCTCGTGGGGCATAACTCTGCTGGCTCCCTGTCCTGGGCCACGACCACCTTGCACATCCTCACTGGGTGCAAGCCCCTTCTCCAGCCCATCTTTCACCCAGCAAGGAAAGCCACCCATGCCCGTGCTTGGTGCTCTGTGAGTCCTGCTTTGTCCCCTCCACGCCATTCCCATCTCCCCACTGAGTGGCTTTTGTTCAGAGTTGCCAGTGTTTTTCCTTCACTCTCCTCAGCATCGCTCAACACCCAGGAACACAAACTGCTCCTGGCTCTCACTCTCATCTCTCTTGGCCCTGTCACAGCCTTTGATCTCACACCCGTATCTACCACACTGCTCCCTTTTCTAGCTCCTGCTGTTTGCTCCATCAGGAAACCTTCCCTTGCTGCATCCCAAACGGATCTCTCCATTAAACCCATGTACTGTGTGCTTCCCTCCATTTCCCACTGGTTAATTTACCATCAGCCCTGTGCCCCCAAACCCCCATTTCAGGCAGGCGTGGGGCAGATCCATGTGAGGCCAATGCACAGGAGGCGCTGGTACAGAGACAGGCGTGGGGCTGTGCCTGCAGAGATGGGCACACTCGCCCTGGCATACACGTGCTCCTGCCTGCACATGCCAACACCCACGTGTTCCTGCCCACGTTCCCGCTGCCAGATCCAAGGCTGTGGGATTTCAAGGGGAGCTCTTGTTCTCCAATGGGGCACGGGCATTATCTGCGCAGCACGGCTGCAGGTTGGGATTTCAGCTCTTTGGTCTTACAATCACTAGACTAGAAAGATGCCCTACCCATTTAGTTTCTTCAAGAACCATGCCCTGGAGTAAGGCTACGTGTGTTGGCCAGATCCACAGTAAAGCCCTGGAATAAGCTGTAGGCACCGAAGAGGATTAATCTAAGCAGCATACAAAGAAAAATAGCAAAAAATAAAGTTCACGGGGGCACACGAAAAACAGAACTTCCACCCACAGAGCAGCTGTGTGGGGCTCTGGAGACAGGCAGGCAACGTGGGAGATGTTTCAGAGCTTGCTCTCAAAATGATGCATTTCAACCGCTTCCCTTCTTCAACCACTGGAGGTACACTGAGCTACCTGCCCTGCAGAGACACGTTTCAATCTTCAGGCACAGGACTTTGTCCCGGGCTGCTTTAAGGCTGGCCCTCGTAGCAGCACGATGCAAAAATGTGATGTGTCTTAGTGGGAGAGGAAGAAGAGGGACGTACTCTATCCCTTGGCACAGGCAAGAGCCTGCCCCTCCACGAACAAACCCAGGCCAAGGAGCTGTTTGGTGTTCTCACTGCAAATTCCCACCCACTAGGAATGGGTCGGTGTGGGGAGAGCAGATGGGATTCAGGGTGTCCTTTGGATCAGGCTGGCCTCAGCTGCTGTGCTGGAAGCTGAACTGTTTCCAGGGAGGATACGGCAAGAACAGTGAGTCCTGCCCAAGTGACGGTCCAAAGCGCTGGCACCTCGTCCTGATTCAACCTCGCCCCAGATTCCTGCCCTTGGCTCTCATCCAGGCTTCTTTCTCCTTGACCCATCTCCATCAAAAGAAGCGCTGTTACAAGTCTCTGCTCTGAGTTTCTAGTCTACAAATAGAAGCAAAGCAGCACCTGCTCCAGAGCTGAACATTTCCACTAAACCCTATTTTGATGCCTGTCCCGGCTAAAGAAATCTTTTGGGACTGTGTCACTTGTATGAGACGTTAAATATTTCAACCTCCAGCAATACAAGACACTGATACGATACTGAACTACACAATTTCTGTATGTCCCTGCACTTCCACCTTGGCTGCAGACATGCCCCACAAGGGCTCATCTCCAGCAAATATTTCTCTGATCAGGGACAGGGAGTCGCCTGCCTTGAGCGCTGGGGCCGACATGTTTATCGGGCAGCAAAGCTGGCCCTGCCATCTCTCCCAGGGAAGCTGTGCCATGGGAGCTGCTAAAACAGCATTTCATTTCCAAACAGGGCCCCAGAGACCTCTTGTGTGAAGGATTCAACAGAGCGAGGCGGGGTAGAGCAGAACAAGGAGACAACCCCAGGCTAAAAACAAGCCAGATCCCAGGTTTGATGGACCTTATTGCTCTGCACCAGGGGTCAGGCTGGCCTGTACCCTTGAATCAGTGCCAATCTCTCCTATTCCATTGATGGGCAAACAGCAAACTGGGATTTTTTTTCACCTCCTTCTTCCCCCCTTTTCCCTCCCCTAACTCCTTTTCCGCATCATAAGCAAAGTCCTAATAAAGCTCCCATCCCCACTGCCAGCCCTGCACCATGCTCCCAGCAGAAAAGAGATGCAAAGCCACGCTTGGAATCTGATTCCCCGGCTTTAAACGCTGCTCTGCCAGCAAAGTGCGACTTGAAAGCTCCCCTGTCACAGTTACAAAGCTCCGAACAGCCCTTCCTCGGATAATCACGCTTATCTCCAGATTAAGAAAGAGAGACCTGCAGCTGAGGCTGGTCACATGGGCTGGGATGTGGGCAAATCTCTTTTAAACAATCCCCATATAGCTGTGACCTCCACCGCAGCCCAAATACACCGTCCCTTGGTCCCACTCGAAAACCAGCTCTGGAGACATGACAGAGCATGTGAGAGGAGACTGGGCTGGTGACGGGGGGGGCCGGAGGGAAACCACGGGGGAGGAATGAGAAAGCATCGGAGAAGAGGAGGGTGAGAAAGACGGAAGAAGAAATAAGTGAAGGGAGGATGTGGGAGAGGAATAGGATGTGGTGGAGAGGGAGGAAAAGTGCATGAATGGAGGGGGAGGATGATGAAGGACAGGGAGGTCTCTGCTACTCTTCCTGTTGGGGATTAGTTGTCCCTGCACTGTCCTCAGTTTAACTCTTCCTACTCTGTCCCCGGCTGGCAGCCTAGCCTGATTACGTGACTCCAGCTGTGCCAAGCAGCCTTGGCAGGGTGAGCACGTTACCTACTTTGCTGCCACGGATTCATTAAGAGGCTTTGCTTGTGTGGGAATAGTCATCCCAACGGGGAAAGGGAAAAAAAACCCTTCTGCAGATCAACCTGGAGAGCAGCTCTGACAAAGCGGTTTCCACAGCCCTGCCCAGAGTTTGGGAGCAGAATTAAGGAGAGATACGGATGTGCAAACAGGAGAGGGGGGCACAGGGGTGGGAGGTCAGCTGGAAGGGGTTCTTAGCACGGCCACTGCTCAGAGACGAGACACCAGACAGGGAGAGAACTGCAAGCCCTTTGCAGGATGCTGGTGCCTGGTTCTTCTTTGTGAATAAAGGCCACCTCGCATCTGGGTCAGGCACGGATGACACATTCACCCTCTGCGTAAATGAAAGGTCTGAGCAACCGCAGAGTGACTTTCTCCAACAGCAGGTTCCCCTCTCATATCCACGTGGGATTAACACAATTACTTTGCGATGGAGGAGCCCAAACAGCTCTGAAATGGGCATGGAGGTGGGGCTGCACCTCTCTGAGGATGCCCACTTTCCTCTGGCACTGGCTTGGGGTTTCCAGCCGTGGCCAGGGGCCGCAGCCCGCCGGAGGGACCGCAGTGCTGCCTCTCCGGCTGCTCATTATTCACCCTGCGCAATTAGGCACCGCTGATAAGTCACACGAAATTGCCTTTGTTCTCCAACTGGAAGACCTGCCTTTCATGGGAATCCCTTTTTTTCCTGCACGTTAATGACAAGCTGCCCACTGTACCTACTGCTAGAGTGGCAGTGAGGATTTTGGGGCACTCTGTGGGCTGGCCCTCATGGATGTCCCATGCAGGTCAGTGAGGAGGTGTAGCCTGGCCCTGCCTGTGTTCCTGGGCTTCTTTGAGCACAAAGGAGAGCTGCTCCTCCTGCAGCCCACTCTGCCTCTCCAGGGACTTGTCAGCTCTCTTCCAGGCAGGTGGCTTTGTCGTTTTCTGGCTACTCTATCATCTCTCCATGTCACTCCCCAGCTTCCCTCCAGTAGAAGAGGAACGCCTGCCCAGTGCAGCTGCGAAGTGGGGGAAAAGGCATCAGCCCTACTCAACCCAAACCCTGCTGATGCCAACAGCCACCTTACCTTGCTCATGACCTTCCCCTCCCTCCCCAGCCAGCCCATCAGGAGTCAACCCCATGCTCTGCTGCTTGGACCAAGCATCTCCCACCCAGGCTCCCTGCAGGGCCAGCCCCGCTCCATCGTGTATCAGCTCCTGCTCTTCATTCCTTCACTGCGCCAGAAGCCAAGCAGGGAAGAGAAGGCAAAGTAAACTGGAGCCAACATGAAGCTGGGTGCTACCACGCTCCACAGGAGGCAAGCTGTGCTCCAGTAAACTTCCCAAAATGCCTCTGCTTCAGAGCATTGTGCCATGTAAGCCCCTGCTCTTTCAGCATCTGGAAGCTGCTCAGACGGGACCACAGGGAGGAAAGACATCTTGGCCCATTCAAGAGTTTTTTCCCATTCTGCTCAAGAAATGTATGTGGGCTCTTAAGTCTTGTTGATTTAAGGGAAGGATGCAAAATTAATTTAGACAGGAAATTAATTAGATGTGAACTGATGTTTACATCCCCACACATACAATGAATTCTTGTGTGAACCTACAGAATGCAGATGGATGGATGGATGAATGATAACAGCAGTCTAGGAATGACATTATGTGCTGGTCCATACGCTGGGGATGTAGAAAGACTTTTCTCTGCATTGGTAATTAATAAGTCTATCCTGAGCAAATGTTGATAAATCCTTTATAGAGCATGTTATCTCTGTCTCTCCAACTCCTGTTCTGCATTTCCATTTGCCTGTTTCCACTGCTCCACCCCTGGCACCCACACGCTTCATTTCCCTCCCACATTTTGTAACTGGTAGCAGATTTGACTCCCTTTCTGGAGAAAGAGGCGGAGGTTTTGTTACTGGGGCTTTTGTGTGAGTGATTGCATGTGTATGTGTGTATACAAAGATGGATACAAATCCATTGGAAATAAACACCTTTTAAGGGACTTGAGAGAAAGACACACAGGGCAGAGGAGAAGAAAGAACCCACAGACCCTCAGCAGCACAATCAGCCAAGATGAAGAGAAAGACCCAGTGAACCAAAAAAAGCCTCAGTTCTCTTTTAAACTCTCCTCGATTTGCAACGAAAGCAGCAGATCCCATCGCTGGGAAGCCGAGCTCTGGCGATGCAACCCTCACCCCTTCTCCCAGCCCCACACAGCTCAATTACCCCAGGCTGCCAGGCTGCACTGAGCACACCCCCACCACCCCGCATCTCCCCCGCCGCCGAGACAGCTTTCACCAATGGAAGGAGTACAAATATATTCATTGGCACCTTATCAGACATGCATGCAAAACTAATTAACATGGGGAGACATGCAAGCTGCCACCCAGCCACAAATACACACCCACGAGCATGCACACACACACGCACGCATGCACAAGGCAACCCTTGTCTAGGGGGGACATTCAAAAGGCTTTGTCACTAATTTAGGCATCTGTCTCAGTCTGGTCTGGTCCTCCTGGCTGGGCTGGAGTTGTGGTTTTTTTCCCACTCTGTTTGACAATGCTGGGAACATGCCCGGAGACCCCTCATTCAAATCACCCCTTGACAATGGTCTCATTGTGTGAGCATATAGAAAAGGGAAAGGATGGGGGAGAAGATGTGGAAGGGGGGTAAGGAATTAAAATGTGAACCCAAGGAAGTGTTTACTAACACAAGCCTCGCAGCTGCCCCGTCTCTCCTCCACCCCCTTCTTCCGCCCCCGGCCGTTCCAATGGCCCAGCGTGTCCCCAGCTCGAAGCGGGCAGCAGGATGTCAGGACAGTGCAGTGGGAGCAGGGCTGCACAGAGGTGCACAGAGAGCGGCCAGACCCGAGGGAGGAAGCCTCAGGGCATTCAAGTCTTTGGCAGCAGGGGGGCAGGTACAGGTTAGAGAAGAGAGAGATAGAGACAGAGATGCCTTGGAGAGGATTAGGGACTTTAAATGTCCTGGGAAGGACATCTTCATGGAGGAGCAAGAGATTTATTGGTATAACCACTCCAAGGCTTTTTCAGGCAGGAACAAAAAGTGCTTAAACCTGGCCTCATGGATTTAGAGCAAGTGAGCAGGCTCGCTGCACAGTTTGGACTGCTCTCTTTGGTGCTGCTGCCAGATTTGCTACAGCACGGGAAGAAAGGGGGGGAGCAGCAGGGTGGTGGAGCTGGGGGCTCAGAGGACGGACCAGACTCCTTTCAAGACCCCACTGTCTGCCTATTGCTGGTTATTAAATACCAGGAGAAAAAAAAACCCACCCAAAAAACAGGGAAACATGTCCCGGTTCCCAGCCCACCCCCCAGGCACGCCCGGGGCAGGAAATAGCAGAGGTGCAGATGGGGGGTGTGTGCCCCCAGCCCCACCGCGCTTGGCTGGCCTTGGCAGGCTCCGTTCAGCTGGAAATGCCCAAGAGCCAGCACAGCAAAGGGAACGGGAGCTGGGGAGGGGGAGAAGATGATGACAATGTTTTCCATATATGCAAATGCATCCACACAAGATACCCAGAGGGAGACAAAACAAAGAGACCTCAAAGAGGCTGGCTCTGAGACCCGCACAAAGCCAGATACCTCCGCTCGCCTACGGTGTTTGCACGTGAGGACCTGTGCAGTGCAAGATGCAATGCTGCCCAGAGGTTCCCCCGGTCTGAGCAGATAGCAGCCTAAAGAAAGCCTGGTGGAGGAGCCCAGTGAAAGCTGCAAAGACAAATGCCACAATCCCACATCCTCCTACACAAACAGGTGCACCTCAGGAGTACAAAACTATTCCTGTCCTTTAGCTTAGTCAGAGAAGAGAAAAGCTGTGATGCAAACCCACATGAGCCCTGCCTTGGTGGGCAGAGGTAGCTCTGCTCCTCCGACATTGCTCCTGCAGTCAGATCCACCCCCTAGATCACCTTTGTGTGGAAATTCCTGGACATTACTAAACAAGGCCGGGGAAAATGTCACACAGAAACCCAAAAATGTACATGAGGCAAAAAAATTCCTTCTCACAACCATTGCGATAAAACCAAAAGTCACCTGTGCAAACATTCCTGCTCAAAAAAAAGGGAAACTACTGCCAAGTAAGCAAATCTGTGCTTTTTATCCAAACAAGTGGTTGTGAGCAGTTTTATTGCCACATTCCTGTGCCCCAATACAAAGGGATAAGCACTCGACACACAGTGACACGCAGGGACTCGGGGACAGAGCTGTTGTTTTAATAGGGCAATGAAGATAGCAAATGAAATAAAACCCTACAGAGATCAGCTTGCAGAACTCAAGGCTGACAAAATCTATTTGATGGTAAAAAGAAACAAGGACACTCGTGATTCTGCTCTCATTTCCATGCTGTAAATTTGGCCAGCTTTTACTGAACGCAATTAAATTCTCACTTAGGATTTAACCTGGTGAAGCTCAGGGCAGATCTTGCTACAAAGACCCACCTCTGAGCTCTTCCCCTCAACTTGCTCTGCAGAGGCCAGCAGGAGTTGAGAGAAAACGGAGTGAAAAAGCAAGGGAATTCACAGATCCCTGCCAGTGTGGCCATTTCAAAGACCCCTTCAGCTCTGTCTTGCCTGTTCTCTCCTTCCCCAGTGATTTGCTGCTTTGCTCATGGAGCTTTGGCTGCAGGGAACAGTCAGTACCAGCCTGGCAAGCACAGAGAATCAATGGTATTTGGGCATCTCCTTCCCTTTGCCTCTAATGGGAAATGAAAACCTCAGCAAACCCCCAACACATCCATTCCCTGCCTCTGGTGGCTGACCCTTCCTTTCCAATACTCTTAGGGTCCCAGTGGGGATCCCATGCAAGACTCTTGCAAGAAAGCCTGCAGGACCCTCTGTTACTAACACCTCTTAAGCTATTCTTTACATTTCTCTTTATTTTAAGACAGGGCATTTCAAAGGCTTTTGCCCAGCAGCACAGTTGAACACACTGAGTTTCCCAAGCAACAAGTAACAGAACTCCTCACCTACTTGTACCACACAGGTAAAGTCACCTCGGGGATGTGATCTTAAATCCATACATGCTTTTCCTTACGGATGTTGAGAGCTGTAAATCTCAACATCTCATTAAACAGATCACTCAGAACAGATTGCCTCACAACATAACTTTTCAGCTGGCCACTACCCACGAGCAGATATTTTACATGACATTTATTCATGCAAATTGCTGAGGCTGTAGTCTGGTTACCCAGCGAGAGCATAAAAAATTACAGTTTAGATGCATAAATGCTGGCACCACGATGAGACTGGAAACACATCCCTGGGTTTCACATAGAGCGCAACAAAACTTAGAGGGAGCCCTCATCAGATGGGAGTTTATCAGGAATGATCCCCCCAAAATGATCCCTCCAGGGCAGGCAGAGAAAGGCATGTGCAAGGCTGCAGGAGCTACAGAGAAATGAACTTCTCCTGCTGCATGTGCAGGAACCTGCCATGGGGAGAGCACACGCAATATTTTACGTCACTCACAAAGCCTGCTCCGTCCAATAAAGTGGGGAAGTAAAACAAAGCATGAAATCCAGGCATAAATTAGCATCCCTCTAGCCTAGCTTTATTTGTGCTGCTGCTGCTGTGGATTAGCATCTAGCTGGCTGACAGGCTGATAGGCAGACAGAAACAGGGAGAAATATAAAAAAAAAAAAAAAAATCAGTGGGTGTCTTTTTCTCTGTGGCTCCTGGGATGTCTGTCTTCAAAGTGCAGGCAGTGCTCATCCCTTTAGGACCCGAATTTTTCCATCTTCCTGTGAGAGCAACTAGGCTCTGTAGGAAAGCAAATCCCCCTGAGATATTTGCGCCTGCACCCCGTGGAGCGGCACCCGTCATCTAACGCGAGCCCAGCGCCAACCCGTCACATCCTCAGCCGGCATCCCTCCGGCATCCACAGCTCCCTGCAGAGAGCCACAGAGCGCCGGGAGCAGCCCCGGTGTGGGGCTGGGAGACCTTGAGGGCAGCACCTTGCCACAGGCACACACAGGGAGCAGACGCCTCGGGATTAGCTCTGGATCATGTTCGCCATCGCTTGGGGCAGCTGCTTCCTTCAGCGCTTGCAGCCCCGGCCGGGTTTGGTACCTGATCCCAGATGACATGACCGGGATCTCACGCCGGCATCTCCTCTCGGTTTGTGTCAGAAATGTGTCACTGCCTGCTCCTGGGGCTGGAGGACCTGCAGAGAGCTTCCATCGGGCTGACACGCAGCCTCCCGCTCCTCAGGGCTGCATGGCAAAATGAGTGGTCGTCACCAGAGACATCCCTCCTCCCAGGGCTTGGTGGCCCCGTGCCCACGCGCCCTCGCCAAGCACAGCCATGAAATCACAGCACTAAAGAGGCGTCAGTCTCGACACCCCTCCACTCCTTCCCAAACCAGCCCTGCCAAAGGAGCCTTTCTGCCCTAGCGCCTTCAAGCAGCAGAGAGGAGCTCCTCAGTGTGGCACTTGTGCACAAACTGGGGGAAGAACAGCAGTAAACCTGACTGTGGTAAAAGCAAACTGGAAAGCCCATTTCCACTCTCACTAAGCCGTTCAGAGCTTGGCTGGGCTCTCAGGTCGCAGGAGATTTCTAGTCCTTGCCTGTCTTTTAAGGAGCCAAACACAGAGCTCAGTTTTTAGGCTATGGAAATCAAATTTTCAGCTTCTTTTCAAAGGTGGCCTAGAAAACACAGACTAATTCTGCACAGCCATAAAGCAAGTCCCTCGGGAGTACAGCATGCAGTTCAAACACCCCCGTGTCCCTCTGCCTGCCACCATGACTCTCTCTGAGTGGGTCTGATCAGAGGATACAGGTGTGAAAACTCCCCAAGATGGCAGAGAATCCCTCCTCAGCAGAGCCCTTGTAGCTCTCAGCCCCTCAGCCAAGTGCACTGGCTCCACTGACCACTGGTGCCACAATCCCAGTAGATTGGTACTGCCTTTGGAGCATGGAACAGGCAAAGCCTTTCTTTCAGCAGGCATCTGTGGCCACTTTTGCTTGCTCCATGCCCAAATGGGTCAACACAGGCAGGTTTTCCCCAAAGGAGGCAGAAGGGCACTCTGCAGAGCTTCGAGACAGCTGCAGCTGGAAACAGCCCAAGCAGAAGAGATGCATCCCTGTTCCTCCTGCCACGCCTTCCCTGGAGTGCTTGATCCAAGTCTGGAATAAAGCACACCATCACCATCCTCATCCCACTGCACACAGCAAGGCAGTCCCCTCCACATCCTCGCACCCACAGAGGTATCTATGGAAACATCCCATGGCATCAGTAGGGCGGTTTCTTTTAGGGGCTAGGAAGGAAGGGAAGAAGGATGAAGAGAGTGCAGAAACCAGAGCCTTTGTTTCCCAGCACTCAGCCATGCTGTTAATTAGGTAGCGGAGACCAGCCACTTCCCACCACATCCTCAAGCTCTTGCAGCAATAGCAGGCACTCCTCTAGTCTCTGTCCTTTGGGGATGAGAAGGAAGCAAGGAGGCAGAAGTCAGAGCCTACAGAAATGCAACAAGCTGCAGGAAGGATCTTTCCTTTGCAAGGGATCAGGCGCCTGATGGGCTCCCCAGCCAGCACTTATCTATGCGAACCATTTGTTTCCTCCCCAACCTCTCAGCTTGCTCTGACACATCACCCATCCACCTGATTGCACGCAAAATGCATCGGATGGGTCCCAGCCTTGCACCCGCTCAGAAGCCCTCGATTTCTACTCTGCTCCTCAATGCCATGCCATCAGAAAGCTCATCCTGGGAACCCTGCAGCACCACAACTGCCTAAAAAGCTTGGTACAGGTCCAGACTCACACATGCAGTTTGCCCTTCACTCTGGAGAGCTCCAGTACACTTCTGCATTAGATGTATTAAAACTCACACTGGCAACAGCACATTCAGACAAGCGGCCACTGGGACCAAGGCAATACCTATGAAATGTATCACAAATGGACTGAAGGAGCACATTCCCTTGAGTCACTGGTCCAAGTGGCAACTTGGGACAAGTCTGCAGCAGCCTGGGGAGATCCTGCACAGTCCCAGGAGGACACCACAGAGACAGCATCTCCTCCTCTGGCTCTTAAGCAGAGTCTTCCGCAGCGCTGCACACAGTACATGACCTCTCAGTAAAAGCAAGAACCAAATAAATTTTAAAAAGCTTTTTTTTCTTTCCCGAGTCCTGGCAGCGTGGAAGTCAAATACTGTTTTTCAAGCTGTTCCCAGAATGAGACAGAGCCACACATATCCACAGGCACAGCCAATCTGCATCTGTACAGCCTTGCTCCCACTACCTTCATCAGCACATACAGAGATGTGCATCCCTCTCTTGTAGAATAGGGATCAACATCACCAATTATTGCCTTCCAGACCACAGACCTCTGTGCCCAGGGCCATACAACAGTGGCTGGAACCACTCCTGAGAATCCTCAGTATGTCTAGGGGCTTAAATGAGACTCAAGCCAGCCGCTATCCAACCCAGTGTGATGCAGGACACTTTGAGTTGTCAGGCTCTCTTTTAGTCCCTGTTTGGATGTTGCGCAGCATCCTGCACTGTCAGCCTTGAGCTTTGAGTCTTGATCCCCAAAATTACTAAGACTTATTCCAAAAACCAACTAACTGGAGGAGTTTTTTCTCAGACTGATAATGCCTAAGTCCTACAAGGTCTTTGACTTGTTTCCAGAAACTCTGCTTCCAGAGTTTTCCTTGTAATTAAGATGTCTCTAAATACATTTCTTGCTAGCATAATTCTATTAATTTTAAGTGAGAACTGAGACTTTTAACCACTCCTTGATTACAGTTGCTGGGGGTTTGTAACAGACACCCCAAATCCCAAGGTTTGCTCTAAAACTCCTGTGAATTATTCTAGTCCAGCCTTGCCAGCTGCTCTTCTACCCAAAAGGCACCTTCCCTAGAGAGCAGGGTAGTAGAAGAAGGGAAGAAAGCTGGAAAACAGCCATTTCTGGGACTACAAACGAAACCAGGAGGAACAGTCCCAAAAGCCTCTCTTGGCCTTGGCCACCAGCAGCAGCTACTCGTGAAACCCCCACCAAGTGAGAGCCAAAGGAAGAGACACATTGATCCTGCCTTGCTAGATTTTATGCCAAGCTTGTCAGCAAGGCATGCTCAGCTTTGGCTGCCCAGGAAATGCAAACCTCTCCTTTGTGTGGCTTTCTGGACACCTCCCGCTGCTCTCCCTAAATCCCAAAGCCAGCAGCATCCCTTGCAAGGTGCACACCATGCCAGAGACGTGCTCCTTGCAGCCTCCTGGCCCCAGGCCTTCTGCCAACACCGTCCCAACATGGGGCACGCAGGCAAAAGAGCTGCCGGAGGAATCCACGCCAAGCGGTGCTGAGCACGACCCTTCCACTTTACAATGGTAACCTGAATCCTAAATACTGGATTTCTAGGCACGCATTAAAGCCATGAGACAATGGAGACGGCGAGGCTGGAGCTGGCTGCGAGCCAGCTCCATGCCGGCCCCGCCAGCGCCCGATGTTTCCCATTTCCTTCTTTTTTTCACCATGGCAGAGAAGCGAAGTCCCCCTAAGCCTAAGGAGGCAGGTGGGTGCACAAGCTCACCCCTGACTCGGGGGCTGTGTGTGACTCACCCCCCAAAGAAGGTGGATGCCCAAGAAGGCCCAAAGAGGTGGTTGCTTTCCTCTCTCCCTCTCTCTCTCTCTCTCATACGAGCATTGCTTCTCCTTTAATTGGTTTCATTCATGGCGGCCCTTTGCTAAATGTAATTATGCCAGGCTCTCTCCATCTGTCTGCGTTCAGGAAGAGCCATCGCTCTCACTGTTTTTATCTTCAATCTTTATTTCTGCATTAATCCCCGCTCTGCAGCTCACATGTACAACAATGTCCAGGACCTCCTGAGGACATACAGACACATAATGAAGAGCAGGATTTGTCCCTGGGTCTCTCCTGGCTGGAGGACATTTTTTCACAGGGAAAGCCCCATACCTCAGTCACTCTGTAACATCTACATCTCTCTGTGATACCTGCACAAGCCAGTCCTTTTGCAGACACTCAAGAGTTGTCTGTGAGCCCAGGCAAGAGGAGACAGCTTGATTTTGTCTGCATCAGAGAGATGTCTCTGCCCTGTCTTCCCAAGCCCAGTACATAAAGATAGCCTGCTTAGGTTGACATGGACTGCTTTTCACATGGAGACAGCATTCAGTCCCAAAGTACCATGCTCATTTTCCTTTCCAGGAATGCAGACAGGGTGAACACGGCTGAGCACAGGGATTAACAAATCTCAGCTCTGCAAGGGCAGCTCATAGCTGCATAGCTGAGGCTGCAAAGCGCCCAACACACCCAGAAGGATTTCATCCCTTGGGATTCATTACCCAAAGTCTTTGCACCTTCCTCAGCCAGGGTAGGTAGATCTTGGGGGAAAACACAATACTAAAGGAGCTGTTGGCTTATCGAGAGACCAAACCCAGTGACACAGACCCTGGGCAACCAAGCACCATCTGGTGACCGCCGGCTCCCGACACAATAGCCCACGTTGGCATGTTTATGATAGAGACCAGAGGCGGATTCCCATTATCCCCATCAGATCCTGTGATGTGGTTTCGGGAGAAGGACCATGAGAAGCAGATGGGATGGCAGAAGAGAAAAGAACGCAGTGAGACAGACAGACAGGGGAGATTTATATGAAGCTAAAGCGCATACCCATAAACATGGGATAAGTAAATAGCATGTAAGTATGAAATTAAATGCAGGGAATCCATGGCATCCAGTAATCAGTCAAATATCTCCTTCACCTCTTTTTCAGTTTATCATTGGCATTTTAAAATGAGATATTTATGCCAATAAGTAAGCCAGTTGTATATTGTAACCCTGCAAATATTGGCTTGAATCTGAGAGATTCGTCCCGACAGACAATTCATTTTTACAGTTATTTTTGGACTCCCGGCTTTCGTGGAACACCGGCTCTCTGTGTTGGATTTTATGCCCCTGAAATGTATTTACAATGCATGGCATCTGTATTGTGCATTACACACTTAAATCATTGCATTTCATTCATCGCTTGTAAAAAAAAATATTGCAATATCCTGAAGCTCTGAATACTCAAATTCAAAATATAACTGCTGCATTTTCAGAGTAATGCTATAAAATAATGTTGTATTTTTAGATAAAGGAGGGAAAATTGATCATGAGGAACATGGATTCCCAAGATCTGGGAAGAAGGGGAGTTTGGATTTCACACCACGATAAATGGGAAAAAAATAAAACTGAAAGCTGAAAAACCCACAAAGGTTTATTTTCTAAACAAGAACATAGAAACATTTTGTCACTTAAACAAAGGGAGGAGGGCGGGGGAGGCTCCGCATCCTTGGCTTGCTCTCTGCAATGGACAAATACTATCAGAAACAAAAAGCATGGCATAGTTAGCAGGAGCTCAGCACTTTAGAATTAATAGTATGTATTTAAGTTCCTTTTAGGAGAAGCCTTCTGCAACTGGGGGGAAAAGAAATTCTTGGTTTTAAAGGCTTCTGTCATTGTTGCCCACAAGCAGAAGAGAAAGGCGCTTTCTTTGTCATCCGGGGGTTTATGGCAACACCTTAATATGTCCTTTTCATAGGTGAAGCAAGGCGCACAAAGCAGCCGCGTGCCAACGCGTCCCCCCCGCCACCAGCAAAATAAATAAATGGAGGAACGCGGGGACGGCGGCCGTCGTAATCCCTCGGCAAAGAGGCAGCGAGGATGGTCTGGCGGGGTAAATATCGCACGTCTCCTGCCAAACCCCGCGTGGGCTATTGTCCCGCCACCCCTTTTAGATGTCATTAAGGATTTTTCGCATACAACCAAACGAGCGGAGGGGATGAACGCACTCGCTTCTTCTCCACCAGTTGGAGAAGCCATGACGAGGCGGCTGGGAGCTGGCGCAGGAAAAACACAGGGCAAATTAGGAAGTATGTTAATTCAGTTAATATCACAGAGGGGCTGGCGGGCGGTGGGGGGGAGGTGTGCGCACAGATTTTCCGCCCGAGGAAGGAGGTGGCAGAGAAAGAACTGGGGCATGCCAGCTCCCGTTATTGTTCTGCCTTCATCGGTAATTAGCAAGATAAGGAGGGGACGGCGTGAGGGAGGCAGCGTGGCGAGGACAAGGCAGCGCTACACCCCACCTCATGCCCATGCGGCCATCTTACAGGCGGCGCTCGCCTCCCGCAAAATGGCCGCCGGGGCCCACGCTGCCTCAGGCCCGCAGCTGGCCCATCCCAGCGGGCTCCCCTCCGCCAGCCCCGAGGCAGTGGGCATCCGGGAGCAGTGGCAGCCAGTAAAGGGGGGCCTCAGGAGAAAAGGAGTTGCCATGGTGGGCCAGAGTGCGCTGGCGAGCGGCCATCTTAGCCCGGGCCCTGCTCGCGGCGCCAAGGCGCCGGGCACGCGGCACTCCCACAGCTCTTTCCCCAGCCCTCCTGGCTGGAACAATCTTGGTACGCTTCTCCTTCGCCAGGCCGCACACGTTGTCTGGGCCCTGCTCGTGGCCACATGGCTGTGCCCTTGCCATGGCTTTACCGCTTGACACAAGTGGGCTTATCCCCACACAGGCAACCGCCTGCCTCACGGTGTCCCTGTGAGTTCTGAAGGCTGCCAGGCACTGGAGCGGCCCTGGAAGACACGGCCTGGACAGATAGAGCATTCCAAGAGCTGCAAGGCAAGATGTCACCTGTCCAGCCATCGGAGAGTGAGTTATAGGCAAATTATGCCTTTCTCCTGGCCAAAACAAAATAAATCCCAAACCAACACTGCAGAGATATCAGTAAAGAAGACGTGAGCTTCCTAAACCTTAATTTAACACAAATTTAAAACAAGGTCAGTTATAAAACGCATGGTTACACAGATGACACAGACAAAGCTACAGATACATTTCTCACTCCATGGGAGCTTTACAGTGGACACATCAGTGTTGCTCAGTTCTCCAAATGAGCAACACCAAATACCAACCAAGGAGCCCTCATCTCTGGTCTCGGGCTGCCCTCAGGACAAGAACAGCAATTACTGACACTAAAGCAGTATTTGGGAAGCATTTCATGTGTCTTTAGCTATGATGGGACTATTTCACACGGCGCAATAGGCACACAACGCACGTTGAAAATTCGGCATCTGCTCCAGTACTCTTTGGAGAACCAGAGGGTGATTGCAACCGCATGCAGGCAGGGCCATGTTATACATCTCAGCTAGACAGTGAAACATAAGGGATGGCAGGCTAGCTGCTCCGCTCCAGGGTTGTCTACATGGAAAACCACACCATTATAATGACAGCACTATAGGTCAACTGCTGCTGCTCCTTGCCACGCTGGTGCACATCTCCACTCTTAAACTGGCTTTCTCCAGTTTTTCTTAAACTGCTTCCAGCGTGACATCACTGGTATACAGGAGAGTCCTGCCTTCTGCTGAAGTAAATACCCACGGAGGTTGTATGCGGAGAGCTCCTTGCTTTAAAATCCGCCCCCCAACCCTACGTCTGTAGCTAGACCTGCCCTTCGGCTAACCTTTCTGTACTCCACACACTCCTGGGCTGTTCACAGTGCCCGTGAAACACTATTACACCCTGCTTCCCTTGGGTGCTAATCCTGCTTGTCAACCCAAAGGCAGAAGCAGACGGTGGCTTGGCATTTTGATTACGTTGTGATCTGTTTGAACCTTCCAGACTCTTTTGATGTCTGTGCAAATTTGAAAGGGGGAGCCTTCATCCCCCACAATGAAACTCTGCTATCACATGGTGAACCATCTCGGGACTCCTATGTCCATAGCCATTGCTAGATTTGAAGCGGGGAGGGGAGTTGCAGCTCCTCCAGGAAGAGTCTGAATTTCAGACTAACCAGTTCTGGCCCTGAGCAGAGAACACTACGGGGACAGCGTGTTGCTCTTCAAACAAATGCATGCGTAGGGGAGTGTGCGCATGCACAGAGACACCAGATTTATACAAATAGATGCATTCATAGGAAAATGCAAATAGCATCCTTTTCCAACCCAGGCTCCCTTCGAGCTCCTGACATCCCAAGGTTTCAGAGGAGTACAACGGAGCCTCAGATCAAACATTAGCCCTGCGGGGGTTCCCTCAGGGAAGCAGCCATGCACTGGGGTCTTTTCCCCGCTTCCATGTGAGGCTTCCTGAACCGGCCTTCCGTGGGTGCTCAGTTCTGACACGCGTACGACACACGCGCGCGCATGCAGAGCCTTGCTAAAAGGTGCTCTGGGAATTGAGCTCCACTTCCTCCTTCTCCTGAATCAATTGTCATAAACCAGCTTTTGTTTTATTTTTAACAAAGCGACCGAAATAATCTCCTCACACAGCCCTTGCCACTCCCACGACCCTGTCCTTAAACAGAACAAGGTGTCCAGGGTCCTCGAGGACATGGGCACAGGGAGACAGCAGGGTAAGAAAGACCAGGAGAGGCTGCTTTCTGGGCGCAGAGAAATCCCCTGCTCCTCTCTTGAGCCCATTTCTTGGCAGGCAGAGAGGTGGCAGGATGGGAGGAGCACTGGATGGTGGACAAGGCACTTCCAACCTCTCCAACCCAATCTCCAGCTGCTCCCTTCATCCCCTACCCATTGAAGTGCCCACTTCCAGCCTGCATTTTACCTTGCACTCTGTTTCTCTTGCTCTTCGGTGCCAGCAAGAGGTGACTCCTGCAGCACCACTGCAGCAATCAATGGGCTGAGGTTCAACCCGTGACAGCCCGAGCTCTGCCTGCCTGTGGCAAACCCCTGTCTCCAGCATGGCCAAGGACTCATCTCTCCTACTCCTCCTCCCATCCCACACACTCAGGTTCAGGACTCAGACACATATGGAGACATTTCTTGATGAAACCTATCAGTGGGTGAGTGGCAGCTGAGCAGGTACTGAGCAAGACGTGGGGCCAGACAGCAGCCAGGGGGGAAGGCAGCGGGTGGAGGGAACGTGCCTCGGGAGGAATACTCACAAAGGGCTGCTTTCATTAATAAAACATTCCCCCCTCGGTTGCCTTTTGATTTGGGTGTAAGAATTAACCCCATCTGCCCAACAGCACGCTACCTACCAAGTCATGTCTGCTGAGGAAGGCCGTCTGACGTGTCTGCTCAATTGCCTTGCTTCCCACTGCCTGTACTCCTTGGCAGCCCAGACCCGTCCAAACAGCTCACCAGCCTCACTGGGTCTGCCCTATGGAAGAGATCCTCTTCCCACAACATAGATTAGACCCAGTGAAAATAGGCTTAGGGAAAATACCATTTCACTATTAATGCCACCCCCCCACACCCCTCCCCAGCATCACACTCTCTCACACCCAGAAAGATTATAACAAATCCTGGTCACCTTTTGCCCCTGCTAACTGCTGCTCCAGTCTTTGCACCTCATGCCTTCTACCACGAGTAGAGAGCCGGGCACAGGGAGTACTTATATATATACATACACACATCTATCTAGTCAGCACTGGAGGTGTTCAGCTGCACAACACACATCTCCCTGCACAGCATCTCGCCTTGTCACAACACCCCAAGCCATCCCTCTCCGCTGTAATTGCAGCGCCTGGTCCTTGGGCATCAGCAGAAAGTTGCAGCAAATCCCGCGTTGGTTAAAGCACAATCTGTCCATTCAAAATTGGTGGGGGGGTTGCTTTTAAATCACTGAGACATTTCTGTTTAAAGAAAAACCGAGATGCAGAGATGCCTTCGAACCGACAGCCCCTTCATTTTTCCAGAGGTGTGTTTTAATGAGTGACTCGCCTTCCAAAAAGGGGCCGGCAAAGGGGAAGGACGGCAGATTCTCCACACAAATTCAATAGCTGGTAGGTTGCCATGGGCTAAAGCATTTCGTTGCACACATGAAGGGAAGGGACTCCAGAGCACTAGGGGTTTTGCCTCCCATGAGTTATAGCTCTACCCTTCAAGAGCGGAATAAATGCTTTATCCCATTGCAGCCTGTGATGTATTCTACATAGATGGATTGATTTCCCCTATTGTTCTTAATAAATCCTGGCGCATGAAGAAACTCACTGCACAGCCATTTTTCCTGCCTTGTTCTAACTTGCAGAAGTAATAAGGGTCAGATGCGACTGCAGTGGGAAGCAAAGGCCATACACGAGGCAGTGCTTTGCTGGATGCAGTTGGGTGTGCTTGCAGAGGCTTGGTGGGTGCAGGCAAGCCATTCCCTTTTCCCTGCTTATTCCCCATTTGAGTTGAAGCTGAGGAAAAGGGGAACCATGGCTGGGCACCGCAGCAGTGGCGTGGCTCTGACAGGAGCAGCCGCTGCACAAGCTGAGGCTGCACAAGCCTCCCAGATCCGCACAGGGAAAGGCAAGGCTCTGGCCCTCTCTGACTCAGGCTCTCAATTGTGAGAGATAAATACATATTTTGTATTGTCTGATAAATACAGGGCTGAGTACTGCATCACCGTAGAGCCTTCCTAAGCACACCCAGCTCTCCTTCATGCCCTGAATTGGTGACCCGTCCCTGCCTGTGTCCCTGCCTGTGTCCCAGCTGAGACAAGTCCACACCATCAACACAGGGGCTCCTCTGGTTTTTAGTTAGTTTGGGTTTTTTTTTTAAATCAAAATACCAAACCAACCCACTCTCAATGACTCCCAACGGCACAAGTCAAACCCCCAGATTGTTGTTAAAAGGTTCTCTCCCTCCCTACCATCTTTTCTACTCGCAAGGCTGACACCCATCCTCTTTTACTGCTCCAGGAGGGTGTTTGCTGGACACAGCTTTGCTGACGTCCAGCAAGGAGGCACTGCTGGGCTCCAAGGAGCAGGTGGCTCTGCACAATCCTGCGTTGGCCACCTGCCTCCAGCTCCATCCAGGCTCCCTGGATTATCGCTGCTGGTCTTCTCTAGCAGCAGCTAACAACTGGCCCTGTTTCAAAAGCCTGGCTGGGAATTTGGCTGTGGGAGGGAGGGAGGGATCAGGTAAAAGAGCTGGTCTCCCACGCAGCTTTGAGTAGGACTCAATCCTTCAGCAAGACTTCCAGGGACTCACCTCTCCTTGCTCAGGTGGAGACGTCCCAGCCCTTCCCAAGGCATCCCACTCCACGCACTCTCAGTCATGTCTGATTAAGAAAAAGAGAATTTGTCTCAATTAGAAAGAGGTTCCCATATGCATGGACGGATGTCAAGTAATTACTGCACGTCACTCATGTTTGGAAAAGAGACCTTAAATTTGGGGCCATGCAAACTTGCACACACAATTGCAAGTGAGTTACAGACCTTGGCATGCTCCAGAGCATACGTTGTGCAGATGCTTTCAAGCCCGTCCCTCGGCTGAAATACACCCAGCCACGTAAAATACAGCTAGACACGACCCCGTTCTCTAATAAGGAAATAAAGCCAAGTGGACCTGCATTGCCAGAGCCCAGACAGCAACACTGTCTCTTTAATTTTCTCCCTGGCTATCTCATCCTTTGCACAAACTCTTTCCTCCCCGTGGCTTCTTCCAGCCTGGTGGGCAAAGTGGGAAAACATCATTAGGGAGGAAAAATAATTTAGTTTGTTAATCAGTATCCAGTGGTGGGAAACAAGAAAGACAGAGAGCTGGGCTGGCGGTTAGGGCTTAGGAAGGGCCAGCACAAAGCCCACCATTCATGACATCTGGGGCTGGGATTCTCATTGAATTAAACAGACACAAAGAGCAGAGGCATTTCATGCTCTCTTCACAAGAATTATCATATCTCCCTGGCACTAGGAAACCTTCAGCATGGGAGAGGGGGAGAGAGAGAGAGAGAGGGGAAAGCGGGCAGGCTGGGTAGAAATATGGGGCAGGGTAGAAGAGGCTTTGTTCCAGGGTTGGATTTATGGATGGGATGCGGCGCGTTGCTTTGCAGGGAGAGACAAGGCCCTGGCGCGCTGGGTCTAATAAGAATCAGCAAATGTGAAACAGGGGGCCCCTGTGTACCATGAAGCAGGGAAACCCACGTTTGACAAGCCAACAGAATAACCGCTCGCGTCTCAAGGCTGTGGAAGGATGCTGACGTTCCTGCGAGATGTGTCGTCTCGTGTGTGTGTCAGCGAGGAGGGGGAGAAGGGGAGAGGCAAGGAGTATAAACAAGAGACCAGGCAGCATCGTTCAGTCATGAAAATTAATTAGCTGATGTGCAAACCATGGCTGCCTCTTCCCACTGCCCTGCAAGCATTCCCCATAAAGCTATGGTGTGTGCGAAGCCTGTGACTGGGAATGACAGGGGCAGATTAGGCAGCTCCTTGGGACACAAGCCTGGCAGCAAGAAACCCACAGCCCATGCAGAAAAGGTGAGGAGGGGATGATTAGTGTCCTTGGGGAAGGGCCAGAGCCCAGGGACCAGAAGAAAGAGAAACGGGAGAGACTGGGCACCAAGCTGAGACCAGGAATCGTGTTGCTGCAGCAGCATAAATTGGGGTGGATCTCAAAAACCAGCCATTAAAAAAACAGGGGCTGGTGGACAGCAAAACCATTTAGGGTTTAGATCACAAACTCTCTGGGGCAGGACCTGTCATCTCCTGCAGGCTCACGCCATGGAGGCCTGTCCTACTTGGTCTCTGGGCATTACCAGAAGGTCTACTTTAAATACTAATTGCTCCATGATCAAGACCTGTGAGCTGCTGGGAGGCTCCCTACAGCATTACCTGTGGGAAGAGGGGATGGATCTCTGACCTCACATCCCCAGGGTAATTTGACCCTGTGCACTAGTGCCACAAGCAAATATTACTACCCAGTGATGAAGATGAGCAATTCCTGACCAACTTCACATATCCCATTCCCAAGATTTCAGACCCTACTATAATATCATGCTTATTCTTTGCCTGGAACAACCACAGGAGGACGAGGGTGCCAGGGAAAAGGGGGGAAAAAAAGGGAATGAAGGGATGCGGAAAGTGATCAGTAGGAAAAAAATAGAGAAGCCTCTTTGACACGGGATGTGCACAGTGAGCACAGAACTGTGCTGGAAACAAAGGGATGTAGGGAGAGAGGAGAGGCTGGGATGGGCATCTCAGCAGACATGTAGGTAAAAGTTGAAAAGGAAGCACTAATTAGCACCCAGACCATCACTTTCCATTAATAGCTTGTCACCGTTTCCTTGATGTTGCTGAGAGCAGGGAAGTTGGTATGTGTGATGCTTACCTGTCTCTATCTCATTAACAGAAGTGAGGGTGAGAACAGATGTTTATTGCCTGCATTCAGATAGACAGGCCCTTTGCTGAACTGAGAGGCAGGAGAGAGGGGGAAAAGTTATGAAAGAGATGCTCATGAAACACAAGCCAAACCCAAACAATGGAAACCCAAATGGAGGACACTTAAATACCTGTGCCGATCCAGAAACAGCCCCAGGCAGGTATCAGGTTCCAGGAATTCTGGAAACACAAAATTGCTCAGTCAAATAATTATAACCCAGGGCAAATGCACTGCCAGCTGGGGGAAAGTGCTCTGGTATTGGCACAAGGTATGTGCAGGGGCTGTGACTGCAATATACCTGGGAAATGAAAACAAAGGGATGCTTACTTTCCAGACTGATTCGCTCAAGGTGTCCACTCCACTCAAAACCAGACAGCCAAGCATCTTACTGAGAGCCAGAACAGAGATACCCACCAGTAAACAAAGGGAAAAAAAGAAAACAAAAAAGTGCTATTTCAAGCAAAGATAAATGTGCTTTGCATATAATCACCTTTGGAGCAATTCTTCCAGCAGCTAAAAAAGAGATTCTCCTTCCTATGTAAAACACAAAGGCCTCTCCTTTCCCTCCAACATGTGGAATGGCTCCTGACAGTGACACGGGAAAGAGGGAGTGTGCAAGGCAAGGCAAGACAAGGCAAGGACGCCAATCAGCAAGTACCTGCGAGCTGGCAGCACACGTCTGCTGGTGCGGTGACGGGAGCGTGCGTGCGTGTGCACATTCCTAGGGACACCCTCGCTTCCACCAGCACATAAATTCACTACGCAAGCCAAAGGTTCCTCGAGAGCACGGGCCCAAAACTCCTTAGGAGGGAACGAGGGAAAACTAAAGGCAAAGCAAACATCAGGGCAGGGACAGAAGGAACAAAGGCTTCCCCCCTCTCAGCTTGGAGACATCTTCTTGGCCATTTAGCTCGGATCAAGTGTAGGCTCTGTTGACTCCCCCACCTATTCAAACGAACACTTTCAATAGTCTGATAGGTCTTTTCTGCTCTACAGCTTCTCTAGCCCTGTGTTTGACGTCCCCAGCCAATGCAGTTAATGCCACATGCAGAAATACTGCCCTGAAGAGCCCTCGCTTAGATTGCGTGGTCAAGCACTTCAAAGTTAGGAAGTGTCCAATTTATGACGGTCCATGCAACCTTAATTCCACCTTGCTGTGCAGCCACTCCGGACAGGAAAAGAGGGAGTGAGCTAAAAATAGGCTGTGACCGTGTCGTCAGCCTCGTAAGGGCATGGGCAGGGAGAGGCTGAATTAACATCTCATGGTCAAAATGAAATCAGGTACCCCCCGACTTGCCAGCGCTTGCTTTGGTGCCTTCAACCATGTACATTTTTAATATACAGAAATCACGTGCATTCTAAACATACAGAAAAATGCATTATTTATAGCTAATAAATAATAGATTGTTTATATAAGCAAAAAGAAAAACAATTGTAGGCAAGTGTAACAAATTCCCCTTCCTCCACCCCGCACCCATCCCTGCTTCATCCTGTGCGGGCAGAGAGATTTCAAGCCCCAAGCCTCGGCACAGATTTCTGCCACTATGAAATACAGGACTAATGTTATCTGGCAGCGGCAGAAGGCTGCTCTCCCGGGGCCGGCAGAGAAGGGGACTGCTGGGGCTGGCAGTGCCCAGGCCAGTGCACCCACATACCCTTCGCTTTTTCCTCCTGGCACCAGAGCACGGAGGAGCTTTCTCCCAGGAGAAAGGTCTGTGCTGGAAGGATATAACCTAAAGGTGGAAAGGGGCAACGGAGCTGGCTGTGAACACCCTCCCACCTTCCCTGGCTGGTCCAGAGCTGTGCAATAAAGTGGTGGGAGTCCATGGTTTCACCCTGCTCCTAATCTGTTATTATTATTCCAGNCGATTCTGAACAATTCATAATTCAGCTAAACCTGAAAGGAATTTAAGGGACAAAGAATAGGCATTTCTTGACTCGAAGAGCTTCCCCCAGACGAATTTCAAGGGCCCACCGCAAACAATGGGAGTGTCAGAGGTTCTCAAAAAGAAAAAAAAGTTCAAGAATCTTTACAATAAAAAGTGTTAGGCAACACAGAGGTCAGAGCCAGCTCCTCCTATAATAAATAGCACGACTACCCTACATTAACTATAGGAGACATTTTAATGCAGTGCCTCAGCTTCGTGCTAATTATACTTTTTTCACCATATTTTGAACCTAAGAAAAAATGTCATCAGTTAATTATAACAGATGAGGGAGTGCGAAGACTTCCTCAATAAATAATGCCTTGATATCTCATATCCAACAAGCTGCGTGCTCTGCTCTGAAGGTGCCCAGAAATATGTCCTCTCAGGAAATATATCAAGAACTGATGGTCCCATAAGCTGGCTTTGTTTCCAAGCCTTGATTTTCAGCCCAATAATTAAGTGATTTTTATGGATTGAGGAGAGTAAAGGTCGTGGGACTGCTGGAATAGTGCCAGAGAGAGTCAATGTTTAAAAATAAATAAATTCCTAAATCAAAATGAGGTACAAGAGACCTCAACAAACTCCCCCCACGGCTGCACAGGTGAGCACACAAACACGATTTGGTTCCTGGACCCATGTCCCATCCTTCCTGCATTCGTGGCGACTCCATGGGAGTCTGGCATGCCCTGAAAAAGCCTGGTTTTAATGAAAGCAGGCCACTGCTGCCAGCATGCCACCAGAGCCAGCCACCGCTGCCCACCTACCCCGAGGAGGAAGGGCACGGTGCCCCTGCTGCTCTGCCACCCTGGGCTCTGTCCCTGCCTGCACCCATCCCTGACGAGGCTGCTGGGCGTCCGGGTCCTTACAAGGTTCCTGAACTAAACCATCTTTCTTTCAGCTCCCTTCTCCACCTAGCACCCCTCACTTCCCCCTCTGAAGAGCCGGGATTTGGCGTGGGAAAGATGTCTTTGGGCTTTTCACAAATCCAGTATCCCCTTGAACCAAAACCAATTAGCCTGGCCCAAGGTCCTGCCATTGAAGGACTGTCCCTTCTTTTCAAACCCCCGCGGGCTCAATTGCTCTAAGGAGCCTGGATGTGAATGAGCAAAGCCCGCTTAAAGTGGTACTTAAGGCCAGACCAGGGTGAAGGAAAAGAGAAAGCCTCTATAGGAACAGCAAGCTGAGTTTCCAAGAGACAGCTAACTGCCGGGGATTGTGTTCTTTTGCTCCCCCCATTTTCTTTTTTTTACCCCCTCTCCTCAGCTTTCGAGGCAAACGCTCCTAACCAAACCTGAGCCCCTGAATAAATATGAGAAAACACGAAGGCCAGAACTCGTCCCGACACTTTGCGGATGCCGGGAGCCCGGCCGTGGCCAGTGTGATGGCCCAGCCTTGTAGGCAAGCTCTGGTCACAAACAGAGCTCTCAGAGGGACAGAGGGATGGGGAGAGAAGCCTGAGATGATGTTTTTCTAGTTTGAGTCCTGGCAAACACCTTTCCAAAGCGACCACGCTTGTGGGCACAAAACACCCAAAATCCCCGACCTGGACTGGGCAACTCCCTGCATTGGGGAAGCCAGCGTGGGCAGCCACATGTCCATCTTATGCTGGTGGCTCCTGGGGACATGCAGAGACTCAGGGCAACTGAGGGGCTGCGATGTGGCAGCAGCAGTGTCAGGGTGACACGCGGTACCCACACCACGAACGCTGTGCGTGCACCGCCACGTGCCAGGCACCTCAGTGCTTGCACCTGCAGATGCCAAATCAGCACCTTCCCTCCACCCAGACACGAGAGTGTTTCCAGCAGGCAGCCGTGATCCCTCCCTGGTGGACGAGCAGCCCCCCATCCATGGCCACAGGCTGGATGGACTCTCCAAGCTCCCGGGCTCTGCCCTTTCTCCGGCGGCACGGACAAAGCCAGGGCAGAGCAGCAAAGGGAGTTTGCATCAAGGGTGCACGGAGGGCACGGGAGCCAAGAGAGACAAAAGAAATGGCTGAGCCCAGCCTCAAGAGTGGAACTCGCCATTGCCAGGCAGTTCCACAAAAATGCCCATTGATGTGATTTCATCCATAACCAAGCGTGTATGCTCACACAGCCTGGCTTCCAGGGGAGCTCCTTCAAACAGCAGAGCCTGAACAGCCCCTTCTCCACCTGACCCCGAGCCCTGATGAGTTTGGCTTCCCCAGGTATTTGGCATAAACCCCCTTCATCTCATGCACCAAGCCAAACCCACTGCATGTCGGACAAGTTTTAAGAAAAGGTGGAAAATCATGAGCTGGAGCACGCCATCTCCCAGAGCATCATTTCTCTGGGGTGAAACCCGCAAACTCTATTTTCCATTTATCCCCCAATGGCACATGCCGATTCTTCCCATTCTGTCTCACTCTGCCCATCCCCAGCTCTGCCTGAAGAACAAAGACATCACAACCCAGCTCCAGGAACCTCACCCACGTTTGGCCTACGCTGCATCCTATTGCTCCACCAGGAGAGTCCCACTGAGAAGAGAAAGAACCAGGAATGCCGGGACACAGACTCTCATCTCAGCACGCCCGAAAAAGACGCCTTCCCTTCTGGGTTTTGCCTAGGCAGGGGTAAAGATCCATCCACACCAAAAGCTACCCTAACTGCAAAAAAAAAAAAAGGCACAAAGGGAATGGTGTCCAGCCAAAATCCATCCCTGGCCCAAGGACAGACCCTTGGAAACCTCCCCTCCAATATGGCACTTAAAAAAAAAAGACAGAAAGCAGCGACCTGTCAGTGGGCTGCCAGGGACTCTCTAGATCAGCGGGTATTTCCCAAGCAGAGATTTGCTGGGGGGCTCCATCCACTGCCTCACCCCCCACCCACGCACGCATGAGCCGGGGATTCTCATACCACTGTCCCCCATCACTCACTGCCACCTCCCTTGTTAACTGAGGGGGGTGCTGCCTGCACACCTCCTCAAGACACCCACAGGTTCATGCCAACAATGGGGGCAAAAATGAAACCTTAAAGCACCAGAAAAGAAATCCAACCGCGATTTCTCTCTCCTGGATGTTAAAGGCCAAATCGCTCAGTCCCTGTCTCAGTCCCCTTCGGGGGAACTGCTCTGGGGTAAGTGTACCAAGTACATGGCCTGAAAAAATACCCGAAAAATCAGTTCAGGAGAGGCGATTTTGTGGAGAAAAAAAAAAATAGTATAAGTCTAGAGTGGTTCCTGACCAGCTGATTGAATAGCAAGGTGAAAAAGCTTGCATCAATCCTTTGTAAGAGTTCTCATGTAGACACGGATTTCCACACTTCCATTTTATTTCATAAAATTATATATATATATATGTATTTATATATACACACACAAAGACATTTATTATATGTGTGTATATTTTTTTTCCTCAGATCCTCTTTTTATATTTTCACCTTTTGCAATTACAAAAGCCAGGGACAGAAACACCTCCTAGGTTCTGCCAGTGCAGAACACTCCCACCAAACAGATTTTCTCTAACATGCTGGTTGAATGATTCCTCCTGAATTACATTCATTAGGAATTTGAATGTTTCTTTCCTCCATCCCCCATCAAATCATTACTCCGGAATAAATGCATTCATCAACCACCTTGCTCAGCTCCCTCCTGCTTTGTTCAGTCTAGTTTTAAAGCATCTCCACTGAAACCGTTTGCACCTGACTCGATGCTAGCGCATGAAAGGGGGAAAAAAATAAATAGGAGAAGAATTGAGCGCCACTCACAATATTGTGAAAATAATTGGAAAATTATTTCTTAAAAATAGCCAACATAATAAAGGAGGGAAAGGACTACATTCCTTCCTCCCCACCTCCGATCTCTTCCACAATTTCTGGGATTGCATCGAGTGTACATATTCCAGATGGGCTGGAGAGAAGGAGGTTGGTTCTTAATGACACGTCTTTCGCTGCCTTTGGAATGAATGATTCATTCGGATCTCGCCGAGACTCGGTGCCACAGTTGAGTTACATTTCTAGAAAATCCGTATCTTTAATTCTGGCGCTGCGTGTGGGACCCAGCAAATCATGGAATTACTGCTGTAACTTCGGATTAGTAACGCTTTCTAAATGATAGTCTAATTCCAGGCCTTCATGCTTTTCAGCGTTCACACTCACACAGCCTTTTCCCTGGGAGGCTTCCTGTGGAATTAGTGCTGGCGTCTTCGTCTTTCTCTGCCCTTTTTAATTTCTCCAATGACTTCTCATTAGAATATATAATAACAGCTCCTCAGAACTTTTCTTTCTCCCGGTATAGCCAAATTCAGGCTGAGATCCTTTTTCCTTACTGTGGTTATGGCGGTGCTTTGCTGGCCCTGGAAGGGTGCACAGGCAAATTTAGCTTGGCGGGCCTACGTGGCATCTGACGCCATTACCCCGTGCAAGGGAAGGTGGAAAACCTGCCTGCGAGGTGCGGGCTGCTCTCCCAGCTCTCAGGGCCCCCGCACGCCGCCGGCCAGGGGCGGCTCGGCCCCGCCGTGCTGCCCGGTCCCTGGGCAGGGGATGCCCGCCGCGGAGGAGGGCAGGGTACCCGCGCCCCACCGAGCCGAGCGGCGGCGACGCGGCGGAGCCTTTCCCAGCCCTCCCCATCTCCCGCAGCATCTCCTGGGGGGGGCGGAGAGCCGGCTATCGGCCCGCTCGCACCCCCTGCACCAGGAAGGCTTCTCTCCG
>VWZN01005255.1:411863-446426 GCA_013396955.1 Regulus satrapa | reverse complement strand
GGGGCCCGGCTCTGTGGGCCAGTGCGCAGGACGGGCTGGGGGCGGAGCTCCCCCCTGGCCTTTCCTCCCCCCGCAGCTCCAGCCGCCCGTGCCGGGGCGCATCCCGGAGCCCTGCGGACGATGAGGCGCGTGCGCTGGATGCGCTCGGTGAGGGGCTGCAGCCCCCAGCCCCGGCGGGGCCCATCCAGCTCCTCGGCCAGCCGCCCGCTGCCGCGGGAGCCGAGCCAGGAGGCGGGCCAGCGGCGCGTGAACCCCCTCAACATCCAGATGCTCTCCAGGAGCCTCCACGAGCAGATCTTCCGCGGGGCTGAGGTGCGCTACTCGGCGGAGGAGGTCCGGCGGAGCGTGCGGCACCTGCGGCGCCACGAGCTGTGGGGCAAGGAGACCTCCACGCTGCCCGACGTGGACCTGCGGCTGCCCCGCATGTACGGGGACAACATCGACGAGCACTTTCGCCTCCTGGCGCAGAAGCAGAGCTTGCCCTACCTGGAGGCGGCCGAGGAGCTGCTGCGCTGCCGGCTGCCCCCGCGGCCCGAGCAGTGGGCGTGGAAGCTGGGCTGGACCCGCTACGGCCCCGGCGGGCGAGCGGAGCCCGTCGACTTCCCCGAGGAGCGGGCGCTGGTGTTGGACGTGGAGGTGTGCGTGGCCGATGGCCACTGCCCGACGCTGGCCGTGGCGGTCTCCCCGCACGCCTGGTGAGATGCAGTGACCCCTCACAGCGGGGATGGGGGGCAGGAACGCGGCTTTGAGGGGATGGGGATGGTCCCGAGCGCGGCTTCTTCCTGCAGGCCGCTGCTGGCTGGCTGGGAAGACGCAGCAAAGCCCCAGAGCGTGGCTCTGGGATGTGGGACCTGTGGCCTGCTCAGCAAGCACAGGGCTCCCCGGGGCTGGTCACCTCCTCCCCGGCGGGGTCCTGCTCGGCCCCCCGTGGCACCGTGGGTGCTCTGTGACAGCCGCGGGTGCCGCCTGTCCCCCGCAGGTACTCGTGGTGCAGCAGGCGGCTGCTGGAGCAGCGTTACTCCTGGGCCAGCCACCTCACCCTGGCCGACCTCATCCCCATGGAGAGCCCAGCAGGTGCCAGCTGTGCCAGTAAACAGGACTGGACGGAGAGAGTGGTGGTGGGGCACAACGTGGCCTTTGACCGGGCGTTCATCAAGGAGCAGTACCTTATCCAGGTAATCCCCTGAGCTTGTGCTTTCTATTGGCAGCTGTAATTTCTTACCCAGACAGTCACTTGCATTGACTCTTGAGGGTTATTTTGACAGATGCTGTTCTGCACAGGTACCCCAAGTTTGTGCTCACTTTGTCCTGCAGAGCATGTTGAGGCTGGATCCCTTTAGAGAAAAATATTCTTTCATCCTGTAGGGCTGCTGGAGGCTGCAGGGTGGCAGGAGCCTTTGAGCAGCTGACAGCCTGCACTGGGGAGGCTTTTGGCTCTCAAAAGGGGAGTGTGGGAGGCAAAGTTTCCCTCAGCAAAAGCAGCTTCAGCAGAGAACTTGAAGCTCCTCCAGCATATCCCAAACCCTCTCTTTTCTCCCACTGTGTTGTGTCCCAGGGCTCCAAGATGCGTTTCCTGGACACCATGAGCATGCACATGGCCATCTCGGGGCTGACGGGCTTCCAGCGCAGCCTCTGGATGGCTGCCAAGCAGGGCAAGAGGAGGGGGCTGCAGCAGGTCAAGGAGCACCTGAAGAAAACACGCGGGAAGGCAGAGGGGCCGGCGGTGAGTGGGGCAGGCTGGCAGTGCCGTGGGTGGCAGGGCTCCGTGCCTCCTGCGGTGGGGCTCTTTGCTCCTGTGCTGGCAGAGTGGGAGCTGTTGGAGCAGCTGCACCCAGTGAAGCTCTCCCGGCTCACTTCAGATAAGGTGGCCTTGGTTGAAGCTGGAGCAGCAGCATCCTTTACTCCTCCTGATCTTGGCTGCAGCTGGTCGTCCTCCCACAGTGTCTGACCCCCCTGTTGTCCACAGATCACCTCGTGGGACTGGGTGCACGTCAGCAGCATCAACAACCTGGCCGATGTGCACGCGCTCTACGTCGGGGGCGAGCCGCTGGAGAAGGAGGCCCGGGAGCTCTTTGTGAAGGGCACCATGGCTGACATCAGGAGTAACTTCCAGGTGCAGGAAGCCCTCCCACCACCCTGACAGGCAGCAGGGACTGCAGAGGGGAGCAGGGTGGCAGTAGCTGCTGGGGTAGTTTCCATTTTGCTGCCCTTTCTTGCAGCGTGTTGGGTGTGCATGGGGCTGTGGCCTGCTCTGTGCTCCTGCAGCCCCGATGCCTTGCCCTGTGCTGGCAGAGGGGTGGCTGCTTTGCCTGCTCTCACCTGCTACTGTCCCCAGGAGCTGATGTCATACTGTGCCCGTGATGTCCAGGCCACCCATGAGGTGTTTCAAGAGCAGCTGCCACTGTTTATGGAGAGGTGAAAGCGAGAGGAGATTTCTTGGTGTTGGCCAAGGGACTGTGGGCCTGGTGGGCAGTGGGGACGGTCATGGTCCCTATGGGTATGAGATGTAGCTCCTCTTGGCCTTAGGGTGTCCTGAACCTCTTTTCAGGAGGGACTTCAGACCCTTCCCGTGTAGGTGAGCAGGAATGAACAGCAGCACGGTGTCTGGCGGGGCTGAGCAGGCTTCCTGAGGCAGCCTGCAGCACTGCAGCTTTGGGGTTGTTGCACAGGGTGGGCAGAAGATACAGGGATCCTTATTTAGGTTTAGGGAAAGAGCATCGAGGGGTTGTGTGAGGCTGGGAAAGTCTAGATGAAGACTCGTTCATATCTGTTGTAGTCTGGTGCTTCCAGGGCCAGTCCCCTCTGGCAGTTATCTAATTCCTTGCTGCTTCGGGGTCCAGGTGCCCCCACCCTGTCACGTTTGCAGGGATGCTGGAGATGGGAGTGTCCTACCTGCCCGTCAATGGGAATTGGAAGAGGTACCTGGACGATGCTCAGGGTATTTACGAGGAGCTGCAGAAGGAGATGAAGAAGTCCCTGATGAACCTGGCCAATGATGCCTGCCAGCTGCTGCATGAGCACAGGTACCATGTACAGGAAGGAGCTCAGCACCAGGGGGTCCATGGGGGGCTGTGGGTGGGTGTGAGGGACAGGAGCAAAGCTGTGGTGTGACAGTGGTGTTTCATCAGGTACAAGGATGACCCTTGGCTCTGGGATCTCGAATGGGACACACAGGAGTTTAAGCAAAAGAAGAACCCAAGGAAGAAGAAGAAAGGCCAGGATGCGAACAGCCAAGTCTCCCCAGAAGCAATGGAAGAGTCACCACAGGAGTGGCGGGAGGGTGAGCACAGTTGATCCCTGGGGATGAGGGATGATCCAGGGCTGCCTAGGCAGAGGGACAAGGGTGAATCATTGCTGGCCTGTGTCCCATGCTGCTGCATGCGGTGGGGGACTGGTTTGATGTCCCTGTCCCCAGAAGGGTAGCACAGAGCGTGCTTTGCCAGCCAGTTCTCCTTGCCACACCAGACCCCGGTCCCCCCAGTGAGGAGGAGGAGCTGCAAGTCTCTGCGAGCCAGCTCTGTCTGGAGCGCCTGAAGGAGACGGTCACGCTGCAGCCCAAGAGACTCCAGCACCTGCCGGGCCACCCGGGGTGAGTTGGGGACCCTGTGTGTCCCCAGCGCTTTCCCGGCACTTGCTGACCCAGCCCTGCTGCTCCCCAGCTGGTACCGCAAGCTGTGCCCTCGCCTGGAGGAGGAGGGGTGGGTGCCTGGCCCCAGCCTCATCAGCCTGCAGATGAGGGTGACCCCGAAGCTGATGCGCCTGGCCTGGGACGGCTTCCCCCTCCATTACTCAGAAAAGCATGGCTGGGGATACCTGGTGCCGGGACGGCAGGACAATTTGCCAGCAGCCTCTGTAGACACCGATGGCCCCTCCTGCCCACACAGGTGAGAGGGTGCTGGGCTGGGAGCTGCCCCATGGGGGTGTTTGGGAGCTCCCTGGCACTCGGCCAGACCCAGAGCCTCGGGCCCCGTTGTGGGTGTGTCAGCCCTGCCCTCTCCTCTGCCAGGGTGATCGAGAACCTCTACAGGCAGCACTGCCTGGAGAAGGGCAAGGAGCAGCCCCCAGGGCTGGAGGCAGCTGTAGAGGATGAGCTGCTGGTGATGGACAGCACGATGTGGCAGAAGGTGAAGGAAGGGATGGAGGGTTCCCTGGTGGGAGGGAGGTGTGGGGCTGTGCTTCTTCCTGTGTGCATCCAGTAACGAGCCCTGTGTGCAGCTTCAGGGGCTGCAAATAAGAAATTCCCTTTAATAAGGGTTACTGGAGGATTGGTGTTTGATCTGGCTTCTCCACGGTCCCTCTCTGCTGCAGGTGGAGGAGCTGAGCCGGATTGAGGTGGATCCAGAGGAGAAAATGAGCAATGCAGAACAGAGCCTGGTACTGGTAAGGAGGGTTTCCTGTGGAATAGGGTGGTGGATTGGTCTCTCTTTCCTTGATTTCCCCCTCCTGCCATTCCTGGAAATGTTCCTGGCTTTGCCTCACTTTGCTGGTCGCAGGAGGAGATGGAAGGGCTGAGGAGGACAGAGATGAGCCAGCCCTCGTTCCACCATGGCAATGGTCCCTACAACGATGTCAACATCCCTGGGTGCTGGTTCTTCAAGCTGCCTCACACGGCAAGTGGGGCCTCCTGGGGCTCTTCCTGTCCCTGCAGTGCTGCTCACTGTGATCTCATCCCATGGGATTGGGTGGGGGAAATCCATCTGTAGTTGGGACAGGAGCATGCACAGAGCTTTGCTGATGTGGAGTGGTGGCTTGCTGGGCCCTGACACCTCTTTTGCTGCTAAAGGATGGGAACGATAACAATGTGGGAAGCCCTTTTGCCAAGGATTTCCTGCCCCAGATGGAGGACGGCACCCTGCGGGCTGCTGTGGGCCGCACCCACGGGACAAGAGCCCTCGAGATCAACAAAATGATCTCGTTTTGGAGGAATGCTCACAAGCGGATCAGGTGAGCAGCTGCCTTCGTGGTGACACCCCTGTGGGTGCAGGCTGCCTTGAGACAGGGGCGTTTGTGTGGATGCACGGGGGCTCAGTATCTCACCTGCCATGTGTCCCCTCAGTTCCCAGATGGTGGTGTGGCTGAAGAAGGGGGAGCTGCCTCGTGTGGTCACCAGGTACAGTACCCAAATCTGGACTGTTCCCTTTACCCCGTGCCAGGAGGGCTCTTGCAGGGTGATGCTCATCCTTGCCTGTGTCCCAGGCATCCTGACTATAACGAGGAGGACAGTTACGGAGCCATCCTGCCGCAGGTGGTGACCGCAGGCACCGTCACCCGCCGGGCAGTGGAGCCCACCTGGCTGACAGCCAGCAACGCCCGGGTATGGCCATGCTTGCGTCCTCGTGGCAGTGTTTTGGGGCTGCCTCTGTGCATTGGGCTGATGGGAGCTGCTTGGGTTGGAGTAGGAGGTGGATATGGATGCTGGGATTTGGGGTAGCAGGGCCAGAGCTGGGGTCCCCTTACTGATTTGTTTTCATGTGGGAGAAAGGAAGGAGTCGGCAGAGGCTCTGGAGTTGCAGGATGTGGTGAAAGGGCAAGAAAACACCAGTGTACCAGTTTCTGTCTTTTCTCAAGCTCCTCTTCTTCTCTGCTGGAGTAACCAAGTGGGTGAAGCTCCATGTGGGTTCAACCTGGTTTTCATATCGAGAGCACAACTTAGGGGCACAGGGAGTGCTGTGCCAGCACTCTGTGGCTGTGGGAGGAGGGCCGCTCCTGTGCCATGGAGGAGGAGAGGGATGTGCTCACCGAGGCATCGTGTCCTGCAGTCTGACCGGGTGGGCAGTGAGCTGAAAGCCATGGTCCAGGTGCCCCCTGGCTACTCCCTGGTGGGAGCAGACGTGGATTCCCAGGAGCTCTGGATCGCCGCCGTGCTCGGCGAGGCGCAGTTCGCTGGCATGCACGGTGAGCCGGGGCTGCACCACCGCGGCTTTGCCCGACGGGGGCCGATCCCCCCCGATCCTCATCCCGGTCCCGTTGGGTGTCCAATCCCTGCTCCCCCTCCCACAGGCTGCACGGCCTTCGGCTGGATGACTCTGCAGGGCAAGAAGAGCAACGCCACGGACCTGCACAGCAAGACGGCCGCCACCGTGGGCATCAGCCGGGAGCACGCCAAGGTCTTCAACTACGGGCGCATCTACGGCGCGGGGCAGCCCTTTGCCGAGCGGCTGCTGATGCAGTTCAACCACCGGCTGACGCAGCAGCAGGCGCGGGAGAAGGCCCAGCAGATGTACGCCGTCACCAAGGGCATCCGCAGGTGCGTGCTGCCCGGGGACGGGGCGGGCAGGGCTGGCGGCGGCGCTCCACGCGCTCCTCGCTCTCCCCTGCAGGTTTCATCTCTCTGAGGAGGGGGAGTGGCTGGTGACGAAGCTGGAGCTGGCTGTGGACAGGGCGGAGGATGGATCGGTGTCGGGCCAGGATGTCCAGCGGCTCCAGAGAGAAGCTCTGAAAAGGTGAGATGGTCTGAGCCTGCACGGTTCTGTGGCATCGGGATGTGAGGCGGGGAGGGCTGCAGCCTGATGGGCCCCTGCAGAGAAGGGAGATGGGGCTGGATAGTCTCCTGCTCCTGCAGGGCCAAGGAGGTTTGATTTGGGGGCTGTCAGCCTCACCCGCTTTGCCAGTGAACACTTAGCAGGGTCTCTTCCTGCTGCCCCAAGTCAGGAGGGAGTATTTGAGGGTCTCACATGGGGACCTGCAGCCCCCTCCGACTCTTCCAGTAAACCTCCCCTCTTCCCCACAGGTCCCGGAGGGGGAAGAAGTGGAATGTGGTGGAGCAAAGAGTGTGGGCTGGAGGCACAGAGTCCGAGATGTTCAACAAGCTGGAAAGCATTGCCTTATCCCCCTCCCCACAGACCCCAGTGCTGGGCTGTCACATCAGCAGGGCCCTGGAGCCTGCCATGGTCAAGGGGGAGGTAAGGATGCAGCTCTGCTTCTCTATGCCAAAATGGGTACCTGATGTTCAGCTCCTCTTAGATTGCTGGAGACCCACTAGACTCTTATAGCTATTCAGGAAACCCATTGTGCTTTTATCTCCATGCCATCAAGAAAACCCACCCACCCTGAGTTTCACAGATTTCTCCTACAGCTGTCCTGTATGGGTACCATGCCCTTGACTGCAGTGCTCTCTCACTGTCCCTCTCTTTCCTTTCACCAGTTCTTGACCAGCAGAGTGAACTGGGTGGTGCAGAGCTCGGCTGTTGACTACCTGCACCTCATGTTGGTAGCCATGAGGTGGCTGTTGGAGGAGTTTGACATCAACGGGCGCTTCTGCATCAGCATCCACGACGAGGTGCGGTACCTGGTCCAGCACCAGGATCGCTACCGGGCAGCGCTGGCCCTGCAGATCACCAACCTCCTCACAAGGTGAGATGTGGGGGCTCTGGTGTCTCCAGAGCAGCCAGCAGTGACTCGTGTGGGACAGGCAAGCCCCGGGCGCTGGGCTTGGCTTTGCCTACAGCAAGCTGGTGCAGAGCAGTTTTTTTTCTGCTCAGGGCAAGTTAGCAGCACTGAGGGCTGCAGTTCCTTCATGTGTGACTCAGGTGGCTATAAATGGACCTTTGATTTCCAGGGATAATGTGCTGGAAAGAGGGGGATATCATCAGCTTTTGGCCCTGCAGGGATGGGGCCAGTCACTAGCTCTGCTGGACTGCGTGTGCGTCGCTTCCTGCTCCCGTCAGGTCTGCAGCTGCCACACGGCAGCAGCCTTTGGGCTTGGTTGAGGAGCTGGGAGCCTGAAACTGTCCCATCCCTCATCCCCTGCTGCCTTCAGGGGACAGCAAAGGGCACGGCTCATCTCTGCTGTGAGCACCAGCACCGTCACCCCTCCCACAGCGTGGGGTGTTCCTGCTGCTTTCCCTCGCCAAACCAAGCTCAGCCCAGAAAGCTCCTGCTCTCCAAGGGCTCCCGTTGATGCAGCTCTGGCACAGCCAGCTTTGCCAGATCCCCCTCCCAGCACTGTGGGGTGTGTGGTTACACGGGAGCTGGCCAAGGTGAGCTGTTTCTCTGTGTGGAGGCAGGAATGCCACAAAGAGCCTTTCTGCAGCCGCTGCGGGGACAGGCACCCCGGCGTTCCTGCCTTTGTGCCGGCTGCGAGCACGGGGCTTCCTGCTGGGAAAATCCTGCATCTGCTCTGCCTGCCAGCGAGGATTAGCCAGCAGTGAGGGGCTGGATTCTTCCCTTTTCCCAAGGAGATTCCATTACTTCTAAGGAGGCACCATTCCCGTTCCTCCTGCTGTCCAGGACTTGTCCCCCACCTGCTGAGAGATTGGGTGCAGAATACCCTGTGAGGGGAGCTGCTGGCCAGTGTTGGGTGAACGTAACTGACTGCAACTGGGTGTGACAAGGCCAAGGGTGATGTCCAGCACTGTCCCACCCGCTTTCTTCTTCTCTAGGTGCATGTTTGCCTACAAGCTGGGCCTCCAGGATCTGCCACAGTCAGTGGCTTTCTTCAGTGCAGTGGATATCGACCAGTGCTTAAGGAAAGAGGTGACCATGAACTGTGTGACGCCGTCAAATCCCATGGGCATGGAGAAGTATGGCATCCCTCAAGGTGAGCGGTGTCTGTGCAAGCTGGCCCCTGTAACCTCTGCTCGAGCCATCCCAGCTTAAGCAGAGCACTTGGCCTAAGCAGTTATTCCCTGAGGGCTCCTCTGTTCAGCTGAGACACCTCATAAGCCCCTTGGTTCCTGACACACCATCTGACCTTCAGGGCAACCACTGTGTGGAGCCTGCCCCTCTTTCCTCAGTCCTCGAGCTGCTGCTTTCCAAGTATTTGTGACACTGATGAGCCAGGCCTGGCTCTCTTCTCCCACACTTTGTTTGCTTTGTGCCCCTTGGAGGAGCCCTTCTGTGCACTTTTAACACAAACCAAACTTAATTTCTTCTTTCCTGAAAGGAAACACCTCAACAACCCTGTCTATTTTGCCCTGTAGACCCAAAATTTTCCATCTGTCATTCCTTTCCCTCCTTCCCTTTTCTCCCTTAGCCAAGCACAGCTCAGTTCAGAGAACTGCTCTGGTGTTGCTGAGTGCTTCCTCAGCAGTTCCAAGGCTGTGCTCAGTGTAACCCTCCAATTGCTGCAAGCAAACATTTAACTCGTGGCTGGGGAAGCAGCTCCTCCTCAGTGTGCAGCAGCTCTTTCCCAGATAAGGGAAGAACCTGCCCCCAGATATCTTCTCTCAGTCACTGCACACATCAGATGCTCCACCCTTTATTAGGACTCTTACAGGCAAAGGATGCTTTCAGAAATAGGACTTGTGCTCTGTAGGCAAAAAGGGGCACTTTTCACCAAGAACAAGGCAAATTCAACAAGTGCATCACAATCGGGGTCAGCAAAAACGTAACAGCAAAACCGTGCAAAACCAGCCCAGGCAGAGGAAGCTGTGGCCCCTCGCTGCTCAGGAGATGCACGCAGCAGCTTCAGCTCCAAGGCAGAACGAGTTCCCAGAACTTGCTCGTGTTCCCAGCTCGCTGCTGGTGCTGGTTTCTGCATTCTCACCACCACCCAAAACAGAAGTTTGAGTAAATTTAGGGCCTTCTGTGCTAGATGCTCTAAACTAAAGCAAATCCCAACCATTGCTCTCTTACGTTGCACAGTCTGAGGGTACTGTAGGGAACTGACTGTCCCCTTGTCTTCCAGGGGAAGCACTGGATATTTACCAGATAATTGAAATAACCAAAGGTTCGCTGGAGAAGCAATGACAACACCAGAGTGCCAGGACAATTGTCCAGACTGCGTGCCAAAGCCTCCCTGTCCCTTTAGAAGCAGATCTGTTGGCAGGGACTGATCCCAGTCGCTGCCTTTCCATTTTGCTGTAAGAAGGGATGTTCCTGGGGAAGATTTTCATAGCAGCACATTCAAATAGCAGAGGCACTTCTGATGGCAGCTGTAAAAACCTGAGACGGGCCGGAGTCGCTCCCGTGGACACAAAGGAAGAAGGCAGAAGTATTTGGCAAGAGAAGCAATAAACCATCACCTCCATATCTGCAGCCTCCAAGACCAAGGCGAGTCCACCATGAACAGGCACTGTGAAGGGAGGCAGTGGCAGCAACCCCAGTTTATTTTTTTCTCTGTCTCTTCTTTTTGGGTTCTTGGTTCTCATCTGTCTGCTCCGCTGTGCTGCTCTGGAGAGGGGAGGGAGAGAGCAGCAGTAGAGTGTGGTTGTTTTTGTGTGAGTAGTCTAAGGAATGTTTACCTAGAGCAAGAAGCCAGCTGTGCAGAACAGGATTTAGCTTTTTTTTTTCATTGACAAAATGACCTGAATATGGGATTCCTGTCAGCCACTGAGACTTTCTCCGTGGGCCACCCCCCCTCAATTCATGCTGGAACTCAGACCACGGGCTACCAGTGGCACAGAACAGGGACTCTGTCCTGGGTTTTGGCTTGTTGAAACACTCAGGAAAATATGGACGGAAGCACCAATAAAAACCTGGACAATCAGCAGAGTAAATTGTTTATTTTTCTTAGCCAGCATGTTGCACTACCTTCAGCAGCACTGTGTAGTAGAGATGGGTCTGAGAAGAATGGTGTTTTGCAGAATTTGTCCTGCCAGGTCTTTATCTACAAAAACTTGCATACATAACCAACCACTTTGCATCGCTCTGATCCTGGCCAACAGTTTTACTTCCCCAAGACCAGGGACACAGAGCTGGTGCATGAAAATAAACATTGCTCGAGGCAGAGGGCTGGGGTGTAGGGGGTGTTCTGAGAGAAACTGTTCACTCCTTCCTGTCAGCTTACTGAGAGCTAACCCAGGGAAGACAAGCTGTTCTCACCTCACACATTCCCGCACAACTCACAAATACAGCTGGCTTCTAAAGAGGAGGAAACCTATGGGTAAAAGCAGCTAAATGAATTCTGACCTGGTCGTTGTGTGGCTCGTTCTCAGCATCCTCCGAGCTCTGCTCCTGCAGGGCGCTGTCCAGCACGGACGCGTTGATGCGGAAATCCCGGGAGGTGCTCAGCTTCATGTACTGCATCAGGTTCACCTGCAGCAACCAAGGGGAAACCAGGCAAGCAAAACATTAAGCCACGAGCATCTTTTAGGTTTTAGTTTTCTACCCTGCCTAGTCTTTTGCACAGCACTGGGACAGAGTCCGTCACGGTAATAATGCAGGATGGAAGCACAAAGCGGGTGAGAAAGCACAGGCCCCCATTCAGTCCAGGGGCCCATTTCCATTTTCCTAAAAGCCAAGTGGTTGCCAGCTCCTCTCACTCTCATGTGGGACCTCGTTGTGGTACATTTGCTGACACAGACTGGGGGAAGAGTGAGAAAGACTGGCAAGAGATGTGCATGTTCCTGCTTGCACCAGGAACCACAGGTCACAGGCAGGACTGACGCTGGCACGTGCTGGTATCAGTGTGGCAACCATTCAGCCAGGAGCACGGGCAAGGGCTGAAAAGTCCTTACACCTTCCTAATTTGAGCATTAGTAGAGACTTTACCAGCAGCCCCCCACCATGCCGTTGATGCCATGGGTCCACCAGGTTCAGGTCACAGAAGATCTCTGCTTTACACTACCTTTGACTTCTTGGAGAGGTGGATAAGGAACTTCTCATATTGCTCAATTGCAAAAATCAGGTTTGGGATTGGTTTGGTCTCCCGAAGCACCTTGGCCTGAAATGTGAGAGGAGTGACACGGGTTAGATTTGGAAGGGCACAATGGCAATGTAGCATGACATGAGGACCACAACATTTCAAGTTTAGAAAAGAGTTTTCAGTGGCCTTGCTCTGTACCAATCCTGCCTCACCCAGCAAGCCTTGCCAGCTTTGTCACTAGCTTTAAATGGACTCCCAGGATGGTTCTGCAGTGAGGCTCTCCCGTGCACTGTTTTGTGCTCTGCCTGCAGTCCACAGCCCTGATCTCCCTGCCAGCAGCTCCAGCTCTCCCAAGGCATCTCAAGCACAGGCCATCCAAGCAGAGAGCACCCTGACGTTTCACCACATTGTTGTCCTGCTTATTTACCACCACTGGTGTTTGTTCCCCATGGTGACAGAGTGGTAAAGGACATGCAGCATTTCAGCCCGTTTCCATACACTCAGGGAAGAGCTAGGAAGATCATACTTGTGGCTTTTTAAAACCCTTAACATCACAGGAATATCTGGGACTGCTGACGAGACGGAGGTAATGCTGTCTGGGAACACAAACAAAGGATATCAAGGACCAGGAACCTGCCAGCCTGCTCACTTGCTCCCAAACAAATAATCCAGTAATCTGCAACTTCTTTAGTGGAATCCATTCCTTCCTTCATCTTTAAATGTAGTGATAAAATTAAGAAACACTTAAACAGGATGCAATATTCCCATTAGCCCATATCTGTAATAGCTTACCCCAAATGCCAAAAATATCAGGCAAGGCAAACTATCCAGACTGACATTTGTTTCATGTCCATGAGATTTTAAGCTGCATTTAGTGAAGATGGGTTTTTGGTTGTATTTTGTTTGTTTGTGCTTTTTCAGACTTTTCTCTGAATTTAAAGTAGATTAAATTTTTACTTAAAGGCCCAAATGATCTGGTGATCTGTATGAAGCCACCAGGTACCACAAGCCTTGAGGTATATGATCCTGCAGCTAACAAACAGCCCCTGTTCTGATGGAATGAGTCAGTCCTACCATTACTGTGGAGACTGCAGCAGCTTCATCCTCTTTCTTCTTCTTTTTCTTCTCCTCTACAAAGCTTAAGCTCTCACTGTGGATGTTCTGAAGGAGAATGCCAAAAGATGTGTCATCAGAGGGTAAGCAGGGAAGAAAGGCCAGCCAGGAAAGGCCAGAGAAGTCCTTGCTCTAGCCAGCTAACAGCATTACCAGCTAGGTAACAGAAAGGTAGCTATATAAGAGTGGAATTAGGTGTGATCTCAAAAAAAAAAAAGAAAGAAAGAAACTAATTTCCTAATTTATATGTTCAGAAATGTGCATGTATGAGAAGTCCCCAGCAGTGATAGCTCTGCACACCACGACACCTTCCCCAATATGCTGTACAATTCCTGTGGTCCTCACACAAGTACCCAGTTCCTCTCCAGGCAGATAAATCCCAGCTCCAGCACTGCAGTCTTTGGCACCCACATTACCTCACACTGAGATGACTGCAGTGTTGTTGACCTTTATTTGCCATTGTGGTTAACAGCAGTATTAATCTCATCCGAAAAACCCACATGAACAGAGGGGAAAAAAAACCCAGCTAAAACCCAGGTCCTTCCTTGCTCAAGCAGAAATCAACATGCTCAGTCCCAAAGGTGCTGGAATGTCTTATCAAAGTAAAGCTTGAACTGTACAAAACTCAGGTCATGTCAAGAAGATTAATAACCCCCAAGGGTGCCTGCGTACTGAAGCTGATACCCAACTCAGCATCAGATAGACTGGCTGTGATGCTGCCAGTTAATTTAGGCCTTACCTGTACGTAAGTAATGAATGAGTAACACTGTGGGGTCAGATGGGAACCCGAGAGCTTCACCTGTAAAGGAGCGGAGAGAGAGGCTGGTGTTACTCCTAACTCAAGGCAATGAGCCATTTCCCCAGAAATTCGCTCACACTCACCAGCTTTTCCAGTCTTCCTGGAATCGTATTTGAGCTGCTGCGGCAAGCCTGGATATACTGCAAGGAAAGCAGGAGTTTCTTCTAGGTATGCTGTTCCCATCCTGTATCCAGGCAGAAAGGCCCGCAGCTCACACAGTGGCACAGTGGGCAGGGCAGGATTTGCACAGCTATCCTCCCCAGTGGCTTGTTATACCCCAAATGCCATGTGTGCATTCCAGAGCTGAGAGGAGAGCTGTGGGGCAGCCACCACCTCGTCTCAAAGGTGCTCCACAGGCCTGTGTTTCATGGCCCAGCTCCCCCAGGTCCTGCTTCAGGGAATGGGAATGAGTGGCCAGGGCACTGTGAGAACACTGAGTGCCCTTCCCTGTGCACACACTTGTGCAGAGGAACCCGCAGCACACACTGGAAATGGCAGCTCCAAGCCATGCAAAGCCAAATTCAGCTGGAGAGAACTTTCCTTTATCTCCACTGCTACAACTATCACTGCTTAGAAAGGTCATGAAATTGAGGGCATGAAAGCCAACAGAACAAGGGCTCAACTCTTGCAAGAGATCAACAGCCCAGTCCCGAGCATAGCTGCTGCCAGTGGTCACACTGAGCTTGCTGCAGCAGATGGGGAGAAGGTTTTTAGCTCAGAGGCAGCCCCCTGTCAGCAGAGCCCACTCACGTGTTTGATGAGGGAGGTGAGAATTGCGTATGTCTTGCTGAGGCTTCTCAGCAGTGTGTCCACACAGCTCCCTGCTGGCAGTGCAGTCTGCACCAGCTCATGATAGACTGTCAGAAGAGTTCCCAGCTGAAGAATTACACCTTTCTCCAGAGCATGAGCTTGGTTTGATGCCTGAGAGGAGTCTTCTAGAAGAAAGAGATTACTATCTAGTGAGTATATATCTAAGGCATCCAGGTGTCCAGGTGGAAGGCACAAAAGACCATCTTTGTGTCTGATGCATAAAGCCTCAGTGGGGCAAAGGGAAAATAGTCACTGGAGAGATTTTGTGACAATACCCTTATCTTTGTTCATGTGGAACCAGCTCAAGGGAGAGAGAGCCTGACCCGACCTCAGATGATGCTGTCTCAAAATCCTCAAATATCTTTTTGCTCTCTATCTGGTTTTGACAAAGGTGTAACAGTAAGAACTGGATCACTTTCATTACCTGATGTGTCTGACCCCAGACTGGTGAATTTCTTGATAAGCCAATCCACCTCTTCAAGGACCTTATCCACCTGACCCAGAACCAGCAGCTGAGACAGAAACCAATAACAAAACAGGTTTTTGGAGGAGCTTGGCACAACGGGAACCTGCAAGCTGCTCCAAGCACAGTAGCCCTGGACACTGCAGGTGTCACACACACACTGTTCTGACTCACACACACAGTGGGGGCTGCAGTCCTGGCATTCACTATGGCAAAATGGCACCGACCCTCCACTTCTATGTCCTGGGCAGAGGGGAGAAAACAAATTTTGGTGAGTAAAACCTTTAACTGCTGTCACATAGTTTGCACCAGAGGTGCACTCAATTCTGCCAGCCCTATGTGATGAAGAGCTCAGCTGCTCCTGCATCATACCTCATCTATATCTCCCAGGCAGGCGTGGATGTCTTGTGCAAGTTCCCGCAGGAGACCCACAGGGCTCTTGTAGAGAATGTGGACATTGAAGAGCAGAGACAGCAAACCCTTGCAGCAAGAAATATCCTCTGTGGGGAAGAGAAAGTGACACAGTGCCAGGTGCAGAGCTTGCCTAGCTTCTTAGGAACATCAGAAATCCAGTGAGGGAAAAGATCAGATTCAGTATGGATTTAACAGTAGGTGAAAATCCTATCAAACTACCCCAGCTACAAAAGCAGGGTTTAAAACATCAGGCAGGCCATATATAATAGTGCAAGGGGAACCGTGGCTCACTGGAGCTGTTGGGTCATAGAAAAACGGTTGAGGAAGTGCAATACAAACTCTGGCAAGAGTACTCTTTCCAGAGTATAAATCCTGATTTGAGCCTAAATAACAAGGGAGGAAAGTCAAGTATGTGAGTGGCTTCATTTCCTTCAGGAATGCTAATAGTTTTAGAGATGGAGTTCCCTCTTTAATATTCATAATCACAACGTTGTGGCAATCTGCCACAGAATGGGACCTGAATGTATCTTGGCAAAGAGGTAAAACCAGGACAGAGCATGTAAGGGTCTAATATCAGACCCGACACATCCCATCTAAACATGCTCCTCAAAGCTTACTTACCAAGAGCATTTTCTTTGCAAACTTTGACTGTCCAAGTCAGGAACTGAAGGAACTATTTAAGAGGAGAAAAGACATAATGATTTTAAAACAGAATTCAAAACCACAAAACTACTACTACTACTACTAAAAATTCAAGACAATGAATCACAGCAGAGGAAGATGAGTAGAGAATCCAGCTGTGCTCTGTGAAGTTCCACAAGGGACACTTAGGCTACTAACAGGTCAAAAGCTGAGACTCAGGACAGGGTAATGGCTATACATTCCCTTGGACAGAGTAACAGCTCCATTTAATTTAAGGTAAATGATGACTCCAGACTTCTGGCACAGTTAGTGCAGTTCCTCGCTTGTAAAATTGGGGCACTTTAGAAAATGACTCCTTGCATGGAAGGAATTAGGCACTCAGCCAGTTTGGACTGCACGCAAGTCTGCTGGCCTTTTTTGCCTCTACTCCCATGTGGAGGCCACACCACAACTAGACTATGCTAGGAGTCCCTGCTCAGGCAAACAAATAATTCAGGTGGCCAAAGGCAGGATCAGAATGGGCAGGAGTGGGATGGCAAGACAACTTCCTCTTAAGTGTCCTTGGAGGTGTGTGACAGGAGAGCCCTTCACAGTGTAACAGAGCTGTCCCTTCGGCCTGGTGTGTCTGTGGCAGGAGGCAGGACACACACGTCAGAGCCCACAGATGCCAACCCCATCTGACAATCTCCTTCCCTCCCACACCTATGGCTGTGAGCACGGGAAGGCTGAGGAGTACCTGCTGAGAGGCTGGATCCAGGAGTCTGGACAATGTGGAGAGAACGGTGATGAGTGACTGCGTTTCCTTGGCGTTGAAGTCATCTTCAGCACTGCTGAGCTGGTTCACCAGGGACCTCTGGTTAGGGGAAGGAAAACAGTCCCTGAGTGTGAGTATGTGTTGCATAAGCAAATAACCAGAAGCTGCAAGCAGATAAAGGGATCAGCAGCAAGGAGGATGACGAAGAGTACAAAAACAGGACTCTTCTCAAGAACAAGTGCTGATTTTTTATAGGAGTGCTTACAATCAGGCCTGCATATGGTCAGTGTGACTTTTAGAACACTCAGGTACATTTATGCTGCAGTGAAGAAGCTGGAGTTCTGCAAATACACATGCAGGTCCACCCAGCTCTGTAGGGCACCCTGAAGAAGCTCTGCTTAGGGATCAGAAACTTTTCTGAACTGCTAGTGAATCAGTGCCACGGTTGCTATCACATATTCAACCCTGTGGTCAAGCAACAGAGAGCTAGCAGTGTTTCCTGCCAGAATCCCAAATGCTTTGGAACACTTGCAGCACACAGTGGCACTCACCTGAAACTGTCGGATCTGGAAGGCAGCTTTCTCTGTGACATTAATATCCGTTTCTTCTGCGTCACCATCAGTAATATCTGGCAGAGACAGAGAGGTGCAGAAAAAAATCTAAATGCCAAGAGCAGAATACAGGATTTAGTTCCAAAAGTGGGAAAGACTGCTCACAGCTAGAGGAAGAATAGAGACTGCAGAACCACAGTGAGCCGAAAAACATGTTAAAGGCAAACTTCAAATAGATGACTGCTGTATCAGACCCCAAATATCCTCTGCTGACAGACTGAGAGGTCTATAAAGGCAGGAAAAATATACCTCTAGAACCTGCCTCTGGTGTGAAAATCTATGCTACTAAGCCCACCTCGTTACTGAGACAAGAACCAGACCCATCTCTCCCTAGTTATGGATAAAGGGTGCTGGGTCCCTACGTGCCCACACACGGGCTGGAACCCGGAGGCTAGAAACCAGAGCAGAATTGTACCATGTGCCTACCCAGGGCTTGCAGAAACTGGGGGATCCTGGCAGAGTACAGCTGCTGCACAGTGTTGAAGATGCGCAGCAAACCTTCCAAGCACAGAAGGGAAATGCTTTTGCCCTTCTTCTTCCCTGATTCTTCAACAACGGTGGGAATTGAAGTGTACCTCCAAAGCAGAACCCTGTGGGATGAGAGATGAGATTTACCCCAGTAAAGTTGGCTGCACAGGGCAAGAACTGGATTCTACTCTTAGGGTCACAATTTTAATGTAACTAAATAGGAAGGTCTTTTTGGTATAGAAAAAGGGTGGGAGAAGAGATCTTGATTTTATTTCAATGTCAGCAAAACAGCTACTGCATTCTTCCTGCACAGCTAAATAATTTAATTCTTTCCAGGTGCAAAGGGACCTTCCAATCCCATTTCAAGTCCATCTTTATACACTCATTTCTTCCACCCAGCTTTCCCTCTTTCTCAGACTACCCTGACCACTGGTGTCAAATCCGCCAGTGACAAAAAGAGCTTTTCTCGTGGCGGTTTGGATCTGTGAAATGTCAGAATTCACTACAGGGCTCTCTATAAATAAAACCAGAAAGGTAAAGACAGGCAAAGCAAAGTAAAAAGCTGTAAGTAAAGCAAAACTGTTTGGCCCAAAGGAGACTTTTCTATTTGTAGGCAAACATATTTTTCCTGCTTCCCTAACCCCACTTCTTCCCTTTTTTGTTCCCTCTCCTTTCTTCTCATTAGTTCTGTTGCTTGCACAGATGATCTTATTCTGTTTCAATGTCCAATCACGCAAAACATGTAGCTCATATGTAGTCCTAATGACTGCAACAAAAATAGCCTCTATTATTTGGGGTGAGACACAAAACCGGCATTATGCATGGCAGGGGTAATTTGCATTTTGTGCTCTCTGCTGACTGGGCTCTGAAAAGACCCCATGCAGATATGACCTAGATTCCAAAAGACATTTACATGGTTCACATTCTTGGATTTCCAAAGGATTAGATGTGTGAATGTCTTCAAGCAAGTCCTAAACAAATGCCTTCTAAAGCTTGTGTCCCTCATACATCTGTTTTGTTCCGTAGCTCGAAGTGAATTTTAACTTTGCTGCCTTCCAGAGGCCTCAAGAATCCAGCCTGTAATCATCTTACCTTCTCTATGACAATGAGTGATGAACAAGAAGTCAGAAAGAAGCTGAAAATGTCTGATGGCATTTGGTTCTTCCAGGCCAAGTTATTAAAGTTGTATCACTCACTATGGCACAGAAACTGTAGTCCCTCCACTTGATTTCTCAGGAGCACAGAAAGGCAGTGACCTCAACCCAGCAGCAACACTTTGAAACAGTTATGGACTGCACTCTTCTTTCAAAACCCTACCCGAGAATCCCCGAGAATCCAAAATCCCCCAAATGCATTGCTGATGTCTCCACGTGCCACACTGACTCACTGCGTGATTTTGCAGAGGTTCTGGAACATCTTCTCTGGATTTTGTCCGTCTGGTCCGTCCGTCTGTCCCGTCTCCTCCAGCTGCTGCACCTTCTGCAGAGCCACGCTGACAGCGTAGCGCAGGAACTCCGTGCTGGAGCGCAGCACGGCCAGGCTCTCCTCGTGGCTTTGGGCATTGTCCCTGCAGGACCAGGAGAACTCTCAGAGGGCTGGGGAAGCTCAGGGAGATCCAAAACTTAATACACATTTGCAAATAAAATCTCTGGCTGAGCTGAGGGTGGAAAAGACCCTTTGTTTAGGTAGCTTGTAGTGAACACTTCCTTTTCCAAGCACACTAACACATGGTTTGAGTTGGTGTCTGGCTCTGCTCCACAGAGGACTGGACACCTTCTCACCTGAACAGAGCTGTGAGCAGAGTAGATACAAAACCCATGGACAGGAAACTCCGTGCAGTTTTGTTGCTCAAGGCAGATTTATTCTTTCCAGCTTTCTCCTTCAGGATTTCAGAGAGTTTGTTGTAACATGTAAACAGGCCTAGGACATCGGCAAACTTGTTCTTACTGCAATAAAATGGTAGAAAGCATTAATGGAGAAAATGCATTTTTGGAGTTTCCCATTTGAAGCATCAAATTACCCAATGATGCTGCCTGAATGATGAAACCTATTACATCTCCCTGCCTCCCTTACAGTGTATACCTCACCCAATCCTCCTCAACCTCCTCTTCTACAAAATGCCAGATCCCATCTCCACAACACACGACATTCCAAAGGAAAACAAAGTCTCCCCCAGTGCCACGAGGCACTCACGCTCAGATCACTGATTCTGTGTTGGCACTACCATCCTTTGCCTGCAAGGAGGCTGTACTCCAAAGAGCTAGGCAAATAATAGCACAGCTAGTGCTAGAGGGTAAGATTTAATGTTTTACCTGAAATTCCCGATGTTGAAATTATACTCAATCAGAACCTCACAAATTCCCATCACCTGAATGGCATAGATGTTATTTTTCACACCGACACCAGAAGACAGCGAAAAATCTGCTGATTTATCCTGAGAGGTAAAGGAAACAAGTGAAAAATCTTTTCAAAATCTGACAAGAACTCGGCGTCTTCTCCCACTGAGCCAAACTGAAAATCTGATTTACCAGTTCAAAGTCTTCCAACTCGCTCTTGATCATTCGCCGTGTGACAGATTCGAACATCTCTTCAAAGTTTTGCTCAAATCCCACACCCTCCTCCTCCTCCTCGTCATCTTCAGCTCCTTGGCACAGGCGCACAGTGCTCTTGTACCAGGCGAGGCAGTGCTGGATGCAGCAGAGCAGGTGGGCCTGGGGGAAGCAGCCACACAGTCACCCTCAGCCTCTGAGCTGGAGGCCACTGCCAGACGTGGACATGGCCCAAACTGTTATGGTGGGATGTAAAGAGCTTTTGTAGCTGCCTTGAGTCTTGAGGATATGCCTCATTCCCAAACTGATCAGTAATCTCACACACAGCTACCCAGTTCCAGCTTCAGACAGTGCTCTCTGCCTGAGCTTTTCTAAACGGGATGAAAAGACAAGTCCCACTGCTCCCACCACCCAGCCATCTCAGTACTGAAGGAGATGGAAAGGGAATTTCCAAAGGGACTCTCACTAGCTCAAGTGTCTGCTCCCTTCCTGAGCGTGCTACTGCACACAAGCTTCCTTAGGGGAAAACAAAATTATTAATTTGAATTTGTACCCTTGGAAATCCAACAGATTGTTGAAGCCCTGTCTCAGTTTCAAAGGAGCAAAACCAAAGGACAAATACTTCCCCCTGCTACACACATACTGCACAACTATTTCATGTGGAATTAAGTTAGAGGAGGGAAAAAACACCCTGCAGGGTGAACTCAATAGAGGATGAAGAAGAATACTATTCCTAGAGCATTTTTCATACAGGTCCCCACAACCACCATGCTTGGGGAGCTCTAATAAATAGCCTGAGGCAGGGGTGAGATGCCCAGCTATTAAAAGAATTGCTCCAGGCTAGAAGAGTTTGAAGAAGCACAAGATATTCAGCTCAAGTAGGAGGACAACTAAAATGCTAGTAACAGATGAGCTTGCAGCTGTGGCCAAGCAATACAGCTCTTACCAGTGGTTCTTGCAGAAAGATTTGATCTCCTTGAGCCACAATACATCCCTCCAGTTTGAGTGGAGGCAGGAGGTCTGGCTGGGGCAAGTAATATTGCTTTATCTGTCACAGAAAACAAGAAGTAAAAATAACCAGTTACTTGGTAACTGAGCCTCTTAGGATGTTTGAAAACATAGTACAATAATCTTTGCACCCCATTCTAAAGAGCAAAACCTGGCACTGTGATAAGGGGACTGTACATGAGCCATGTGATCTGCTCTGCTGGTGATTAAAATCCCTTCTTGAGTTGCTCCTGTACCTCAGCCAGGACACGTCAGAGCCCTAAAACAAGATTAGCTGACCACTTGCTGTTGTGTTGCCTCAACAAGTAACATCACTTGCCCCTCACCTGCAATGTTACCCCTCCTTTACACAGTGAGGAACAATAGCTGCTGCTGCTATAGAAAGTTATAGATACATAATGATGCTATAAAATTTTACACCTTTACACCAACTTACTATTAAGTGCCTTCTGTTACCCAAAAGCTGTCTTGGCTCTGTTCTTGTTCCTTTCTCAGACCCTATACTGTCATGGGAAAGCTGGAATTAGTCAGCATGAACTCTTTGGATGATTAAAGGGAAGAAAATTACTTGTCTCAAAGAAAGCACAGCCTGTCCAATGGATTGAGGAAATGTGATTGTCTTGTTGCCATGAGCAACACTGCTGGGGGATGAGTTAATCCTCCCAGATCCCACATGGACTTGGGTACTCTCCCGATGGGAGGACAGCAACAATAATTACTGTGTCAGCACATATCCTTGGGGAACTTGGGGAACTGCTGTGCACTGCTAAGGAACAGGGAGAGCACAAAGAACTTCTCTGGGCTCACACCTCCCACAGCACCTAAGAACTGAAGGGTTGGAAAGCGCTCCAAGAGATCCTTCTACTCGCTGTCAGGAAATGAACCCATCTCCAGAGGTTCACCCAGTCTGCTCTCTCAGCAGAGCAGGGGTTTGAACACCTCTTTAGAGAAGTGTCACACCACTCCAACATGTTTCCAGCGTGAGGGAGAACGATTTCCCCAATATTGAACCTGAACTGTTTGCCATACTGGTTGAAGTGCAGAATTCTTAGGAGTCCCTGCAGTCCCACCACGGAGCAGGACTTTACCTGTGACAACAGTGTTTCCATGACAGAGCTGGCCAGCTGGGAGTTCCTGCGAAGGACATCATAAAAACCCTGGAGACAGGAAGGAAGGACAGGTTGGCTGACACAGCAGAGAAAATGAACCACAGGCATAGTAAGTTGGCGTCATAAGACAGCAACGACACTTTGGCACCGCGAGGAACCATGAGGAAGTAACAATGTGCTCAGTGTAAAACTCCATACCTGGCAAAGCAAAGGCAGCACAGAAAGAAGGTATGAATCAGAAAAAGCATGAATTTCCTCACAGGGGCCCTCTCACAAGCTGTATCTCCCTAGCAGCGGTGGCATCAAGCCCAGAGTGACTTTCACTGCTATTTAACACTAGCACAGGATCCAACTTCAAACTGTGAAACCCTGCTTCAAAGGCAAAACAAGCCCGTGGGGAAACTGTAGGAGGCAACGAATCCCGCAGACTGAGAAAACTCAGCGGATGGATAAAGCAAGCACAAGTTTTCTAGCAACAGTGACGAATACACCCAGAACTTGCAGCTCATCAAAGGTCAATCCAACCCAAGACAAGAAGGAAACAAAACCTCTCTGACCTGTCAAGGTTTTTTTTATCAAGGTGGTACCCCATGGTTATAACACAACCTAATGTAAGCACCCAAAAATGGCCCTTTATAACAGGCCTATCACAACAGACCTAAGGACAGCCAAGCTTTTATAGAAACTTGGAAAGGAAGAGGAGAAAATAAAGATCCCTGATGCAGTCTCTGAGGAAGTTGCTCCACACTCTCCAGACAGGGTTTTCTCTGGAGCCTATAATTAACTCTCAACAGCTCCAACATCTACCCACTGCATGCTATACTACTCCTCCTCACAGGGCATCAAGCATCCTTCCCATTCCCTAGGCCCTACCACAGCAAGACAGACTTTGATATATTTTTGCTCTTAAACAATGCATGAGCTGAAAGAGACACAGCAACGTGTCTTTGGGTTTATAATGGTTAAAAAAAACAGCAGCAGCAGGAGTGAAAACATGTTACACATGTCCCATGAAGAACAAAACTGAACTAAAAGCCTGTTTTTCACAATAACATGATTGTTATTTACCTGAGGCTAGAGAAGAATCAGACCACAGAACAGCCTGTGGCTGTTTAAGAGATGGAAGGAACCATGTTTACCTCATATAACATGAGTCGAACGTCTGCTTGCTGGCTCAAACATCGCCTCAGGCTGCCCAGGATTTCTAGGCAGAAGGCCTCATTAGCTGCAGAATTATAGCAGGCATGAACATCTGCCTGGACCTGAGAAGGAACATTAGTCACGTTATAGTGGTTACAATATCACAACACAGGAGCAAGGTGGTAAGGGTCTGGCCCCTGAACAATCACTGAAATAGTCCTTGTGCTGCCAGGCTCCCCATCATTGTCATGGAGCAGTGGGAATGCTCCCCAGAACACTGGTGCTGAAAGAGAATGGCTGTGAGAAGCAACAGCTCTAGGCCAGCTTCTCTTTGCACACTGCACTTCCTAAAGTTTTCCTTACAGGAAGGAAATCCTTACTGGATTTCCAGGACTAATCCTTACTAAAGCTGTATTTCCTCTCTGGGGGAACACTTCCTTTTTGAGTTGTTTCACACAGTGCCTATTAGACACCAGACTGTCTCACATGTCCACACAGGGACTGCAGAACAGCACTTACCTGAGTGGCACCGATGGCCTGGCTGCACTGGGAAGAGGACAAGCTGCCCAGAACCTTAAAATTTCTTAACAGGAGCAAAAAGCCAGCGACTGCAGCTTTACGAGCATCGAGCTGCCTGGGAATCGGGACAGGAAAGAGGGTTGCATAAGGAAACATGGAAGCAAGAAGCCCAGAAGCACATAAAATATCAAGTCAGCAATGAAAAAAAGGCCACAAATACAGAATGACTGGGCCCTGTAAAACTGTATTTCCCAAAAGGGCAGTACAGTCCCAAACAGACAAGAGCTGGGCAGTTTGCTGGAAACTCCCCTGCTCTACATTCTCACAATACTCATCTCCTTTTTGTTCTTATAATGCTCACACTCCGGGAGAGGACAGGCCAAGACTCAATTATTAAATATCCCTTGAAAGCTGGGAGAGTGGCACAGACCTCAGAGCTAGAAAATTCCTAATAAAAACCCGGTGTTTTGCTTTGTTCACAGAAACGCCAAACCTTTCCCAAGACAAGTCCCTTGCTTTGAACAATAATCCTAAATCTTGAATTCTATATTCATAACCAGGCAGCCACTGGACAGCAAAATCCAGTCTACAATCACAGCAGGATGGTTTGCTCTAAGCATGACCATAAGGGAACATGGCAGCTCAGCATTCTGATCAGTGGTTCCTTCCTGACCCTTCCTGGATGTATTCAGCTGTGCTAGACACATGTTGGAATTGGTTCTAATTTTGCCTATGTATTTGGAGTTCCCAACAGCTTTCTGAACTTGCAAAGCCCATTCATTCGTGAACTTGTAAAGGCCATTGGTTGGGATTTGTGTCTCAGTTCAGTGGAGCTGTGACTGTACCACAGTTCCAGGCTAAAGGGATAGGAGATGTCACTATCTAGTCATGGGAAGAGCACTGTAAGAACATACTTAAGCAAAATAAAAAAACCCCTTCTGCTCCAAAACCATAAATGAGTTGTAGAATTTTTTTCAAAGAATGCCCTCCCCAGCTTACCTGGAAAAGATAGCTTTTTGGAGAACAAGTATCAGGGAGTCCCTCACTGACATGCTGACTTTGAGCAGGGGCTGGAAAGGAAAATAACCTTTGGAGAGAAAAGCACTAAGGCATGCCAAGCCCTTGGGGCATATGAGCTCATCTTCCTCAGGCCCATCTGGCCCTGCATTTCCAGTACTGTCATCAGTACAGTAGGAAGACCAAAACATTCTAAAATAGACAAGAAAACCCAGAGAGCTGTGGCAGTGAGACACCTTAGCAGGTTAGTGAGGACACAGTGCAAGGGTTTAGGAAAATAACTGTTATCCCCAGGTTGGACAAAGCAGGTAAAAGTAAAAACACCAGGGCAATGCCTCAGCCAAGGTAAAGAGAAATCTGACATGGAGCTTGGAAGGAGAAAAATCAACATGACAGCTACAGCTGTTCAGCTAAACACTGTGGACTTAGTTTTGTACAGGGTGCAGCATCTGGGCATCTTCCAGATGAAAGGTCAGCACAGAGCACTTTTGGTCCCATGCCAGAACTCACCATATGCTTTTTGCTAGAGGGCACATGCAAATCCATGCTTGAAGAACAGTTCCATGCTACATCGAACAACCCACAGCAGAGAATGAAGGCTTATTTCATGAGGGTTAGCAGATCATGCATGTAACTGTGGCCCAGAGCTGTCACTGGAATGAAACTAGCAAGGAGATCCACGGAGAAATGCAAAGCTTTACCTGTACTGCACGGAGGAGCCCTTGCACTGTGTCAATGGGCAGAAAGGACAGATTGTCAAAGGTCTCTGTGACTTTGGAGGATGAAGTCTGAAGCACGAGAGGAGCAGACACAACAATACTGGACAGCAAGTCTGAAAAATAAAAGGACAAAAAGAACAGCTGAAGCCAAGGGGCCAGAAAAGCCTGAGCAGAAGATGTCTGTGGAACAATTACAGACTAATCAAAGACCTTCCAAGACACAGAGAGGTCATGATAAAACGAGCATCACACACTGCATCTACTGCAGGCACCAAGCGTTAAAAATGCTCCCAGCCCAGCTGAAGGCCCTCACCCCAGCAGAGGGCACTGAGGTGTAAGGGAAAGAGGCTGCAGCACTGACATCCCCGCAGCCCCAGTGGCTCCCAAGCCCAAGGACAGAAGGCAAGGCTGGGAACGTGGAACAGGCAAATGACTGACGATTCTGACTTTCCGTGCGTCAGCTGTTCCATGGTAACTGCCTGCAAACACACTCTTCACCTGGGATGAACACAAGGCAATCTGATGCAGCTGATACCTCAGTCAGAGGAGAAGGAACAACTGATTTTCCTGGCTTCAGGTGACTTCAGCAGGTGCTTCAGAAACCAAATTACATCCTGGGCTGCATCAAAAGCAGCTTGGCCAGCAGGCTGAGGGAGGGAATTCTCCCCCTCCACTCCACACTGATGAAAGTCCCCTTGGATTACCATGGCAGCTCTGGGGTCCTCAGCACAACAGAAACCCTGTTGGAGCAGGTCCAGAGTGGGACAGAAATGCTCAGAGGGCTGCAGCACCTCTGCTACTGAGATGGGCTGAGTTAGGGTTGGTCAGCCTGGAGAAGACCTTGTAGGCTTTTGGTATTCAAATGGGGTTTATAAGATGGGGACACTTTTTATCAGTAGCTGTTGTGGTAAGAATAGGGCTAATAGTTTTAAACTAAAAGAAGGCAGATTCAGAGTGGATATAAAGAATTTTTTTAGAGTGAGAGTGGTGAAACATTGGCCCAAGTAGCACAGAGAGGTGGTGGATGCCCCATCCCTGGAAACATTCAAGGTCAGATTGGATAAGGCTCTGAGCAACCTGGTCTAGTGGAAGATCTCCATGCTCATTCCAAGGCAGTGGACTAGATGACCTTCAGAAGTCCCACCCAACCCAAACCCAATTCTGTGGTTCTCTAACGTGTTTTGAGGAGCTGTGTTGTGACTGTCCACAGTCTCTTTTTTCTCTCTCTTTTCTGTTACCTATGAAGTGGCTGATAGGAGACGCTGCTTTTGTGAGGACTCTGTTCAGGACTTGCTCAAGAATATCACTTCTGATGAGCTCATGAACCTGAATGAGGAAGGACAAGAATCAAAACCTTTAAGATATTCCTGTACTCCACAGCACAGGCATTGTACAGTACAAAGCAAGTCCAGACCTGATAGGTAAGCAGGGATGGTCACCACAAGTCCCCTTTCAGCTAAATCCACACAGACTGATTCAGATTTCATCCCAGGACTATCAGAACCAGCACCTCGAGGCAGTCACAGTGCACTCAGAACATAATGGTTCCAAACATCATCATGGGATGAAAATTTACCCATTTAGAAGATGAATGGGTTTCAATCCCACCCTGCCATATTTTGCTTGTACTTCTGAATTTCTCTAGCTCTGCAGTTCATTGTAAACTATAATAAGGATTACACGAGTATCATGACAGCTGGAAGAGATTAGAATTAGATCCTCATGAGGATGGCCTCTTCTGGCTGGAAAGGGGCAAATAGGAGACAAAATCTAGTATTGTTTGTAAAACACTCACAAATGGATACAGCAGGAAAGGTTTTGACACCATATACCAGGAGAGAATAAGAACAGAATTGTTCTACCCCCACAAAAAAACCCCTCTCCAAAACCTACATTACCTTAAATGTTTCCAGCAGGATACTGGCTCCCAGTTTGCAAGCCTGCTGGCCTGGCATTTTTGAAAGGCTATAACTGTTATCAGCAGCTTTTCCTCCAAAGGGCTTTTTTGGTTCATAGGACTCCATCAGGCAGAAGCCAAGATCCACCAGGCCCTGAGTAACATGGTCCCAACCAAATGCACTGAGGAAAACATTAAATAGATGAGGAAAGAAACAACTTAGTCATAGTAAAGTTTGGATTAGAGCAGAGGTAAAATCTCCAGTCATTCCAGGGTCCAAAGCATCAGTGAGAGACACTTGATGACAGCAGGGAATATGACAGCCCTCACAACCCTGTGACTGTCCTTAGGCTGAGGGACAGGTGCTCAGCACACCTGATTCCTGCTTCTCCATCAGAACTTCTTTCCAGCCTGAAGGTTTCCTCACCATCAGGAATGACGTGCCCTCAGGTCTGACCTGAACATAACAGCAGGCTACAGTTGGGATGCACGAGTACTCTACTGATGATCTTCAAGTTGGAGGAAAAGAGGAATGCCTCCCATCAAACAAAAGGACAACTGGTGACAGTCCAGAGCTATCCCACAGGATGTTTAAAGAACTAATCAGTGAACCAGATTAAACAGTAAACCTATTCCTCATCCCTTGACCAGAATGCAAACTAAAGCCAGCAGCATGACTCACTCTGCAGATTAGGCCCTGATCAGTTTAGTCCTTTGTACCAGCAGACCCTGAGATTTGAGGGAGAAGGAGCAGATTTATACAGCCGCACGTTGGTTGTTTGGTTTTTTTTTAATTCGCTAATATAAAACTGGGATAAAACCTTTGGATTTTGACACTGATCCCTCCCGGCACATGGTCAGAAGTATTTAGCATCCCAGAATGTTTTAACAAAGCTGAAACTCTCCCCACTCCTAAAGCCCATTGAATGTTCTGCAGCACGTGGCAGCAGCTCACCTATTTTTTACCACTTCCAGAATGACAGCAGTTATATCATATTGTTGAGGAAACAAATCCTGCAGAAACTTGGAGGCCTGAAGGAACTGCAGGTCCTTGCAGCTTCTTGTGATTGATGTTTTCAAGAAATCAAATATCTGGAACATAAAATCATTAAGTGTGAGGAAATGATCTTTGAAATGGGACCTGTATAGTCTTGGGTATGTTCCAGTAAAGAGCACCAGCCAGACACAAGTTCCACTACAGCCTGCCAAAAATCTTAACTCACTTTTTTGTCAGGACAAATACACCCGTCTCATTAAGTGCCTCAAGGAGGGTGACTTGCTGCCAGATGCTCTTCATGTGGCCACCACAGAGCCAAAACATTAGAAAAATAAGACTACTTTTCTTCTCATCCTACAATACCAACGCACAGGAACCACTGCTCTGGAAAATTGTGATATTGCTCTGGGGTCTTTTACAGAGTTCAGTAAAGTACAAAAAATGATCTAACCGCCTACCCACAAGCATCCTGAAACCATTTTAAGCCTAAATCTGATGGGACTCTGACCTAACCATGCTTCCTTTCCTTCATAGGGAGTGCAGAGTGCATCCCCATGAGAGCTCTCTGCAAGCTTATCAAGCACATACCTGCTCTTGCAGTCTGTGTTTTACAGCAACTGACAGCAGGAGAGCCACGCTGAAGGGACACAAGGCTCTAGCAGGGTCCTTCTGCTGCTCAGTCTAGGAAACAGCAAGCAGTGAGGAAACTTGTTACCTTCAACTGAAACACTGCGGAAATTCAGGAAGCCATCAGGCACACATCTCTTCAAACACATCCCAGCACTCGCTAAAGAGAACATGACTGCAGTCATAAAAATTATCAAATCCCTTGTCCAGATGATAAACTAAGCTTTTAAACCCTCCTTCAGTGTCTTCAAGAAGAGTGGCTGCTCCATCTTTGCCATACCTTCAGATGTCTAATGAGCTCCTTGCCCAGGTCCTGGTCCAGGTTGATGACAGAAACAATGTGGAGAATAACAGTGCCTTCCACGTGGCGGAGCTGGTCCAGGGGCATTGTGGCCACCTCAAGGTCCACTGACCTGTAAGTTTTACCAGAAAATAACAAGCCATCCGAAGCCAGAAATCATTCCTTATGGATCAAGAAGGATGTTCTTGTATGAGGTTTAATTGTTCAAATTCAAGGAGCCTTGGGCAGGACCAGTGTGACTACAAATACCCAGGTAGTAAAGAAGGGGGGTGACAAGAGCAAGAACTTACTGTGGAACCCTCTGTTCTTCCTTCTGTCTCTTATCCAGCTGATTGAAGAAACTGATGATTCCTTCCAGAACAGTCTTCTTACTGCCCTGCAAGGCAGGGCATTATGTTAAGCCATTGCAGGGCTTGCAATATCCCAGAGAACAATACTCAATTCCCACACTTATTACAAATCTCAGGGTATCCTTCACTTCTCTCCATAAATTGCTAAGGCAAGTGAGTGCTCCTGTATGGCTCATTTCCAGATTTCCAGTTTTTTGTACTTCTTTTGATCACACTTATTTCTTTTGACTGCATTATCGACTAGCTGGAAGAAACTCAAGCTCTCAGGTGTTCTGTCTTTTTTTTTTCTTTTTTTTTTTTATGTTATTAATTAGAAAGGATCCTTTATGTTTTAATCAATTGGGAAGGCTTTCAAATTCCTAACCTTAAATCTAACAATACATTTTGGCCAGTGGACCCAAATGACCCTCTATAACACACATATAATTTGTCTTTGGATCATTTTGGCATTGACTTGGTCACAAATGAAGCAAGGAAAAGAGCCAGATCACCCTATCAAAGGGCAGAGATGTCCCTGGCAGTCCCTGCTCTGGAAAAGAGCACAGGAGATGACACATTCCTAATACAAGTCAGACAACAGCCCAGTAGACAATCATAGTGCATGAGCTACTATTGTAGCATGCAGATCACATAGAGTGAGCAAAACCACACTGAAAAAAACCCAATCCTCTCTGATGTCTGCTAGGTCTGTGCTTATCCCTTATTTCCCAAAGGTTTGCTTCTTTTTCCCACGAGGAAGATCAAGATCCCATCTTTCTCTGAGCAGTCAGCTTCTTTAGGCTGGAGGGAGTGAGAGGAAACAAAACCTATTGATGTTCCATTGTGTCCCTACGGAGTCACTTGGGAACACTCAGAATCCCTGCCAATATCCAGACTATAGATCATTCTGGACATTTTTTTCTGATGGAATATACCTGGGAGAAATCCAGCTCCCATGAGCTTTTACCTTTGCAGAAAGCAGCAGCAGCTGATAGACCAGAGGGGGAATTTCCTGCAGGTCTAATCTGGAGAACATCCTAAGGACCTTTTCCACCACAAACTGCAGCTCCTCTCCTGATAGTGGAATATCCCTGTTGAAAATGATTTTTTTTTTCCATAAATATACTGTTTACTTGCCAAGGCTCACTCACACATGGAATAAGAACCATGATGCCACGCCCAGACGTGATTTGCATCCAAATGCATCTGGTGTGGGTGCTCTTTGACCAACCATCCACGGTGCTTTGCCTGGTATGGTCAGACCTCCTACTTGTACTTGCCCCAAACTGCTTGTGAAATAGGACATCGACAGGACCACAGCACAAGTCGATGTTGAAGAGAAAAAAAATTACCTGAACATGTTGGCAAGATGTATTACACATCGAGGATCCCACCTGGCAACACAAAGATAGGTTGGAAGATTGAGAGCAAGTTGGATTATCACTTAGCTCTTCCCTCCTACGCAATTATTCAATGTCACCGTTTCCCTGTTACATTCTGATACTAAAATCAGAAGCCAGATTTCCACCAGAAATCATCACCACCAATCTAACCACCCACATTTCCACAGTTCTGAACTGCCCCAGTCTGTTTTAATAAGAAATGCCAGAGAAGGAATAAAAACAAGCACTTCCTGAGACCAGCTCATGCAAGAGTCTCGCAAGATCTGGAAACAGGGTGCTCCCTTGCCTTCCCAGACAGAGAAGACACTGTCAGAGAGAGCACAGATTCAAGAATGGCAGGACACACAGCTCCAGGGGACGCCTTTTTCCAAGCACAATGTGAAACAGTGTTTTGCCACGTAACCAGACCTGCCAGGAATACGTACTTGCTGGAGCAAAGGGTATTTATCAGCTGTTTCTTAAACTCTTCCCCATTCAGTTCACCTGAAAAAGCAAAACTCTTAGAAGTTGATTCCAGAGGAAGGGAGGACACGCTGCAGAGAAGGAGATGATAGGGATTACCTTTCCCATAAGCCAGGTTCTCCTTTGAACTGGCCAGTGCCGTGAGAATTGTGGAAAACAGCTCCAAGGATTTCCCATTGGTCAGGCTGCCCCCTTTAATAACATCCACAAACAGGTTGGCAAGCTCTGCTAACGCGTGGCCTGGCAGCTGGCGGGCCTGGGAGAGCACACAACAGGAGAGAGCCTGAGGCAATACACAGAATGCCACTTATACATCCAAACTGTCACCAAAACCCAGCAGAAGACAATTTCTTACAGGGAAATGCTCCCTTTAAAGGAAAATTCAGCCCCGAGATCTCTGTTTTGCATTGTTCTTGACAGAACAGAGCAATAAATCAAGATTATGAGATTATAGGTTTAGAGTTTTGAGCCTAAGACTAAATATCTAAAGACAGTCGAATTCACACACAGAGCCAACCCCAATACTGGCTAACTTAGTCTAGGGAAGATCCATGGAAAGGATACAACTAATTTTCCTCAGTGGCTTGATGAAGTATCTCAATTTACTTACTCAATTATAGTCAGCAGAGCCCAGGAGAGCCAGCCCAAAGAAGCCTTACCTCCAGCATCAGCAGCCCTATGATTTCAGACACCTTGCCCAAATGCAGGTCCCCAGACTCCACCAGCGGGATGCAGTGCTTGTAAACCTGGAGTCTCCTGAGAACACCGCTTCTCTGGGAACAGGGGGAGCCTTGCAGCAAGCAAACAGAGGGACAAAAGAATGGGTGAAAAAGTTATGCGATTAACAACATGTTGCTAAAGTACAAATCAGCGGGGATAAACTGTCACCTGGCTGCAACTTCCTATTTTACCTATCCGGCAAAACAAATAAAAGCCCCCCAGAGAACAGGAAACGAAATACTTGGATAAAGGAATCGGCCACCCTGTTATCATATCCTGTGATTCACTCAACCTGCTGCCGGAGACCAGGAAGTGTCAAAATGTTGAGAAGAACCAGCTTTTGTAGCCGTCATCTGGCCAGCTCAGTCCTACTGCAAGGTACCCAAGGGCTCTCAAAAGGAAATCGCACCTACCCCGGGCTCGTCACAGCTCCGGTCCAGTCTGCTGTTCTCCCGCATGTATTTACGGATGTGTTTCCCAGCCGTGACGAGCCCGTTTCTTACCCCAAGTGACCCTTCCCTGTGCTGCTGAGCAGCCCCCCGATCACCCACCTTTGAAGATCCCCCTCAGCAAAGCCGCCGTCTCCCTGCCCTTCAGCGCCTGCCTGGTCACCATGTCGCCCAGCTGCGAGAGAAGGGGACGCCGTGAGCCCGCGGAGCAGCCCCGGCGGCGCCCCCCGGCCCNGCGGAGTGAGGGGCCGTGCCCCGCGCCCAGGGAGCGGCGCTGGGCTGGGAAGGGAGCCCGGCGGGTCAGCTGCTCCTGCTCCGGCAGGGTCATCCTAGAGCACGTGGCACGGGGGTGCCGCGCGGTGCTTCTGGAATGTGTCCAGCGAGGGAAGCTCCACGGCCTGTCCGGGCAGCGTGTTCCGGTGGCGGCGCGGGGCAGGAGGTACCGGAGCGGGCTGCGGGCACGTGGGGAGCGGGCACATGGGGCGGGCAGCCCCATTTGGCACAAAGTGCACCCAGGGCCACCCCGCCTCAGCTGCGAGTGCCACCCACGTGGGGTTCGGATAGTTTGGAGTAAACCCCTTACGGCCGGGGGACACGGGGGCGGCCTTTGGCGTACCAGGAGGTGTAGCCCGCCTTTAAGCAGCGGGATTTGGCCGAAGGAGCCGGTGCCAGCGCAGCCTGGGAGCTGCGGCGAGCCCCGCGCTCACGTGGAGCCGGAGGTGATGCTTGGGCTCTGGCGAGGGGGATAAGCTGGAAGAGAGATGCACTATGGGCTCTCTCGCAGTACATCAGGGTGGGTTCCCCTTGAGACCCGCTTACCCAGGACAGAACACTCGCTTCGTGATGCCGGGGGTTGTACGTGCGTCTACAAAACTATTTCACCTGTGATGACCGTGCTGGCCAGGATGCTCAGGTGGCCCAGGGTTCTCTCTGGCACCCTGGTTGAGCATTATTAGGTCTACTTGGGAAACCCCATGCTGCTGATGTACCCCTGTCATGCACTCTCTTGTGCTGAGGTCCAAGGAGCAGCAGGAGGGAGCTGAGCCTTGCACCAGGGCTGGTGTGGAAAGGGCATGGGAGGGTTGGGGGTCTCCTCTGCAGAGCAGTGCGCAGTGCCTCTGGCCGCAGCGGCATTGCTCAGGGTTTTGGCACAGGGCTGAATTTTCCCTCAGCAGCACCCCCGCCTTTCATCTGGAGTCTCGTGCCTTCCTCCTCCTCCCTCTCTCACATCGGGGTCTCAGCTCTGCTCGCAGGACAGCCCTGTGTGTAAACCAAATCCGTAAATCCCAGAGGCATTACAAAACATGCCTTGTGTAAGCCCCTTCAGCCCTGCTCTGGTGCTTAGCCCGGCCCTGCCACCTCCCCAAAATCCCCATCATGGTAAGAGCCTGGCCGAGCTCCTCTGCTGGGCTTGAGCACAGCTCCATCCTCACCACATCTTCCCCAGGCTCCCACAACCCTTGACCCAAAGAATTAAGGCTGCAAGGGCTCTCCTGCCCTATGTAGCTTCAGCATGCTGGGGCATCCCTGAAAACCCATTTTGCCATTCTGCTGCCCCCACCCGTGGACTCACCTTTGTTTCTCCCATATCCCGGGGCTCCCCTCCCTTATGTGTCTGTGGCATCTCCCTAGGGGTGGAATGGGTTCCAGTTCCCAAAGCTCCGAGCAGTTAATCATCACTTGGAGGCATTGTAGAAATTTTGCCTGTGTCTTTTT
>VWZN01005255.1:366186-411765 GCA_013396955.1 Regulus satrapa | reverse complement strand
TTTTTTTTTTTTCTTTAAAGCTGAAAGGGGCCTCGTATGGATGCTGGTTTGGGAGGCCTCACAGGGGAGGAATTGGAGAGCCCCAGGAGCATCCTCTGCTGCAGACCCATCCCTGCAGCTGGACCTGCCCACACGGCCCAGTTCACAGCAGGACCTTTCCTGGGTTTTTGGGGCAGAAGCTGGAGAAGAGACCTGTCCTGCTCACCCCGGGGAGCAGGCTGGGATGGCAGGCTGCCCACCACCTGCCTCTGCCCCTGCCCCGTGCTAATGAGCGAGTTACACAACAAGGAGCTTTTATACTTTGTTAATCGGGTCCGGCATCCAGCCCGCCTCTCCACGCACGCTCCGGCTGGCGGTGGAGCCCCAGCTCCCTCCTTCCCTCTCCTCAGCTGCCTTTTGTAATGTTTTAATGGGGTTTCTTTCCTGGGCTGGGCTGACTTAATTGCAAAGCTGCAGTGAGTTGATGCCTTGTGACGGTCTAATCCCAACCCGGTGACTCTACAAAGCTTTCGCCCGGCTTCCTTGCTGCTCCACTCCGGCCTCGCCATCCCTGCATCCACCTCAGCTCTGTGCGCTGACCTTCCCGGGACACTTCAGCTTTTCCTCTTCCTGGTGAGTATCCAGGACATTTTTCAGCTGGAAGAACTGCATCGAAGACCATCATCCAGCCCTCACTCAACCTGGCACCTCCAGAGCTTTGAGTTGGTTTTAGTGTCTGGAACAAGGGGACGCCTATCCCTTTCCCAGGAGGTGGAGGCAGAGGATGCCCCCGGGAAATGGCTGAGCTGGAGCCAAGCATCCCTCACACATCCTGGGCTCGGAGCTGGTGCTACAGCTGGGCAGGGGTAGATGCTGGAGGCAGGATGAAGGCAGCCCTCCTCCTCACGGATGGGAACAAGGTGTTTCACCCAGACTTCCTTGGAAAGATGCTGGGAGCTTTATAGTCCAGCCTTGCAGCTGGTGGAGCAGTGAGACTTGAGAGCTTGTGAAATACTTTGGGGATAGGTATTTATCTTGGTAATATTATCTTTTTTGGGAGTAGAAATAAAAGGATGATGTGGCTGCCTGGCCAAAGTTGGGTGCTCGCCTTTGCCCGTGTGAAGGTGGTTTGAGACAGAACAGTGCCGGGTGGGCACAGGCTGAGATGCTCCCAGCCCAAAGGGGAAAGGCAGAGTGAGAAACATATGGAGGTATCAGATGATCAGTACACAGATTTTTAAGCTGCTTTTGCAAACATCCCTAGTGTTTCTCCAGGCTGCTCAGCTTCCTTGGGCAGGCAGAGATGCGGGCAATAGGTGATGGAGCTGAGGAGGGTTGGGGGTGTCCTCTGGACACAATTCTGACCCCATCTGTGCAAGATTGGCAGGGAATGGGGCATTAGGGAGGCTGTGGACGACATCTGGATCCATGCTGATTCCTTCTTCCCTCTGCCAGTGTCCTGCTGCCGACAGAAGACAGAGAACAACATGTCTGCCGTTGTGAGTACTGCCCCATCCTCTGGGCTCTGCCCTTGCCCTCCTTGCAGTGCTGGGATGGAGTGCACAGGGTGCCCCTTAGTCCAAGCAGCACACAGTCCATCCCTATCCCACTGCACCCTCTTGGGTGCATGTGTGGAGCTTCTCCCCTTCCCCATAGCTCCCAAGGAGACTTGCAGTGGGGCAGGGAGCCGGGGGGCTGTCTGGGGAGCCCCCACATGCTCTCCTCCCCCCAGACGGGCACGTTCCGGATCGTGTCGGAGGAGGAGCAGGCCCTGCGCAGCAAGCTGGAGCGCCTCACCACCAAGGACCACGGCCCCGTCTTTGGGAGGTGTGAGAAGATCCCCCCACACACCCTGCAGAAGGTGAGGCGGCTGTGGGGAACGGGGGCAGGTGCAGCCCGAGGCTCCTGCTCCTCAGGGGCCAGAGGAGACCCTCGACTGTCTCTTGCATGGGTGGGGATGCACATACCAAAGTCTGTCCAGGCTGGGGTCTGAGTGACCCTGCCCTCCCTATGTTTTACTGTCCTCTCCCAGCTTTTGGGTGCCTCCATGACCCCCCCGGGCTGTTCTAGAATGCGTGTGTGGCATCACTGGGTCCCCTCTCTGCTCCCCCCAGGCAAAGGATGAGCTGAATGAGACGGAGGAGAAGAGGGAGGTGGCAGTGAAGGCGCTGCGGGAGCTGGTGCAGGAGCGGGCGGGCGGCGAGGACGTTTGCCAGAAGGTGGCTGAGAAGGTGCAGGAGAAGGACGACTCCTTCTTGCTGCGCTTCATCCGTGCTCGCAAGTTCGATGTCCACAGAGCCTATGACCTGCTGAAAGGTGGGGAGGGGTCCCGGGCTGGGATGCTGGGTGAGGGTACACATCCCCCAGCAGCTCCCAGTCCTGTGCTGGTGTCTCCTAGCCCAGACCAGACTGTACTGGCAGAGCAGGACCCTGACATGGGAAGGGAATGAAAAGAGGAGATAAATAGAAACCGTCAGGGTTTGAAGAGAGGGGATAAATACAAAAAGTCAGGGTTGAGGGGCTTGGAGAGTTGGGATGGGGAAGAAAATAAATGAGGGTGATACCAGGCATCCTGCAGCACCAGTACAGTCCCATTCCTTGCAAATTTACCCAAACAAAATAGAAGAAACCCTCACAGTTGGTGATGGTTTCGTTAGTGCAGCAAACCCAACTGGCTTGGACTGCATCCCCTTGAGACCCCTATATATTCCCTACACTCCCCTCCCATACGTCTGTAAGGAGCCACTTCTGCACCCTCCCGATGCTTCTGTGCACAGTGCCTGGGGGCTCTGCACCCCTGGGGCACCTCTGGGTCCGGGGACAGGTTGGGTGCTTGTGGCACCCTCTCCTCACACTGAGAGTGACCCAGAGGGATGGAGGGGGAGCAGAAGGGCAGCCCAGAGGGTGGCTGCTGACTGGGACCTGCCTGGCTCCAGCTCTGCTCTTCTTTGTGTCAGCTTAGAGGATAATGAGTTGTAATTATCAGTGCTGGCTCTCAGACGAGCTGTTTTGTTTGCCTGCATTTTCCTTATTTTGTGCCTGCAGGGTGCCAAGAGAGGGTAGATGGGGGTTTTCACCCAAACAGGGAGGAAGGGACGAAGGGAAATGAGGGAGGAAATTACTTTATCTACTTGTTGAGATGTCGGAGAGAAAGCAGGTGTGGAAAGGATAACACCAAGCACGCTGGGGCTGCTGACCTTCTTTTCTCCCCCTTCGCTGTAAGAGATGTGACCCATGTGGGCCACAGGCAGAGCTTTCCAGAGCTCTCGGGCTCAGCACTGACCATCACCAGCCCATTCCCGAGGCCGGGCGAGCAGCCAGTTTTCCCAATTTTCACCTCTCTCCAGGCTACGTGAACTTCCGCCAGCAGTACCCCGAGCTCTTCGACAACCTGAGCCCCGAGGCCGTGCGCAGCACCATCGAGGCCGGCTACCCCGGCATCCTGGCCAGCAGGGACAAGTACGGACGGGTGGTGATGCTCTTCAACATCGAGAACTGGGATTACGAGGAGATCACCTTCGACGAGGTGAGCCCAGCTCAGAGGTTGCTCCCACAGCAGTGGTGCTGCTTTTGTCTTGTCATCCTTACACACACACACACACACACACACACACACACGGGTGTCCGGCCAGCCGTACGGGTTGAAGCAAATCTGTAGCACTTAGAACTGGTCCTTTGAGGGAGCCTGGGAGAGCATGGTGCATCCCAAAGGGTGCGGTGCAAGACGCATGCCAAACTCATGGTGTGCATCCTCCAACCCATGCACCGTGGGCTCAAGAAAGGCACTGCACCATTCAATCAAGGGCAGAGGAGGAAACTGAGGCATAGAGCATGGAAAGGGCTTCTTGGCAAAGAGGTCTCCAGACATGTAACTCACAGCTTCTACCAGTTTCCCTTTCTGCTCAGCTCTGAATCTGGTCTCACTGTATTACTGATCCACATCTGATGCTCATGACTTGAAAAGAGAATGTGGCCATGCCCTCCCTGCTCTGAAATCTGGGGGCTGGCTGTGACAAGCAGGCTGGAGTCCAACAGACCCTGGATAACCCTCCATGGGACTCTCCTGGCTACCACTCAGGGTCTATGGGAGGTGAGACCTTATACAAGACCCTGCTGTCTCTCCTCTCTGTTAGATCCTTCGTGCCTATTGTATTATCTTGGAGAAGCTGCTGGAGAATGAAGAGACCCAGATCAATGGGTTCTGCATCATTGAGAACTTCAAGGGCTTCACCATGCAGCAGGCATCGGGGATCAAACCCTCTGAGCTCAAGAAGATGGTGGACATGCTGCAGGTGAGGTGGCAAAATCTGCACCCAGCAGTGGCAGAGGGGACCCTGGAGGGCAGGGAGCTCAGAGAAGGGAGGCAGCAGGGCTATCAGGGTTTGGGATTGTCACCATGCTGGAACCATGAGAAAGCATCATGGAGAGGCTGTTCCACATCACCTTCTCCCAGCCTTGCCAGCTAACTGGCTTAATCCTGCAAATTTTTTCCCACCCCATCTCCCTGCCTTCTCAAATGCCTGACCAGAAGCAGTACTACCACTCCTTGCAGCATCCTAGGGCATGGCCTGGAGGTCTTTCCTCATGAACCTCTCAGCCCAGCCTGGTGCAGGCTGGATGGAGACTCACTGGCTCTCCAAGATTTCTGCCCTCGGACCAAATGCCAGAGACACCCGGCTCTTCCCAGGGAAGGTCCTTCTCATGGAGTAGGAGCAGTGAGCTGTCTGCGAGGTTCTTCAGCCCCCTGGTGCTCCTGAAGTCGGGATAGTTGATCCTCTGGGTCAGAACAGAAAGGGGCCATCAAACAGAGAAGGGCACATGGAGCAAGGAGAGCTGTGGCAGCGTTGGTGTGTCCATGGCTGCCTGCTCAGATCTGGGTGAACAGCAGCACGTGTAACCCTCTCTGTCTGGGTTTGGGATCCTAGGACTCCTTCCCAGCACGGTTCAAGGCCGTCCACTTCATCCACCAGCCCTGGTACTTCACCACCACCTACAATGTGGTCAAACCGTTCCTGAAGAGCAAACTGCTGGAGAGGGTGAGTGTGGGAAAGGGACCTGCAGGCAAAGGCATGTCCTGGGGTAAAACGGAGCAGTTGGGAAGAGCTGCCCCGGTCCTCTGCTGAGAGTCACTCCCGTCTCCCTCCAGGTCTTTGTGCACGGCGAGGAGCTGGAATCCTTCTACCAGGAGATCGACGCTGACATCTTGCCGGCAGACTTTGGTGGCAACCTGCCCAAGTACGACGGCAAAGCAACCGCAGAGAAGCTCTTTGGGCCCCGCATCGAGTCCGAGGACACGGCCCTCTAAAGCGGGAGCCTGCCGCCCTCCCCTGTACCACAGCACCAGAGGTGGCCCTCTAGCCCCGGCCACCTCCCTCCCGTAGCATTGGTTGAGTGACTGCTCGTTGTGAGGCGCTCGGGGCGCGTTGCTCCACGCCTGTCCCTCCTGTCCCCGCTCCAGGCAGCGGGCTGTCCCTCCCAGGCACAGCGTCCTGCCCTCCGGAGCCGCTGGAGAGAGGAGGCCACCAGCCCTCTCCCACAGCATGTCCTGGAGCTGCGAGGGGAGGACAGGAGCGTGTCTGCTCTGGGAAGGGAGGGCTACAGTGAAGGAGAAATAAAGTGTTTAACAGCAGAGCTCTGCGGTCCCTCATGGTGAGGAACAGGGACACAGCTTTTTGGGCGCTGGCTGCGCTGCTGGTTCTAAGGAGACCCCTGTCCCCTCATCTTGGACTACACTTTGGCACAGGGACCAAGGAACTTCCCATCTCCATCCTCCCTGCATTCCCGATCAAGTCCCTTTCTTGCCTGAGAAAGGACACCCAGTTCTTCGTTATCTGCTGTAACCAGGGAAAACAGATTCAAACAAAAACCCAGCCAGGGTCCCAGCTGGAGCTGCCTAATTCCTGCTTGGGCAGGGAGGAAAACAAAAGCTGCAGTAGCCACTGAGACTAGGAGATGGATTTTAATCACAACACAATTGAAACACAAGCAGAGTGTACCATCCAAAATCCTTTAAAAGCCTCAGGACGGTTGCTTCTCCTAGCACTGCACTGTGAAAAGGAGCTCGCTCAGGGAAGCTCCACCAAAAGTCACCAAGGAGGAGGGCAAAGGATGGTACCTGTGCAGCAAACAATCTGCACCTGACACTAATTAGACTGCTCAGGTGGGGAGGAGGGAGACAGAAGGAGCTGTCCCAGGCAAGGGAGTCTGTTCTGGTTCATGAACCAGGTCTCTCCTCCAAAAAGCCAATTGGACACCTATTCACAGACCATCTCCTCCCTTGGCCAGCAGCAGGGCTCAGAGAAGAACAAGTTCCTGCTTTCTGCCCAGATTACTTTCTCCCTGAGTCTGGTCCCACAGTGTGTCCTGTCCCCCCTCCCAGCTCCACGTGGGTTCATCAGCCAGATCAGCTCCCCACCTGAAACCAGCCGAGGTGGAGGGTGCTGACAAGAGCTACATTCATCAGGGCACTGGCTCAGGCTCAAAGCAAACAGGACATCAGCTCCGAAGCCACAGGGAGGATGGGGCCTGTCTGGGGTTGGATGTGTTTGCTCCTGCCTCAGCTGCTTGGTGAGTCCATGCATGACAAGTCCCAAAGCCTGAGGCTGTGCCAACCTTGTGCAAGAGTCCAGAGACAGAGCAAAAGGCACCTCTCCATCTCCTCTGGCTCCTTTCTGTACCTGGAGCCATCCCAAGGAAACCACGTGTGACAACCCTGCAACCATCAGGCCAGTGCAAACACAACAGCACAGCTTGCCTGGGAGGCAGAGCAACTGCAGCTTGTGGAAACAGAACAAGGGGAGAAAAACCCATCCCCAGAGACAGGAGTATCACACTGCTGCCCCTGGCCCTTGGACAGTCACAGCTCTTGGGAGGGGCCTGGGGCTGCTCACCACTCCTGGGACAAATTGTCAGCCAGAAGCTTCTTTGATGGGGACAGAGAGAAGAGCCCAGCAGAGCTAGGAGCTGAGTGACTGACCAAAGCAGGAAGGAGTTTTGAAGTAGCTCTAACAGCTAATTCACACTAGCCACTAAATTACAGATGAAGCCCTTTGTCTCCCACAGAAAACCCAGTCCAGCTAGCCCAGCAGGTCACCAGTACCAGTTACTCTCCAGAACTCTCACCCTTGGGTTGTAGATAATCCACTACAGACGGATGGGGTGTTAGGGTCAGGTGAGTACTGCATCGGGCAGGGCTTTTGTGTCCCCATGGCTCAAAGATATCACTGTCCTGGCCAGAGACACTGGTTTATGTCTCTTCTGCCAGCAGCTGAAAGATTAGGAAATGCACTTGCTCTCACATAGAGGAAAAGATGTTCTATTCCACTGGCAAAAATAACCCTTGCAGTAGTTTCATGGCCAGATGTGTTTTTTAAGCCAATGCTTAAAACCATTCTCGTCAAGTGCCAGAAGATAAAAAGCAACCAGGAAAGGCTTGAGCACCACGAGTACTTGGTGCTCACCTCCCCCTGAGGCAGCTCCCCAAGCTGGGCCTCAGGGAAGACTGAGAACCTCTGCCAACATATGAAACTTCACACACAGTCACTAGATGTAGCACTGACTTCAAGAAGTCCTTTATTTTTAAATAAAGAAACCCCACTGAATCAAAGATAACAAAATTACATTTTGTTTTGCAATTACTTTCATTTTACACCACACAAGAACAAAAATGAAAGAAAAAAAATCAAAGACAGTTTTATATATATTTATATATAATTTTAAAGGTAAACATCAGCAGATATAGAAAAATTGCATTGCTAGTTGCAAATCATCTCCCCTGCAGCTCTCAGCTCCAGAGAATCTGACTCAGAACATGGCAGCAGGGAGGGTGTCTCAGTATACATGCTTCTTCAGGGCAGCATGAAGAAGAGATAGTTACAGAACACAGTTTTGCCAAATTGAAAATATTTTCATAGTCAACTGCTCACCAAGAACACTGGAAGTCACTCTGCCTGTTCTAACACAGCTGCATTAGAAAAAACAAGGGGACAGGTCTCCTCTTCCCAAGCTCTTTACACAACTTTTTGGCTAGGAACTTCCAGATAAAGAGGTTATGCTTTCTCAAGAAGAATGGCTAGAGATTGTCACTGGGAATTACAGTCAAGCTGTCATGAGAAAATATGCCCTTTTGGAAAGTTGTTGACTTGGGCAAAGCAGTAGGATTTGGTTATATCAAATACAAATGGGTTTTATTTGGCCTTTTTTATTTTAAAGACTTTCCAGTTGGCAGGAACCATGACAAGCATCAACATCCCAGCAGAACTATAGAAGAAAATTCTGTGTATCTCCTCTCTGGTCATGTAAGAACTTTGATTACAATGAGAGCTTGTCAGTCAGACCAAAGCAAAAGGGCTTTGTGCCACCTTGTACAGATGTTCAGGAGAACTCCAGAAACCTTTCCAGCACAGCATGGAAAGCTGGCAACTGCTTTGACTCATTGATGGCACTTGTACCAAGCCCCCCTAACAGCTGAGGAAGTCCAGGCCAGTGTCACTCCCACTCCCAGTGAGAAGAGGGTACAGAACAGGGCACCCTCCCTTGGGCTGGTGCTGCTCTGAGGCATTCTAAGCTTGGAGGAAAAAAAAATCATAGAAGTCCTCACACCAAGAAGGGCTGTTTGCTTGTCACCTAGAAGCCATGAAAGAGACACTGCGGCTCCAGCACCTTTCCCAAATGAACCAACCCATATAAGGGATACAGACACAAAGCATGACTCAGAAACAAGATGTTCTTTACAACAAATGACTTACATGGGCAGCACAAGGCTCAGGCCTTCTCTCATCTCATGAAAAAAGACTGAAGATTTCAGTAAGCTCCAGACAAGTATAGCATTTCCAGAAAAACTTGGAAGCAATCCAGGTGACTAAAACAGCAGTTAAGTCCTGAAGATGGTACTCTCTGCTCTTTCCTTTGAGATGTAGCCACTACCGCAATCTACCTCCAGCTATGCTGCTGGAGTGTTAATAGCCACAAAAATTTTGGCATTGCAGGATAACAAATCACACATTAAGCAAAGCAAACCCTACTGCTATGACTTAATTCCCTACTGCTAGAGGAGCAGAGAGCCCAAAGTGATCCACTGCTTATATACATTGTTATTTTAAGTGTTGAAATTGACTGTAGCCAGTTGTAGGCTGCCCACAAAGGTCCTTTAGGTCAGCACTCTGTTGTACAGTGTGCATCACCAGATGTGTCTCAGTAATAGTGTCTGAAAAGTCATTTACCAAAAAGCAAAGCCCCAAAAGCTCTGACAGAGCTGTTACTGAAGTCTCTAGATATGCTGATGTCAAGGGAGGAGGAGGAAAAGGGCAAGGCACCACGTGTCAAAGGGCTGTGGTCTAGGAACTTGTGACAGACCCAGGACAGATGACACAAAGGTAGCTTGGCTAAATTCAGTACTGGAGTTAATAGCTCCCAACATTTTTACTTAATGCCCTGTCTTTGTAACACATCTTCAAACACAGGAACTGCAGAAAAACCCTCAGGAAAAAGATTGCAGGAAGTTCAAGTGTTTGCCTTTACAGTGCAACACAACACTGCCAGAGCCACCTGAACACACCTTGATTTAGAAGCTAACAAAGGGAGAATTAAAAATGCTGGCAGAGCTCTTGTAGTGGAAGCTGAAGTTCCTTGTATTCAGTCAGAGCAAGTCTGAGCTGCTTATTTTCCATCTTCAGATATCTCCAGAAAAATGGCAAAGGTGATGGTTGGACCAGCCTAACCATCAAAGAGGAACGGTTCTTCAAACTGCTGTCTGATTGAGAGGGTCCTCAGGGTTCATGTTCAAGTGCTACTTACATTCAGTGATGGGGAAGGTGTTTACCATGAGACTGCCCGTGGAAGAGCTCTCCTAATTATTTTTCTAATCCTAGTTTGAAACTAAGAGCACATGTCAGACTCACCATGTTGTAATCTTGAACTGCTCTACCAGACCACACTGCAATGATCTACAAGTGCACACTTCAGCAGCCTCATGCATTTCAACAAGAGATGAAAGGCTTCACCTCTCCAACTGAAAAATTCCGACTGCATTTAAGGCTGGGTTCACTGGGCAAGTAAAGACCACCCGCCCACAAAGCAAGACTAGTATTGCCTTATTTTGGGACATAGGATTAGGACTGGACAGGACAAAGTCTCATGTAGGTATCAATTATCCATCATTGGCAGTAGCAAGATTTAATACATAATTTAAAGGTCCTTAGATAACATGAACTGCAGCTTAATTCACTCCTCTCCTAGTTCCTCAAGACCTCTAAGTAACTGCTGCAAGTCTGACTACAAGTCTTGCTTTGAAAGAAGCATCAGATTTGTTGAGATGGAGAGAATAGGTTTTTTTAAAACACTGCTTCCACCTACAGGCTTAATAAGCTGAACCTCAAGCTCCAGAAACCCTGCACACACACACAAAAGCCACAACAAAAGTCATCTTTCCCCAAAGAAGCCAGACTCAGTCAAGTCACAAGTGATTTGAAGAGTTGGAGATTCAAGTGCAAAAACAGGGCAAAAGAGCAAGACAGAGACCCACAGTACTTCTGTAGTTGAGTTTCAGAAAGTCCACAGCATTGGCACTTCTGAAGTACAAAGGCTTGGGTTGTGGGGCAGAAAGGAGTATTCCTCAGAAAGGCTCTCCAAGTTTAAAGAAAAACCTCTACTTGATTAGACAAAGGTACAGCTCCTGCTGCTTTGAGAACTGCCCAGTTCTCACCTCATTTTGGGAGACTTAGACACCTAAATTTATACTCTATTTGATGTGTACATGTGTTGTTTACACTCCACTTCTGCTGAAGCAAGAAGATATTTAAGTCATACCCAATGAATATTACATGAACACTACTTAAGCAAAAAAAAATGAAATGTCTTTTATGACATACTTTAGTGATGCAGTATGAATAAAAGCATAACAGAGACAAGATATCCATCAGCTAAGAATATCCTTGCTAACTGATGCCCTAAAATAGCTCTTAAGGAACAGCCACAAGCAGAGCCAAATCTTGCTGTAGCTTTAGTTTCATCTTCTCTTTGAAGAAAAAAGCCCAGATTTACTGACTAGGAGAATGTGCAGATATCCACAGTTTGTGGATCACAGGCCGAAGTGTTTGGCCTAAGGCAAATGAAAGGAATTTCCTGATATGACAATACACCTTTGCTACAAGAGTTTATTATTGCTTTATTAAATGAAACCCCACCTACTCAACCTACTGAAGTTCAGGGGCAGTCCAGAAGGCTTGTTCCCCTGGTTGGTTGTTACCAGACTGAAGTCTTGCAGCTTGTTTCACCCCTAAGCTATAAATTAAAGTGCCTGGAACACAGACCAGGGCTGAAGCAATAAAGTGCTGATGAGGAAAGTGTGACAGGAAAAGAACTTCACTGGCACCGTGATAAAGAAATCATAAGGATAGACTAATGACACTACAATATTGACAGAATAAACATTAAGGAAAGAAAGATTGTTACCACTAGTTTCAGTCTCCAGATTGTCATGGGATAACTTTCCTTTAATAACTACCTTGGCACAGACAGTAACTGCCACTTGAGGGAAAAGCACAGGTGAGTAGCCAGCTTTCCTGCAAACAGCTTTCACACTTCACTTTGCACATTAAAACTAGAAGGGGATGTCTGGTTGTGGAAAAGAAATTCTAGTGAGAAAGAGCCCAGTGTCTTACTGTAATCCTACAGCATCACAGAGTTCTGGAAGTAGTCAGCCATGCAAAGGTGTTAGTTCGGTTGCACAGGGCTGGAGCTATCCAGTTCCACAACAACTGTAAGGCAAGTCTCATGTCTCAAACCCACCTGATGCTCTGAAAGCTAATGGGAAGAATTTTGGTATTATTTACCCTGACATAAGGGGAGTAAATCTAAATATACACCCTACCCCCCACCAATTAATCCCTATGAGAGTGCAATAAGCTCTCCATGAAATATTCTTTCAATCAAAAGTTGAGCTCACAGAAAAAAATCCTGCAGATTCTTAATCATGGGTTTCCACTTGGAAGCCAGAACCAGCTTTTAAAAGCCCCAGGTCAAACAAAGAATCCAGTACTGAAAAGATAACTGTATTTAAAAAGAGGCAAAGATCACAATATGACTGCTCAGGTCCTGGAGTGAGAACATGTTTACATAGAAACATTAACTGGCATTACCAGGCTGTAGCTTTTCTTTACTTGGAGACCCAGCATAAAGCCACCCCAATCTACTGACAGCTCAAGCATGGAAAAGTTGAATATTTTAAAAGTGACTCACTTGTGCAAGTGCATTCCTAGGTACTAAAAGGTTTCCCTTGAGATGGTGCAAAGCTGACAATTCACTTGCAGTCAAGCATCTGGTTTTCCAAGCCACGCTGTAGTGTAGTGGCTTACAGACTGAACCACTCACTGGCTTGTGGCTTGGTACAGGTACAGCACCCAGACAGAGAACAGAGCCACAGTTATCCCATCATCTACACCTAAACAAATGCTGCAGATCAAGTTTTTGACCAGCAGGTAAAGAGACTTTGACAAGTGAAACTTCTGCTATACTAAAGCAAGCAGTCTTTAGCTCAGTAGCCCTGTAGCTACAGTCAGCAACCCAATTCTTCAAGCAGTGCAGTAAATTACAAATCAATGTGACTGGATATCCAAAGAGGATCCGACCAGATGTTAGCCTCTGCTTTAGCTCCATTTTGGAAAAAACACATGGTGATCACACCCCAGCCACAGGACATCAAGGAGAATGGAAACCTGAAGCAGCAGGTGAGGGAACAAGATGTTCCCAAAGGGGGAGATATACTGAAGTGATCCAGAGTCTTTGGGTCGGTTACTCCTGGCCAGACACAGCCTGCTCAGCGTCCGAGCAGTGAGGCTTTGTCTTCTCCCACTGGCAGATGGCGTTGGCATACTGTACCACGAGCTTATCCATCCAGGTGAGAGGTTCTGGGAATAGCACAGAGCCCTCAAAAAATCCCAGGTGGCCTCCATGAAGGGGCAGCACATGCATGACATTCTCTCTTTTCTCTGTAAAAGAAAGAGGCAGAAAGTTAACACGGTCAAGCTGAGAATGAAAGCATCTTGAGTTTCCAGGACAAAGGCTGCCCAAGACATGCTGCTGGCTGGGCCCTAACAGCAACACCTGAATGATCATTCTTTAACAAAGGAGCACCTCTAACTCACCTCCACTGGAAGCAGGACTGTTTGCATCATGTCCAGCTGCACTAAGCTCTGTGAATCAGCCATCTTGTTGCAAGGACAGTGAAAAACTCCCTGCTTGCTTCTGTCTGAAAGCAGCTGGGGATAAATTCTCTGCTCACAGCCTCTGACCAGGAGAAGCATGAACCCTGCTTCCCTCCCTGTGCACCCACTCCTTGTAGGACAAAGCAGCAGCAGCTCCCTCTTCTGAGCTTCTAAGGATAATTTACCTTTTTCCTTGTTGGAAGAGACAGCTCAAGTGCATTCAAGGGAGAGATCCCAGTTCAGTGCCAAGTGATAGAGCCATGCATGCACTGTCCCCGTTTCATCAGCAAAGGGGAGGGTGTTTATCTGTGCTTCATCCAGACTGTCACCACCACCCATCTTCCTACTAAATCCCAGTGAGCAATGGAGATGTGAGGAAACCTTTTTTCATCCAAGAATTCAACTTGCTGCTGTCAACACAAGCAACAGGTGCCTGAAAGGACTGAAGTTCTTCCTCATCAGGGTTAGCCTTGTTAGTTCTAGTACATGGTGACTTAAAGAGGCTTAGCACACCTCCCACAGCATTACAGATGTAAGGAGGCAAGTCAAGCTGCTTTGAAATCAGGAACTGTGATGTGATAAGAGAGCTGGAGGTACACAAATATGCACAGCTTGAGGACACTGTTTCAGCATACCTGAAAGAGCTCTTGGAATTGATAGAAGACTCTCATGGACAAGAGGGTCATCAGCAGCATTAACCAACAGAAGAGGAACATAGATCTGCATCAGGAAAGACATAAGACATCTGCAGGTATCAACAACAGAAACCACAAAGTGTTTTCCCTCCAGTGCAAGAGCTTACCCTGTGCAAGTATTGCAGGCAACTTTCCTCTTCATAGTACTCCTTCAGTGAGCTGTAGCCATGGAATTTCCTGAAATAGAGCAGATTGTCATTAATATCGCCTGCTTCAGCCATGTCACTATTCCTTTTAAATGGGGACACATACAGGAATGATGCCTCAATTTCCACAGGCAATTCTTTTAATACCCAGTCTCTCTGCAAAACCCTTTGGCAGCACATGCCTTGATGGTGTCTGTGCCTTCTCAAACATTCTGAGAGCATGGGCAAGTCAAACATGCAAATTGAAGACCAGCAGCCTTCAGGGTGTTCCTTTTAAAATACCCCTTCACTTAATTGTACACATGGATTTAAGAGTTAGGATCTTGTTCATCCTTACCTAAAAGTCTTTTCAAATACAAACTCAGCACAGCTTACATATCTCAAACTTACTTACAGAAATTCCCCAGCACTCACTGTGGTTCCCCTTCTTTGCCAAATCCCTTCACACAATCCCAAAACAAGAATTCAGTAAGCCTATATTCAAGTGCCCTTTTTTTACTATAAGGGACAAGACAGCTGTTGGTCCAAACTAAAAAGGCTTCAGGGATGGGGGACAAGCAGGAAGATTTCCCAAGTTTGTAGGTTTCTTTAAAGGCAGCCAACCATACCCCTGCTTTGCCAGAAGTGTCACAGCTTTTCAGCAAACACTTCTTATTTTGGGAAGGGGTCAATGCCTGATACAGGACATGCCACAGTATGAACACTGCCACTTAAAGTGCTATGTAACTGTCAAGGACACAGGCAGTAACAGGCTACTGCTTATTAAAGCAGAGCCCTTAATTAGGTGTTAGTATGACAAGTAAGAAAGCTTGCATTATCTCAGCCAGCCCTATTGTGATTGAGAAAGCAGCAGTGTTTTATGGAGGGAAGATTTTTTCAAACAGAGATAAGGAAATCCATGAGTAGTTCTGAGCTGCTTTCCACATTCCCCTGTTTTATTGCAGAGCTGGCCTCTTCCTACCTTAGCGAAGGCTGCAGGTTCAGATGTTATCAATAAATAAATTCCTCCTGGATGATTTTAAAGAAGCTATGACTGTAAACAGTAAGTTTTTTGTGGATATTTTTTCTCAGCTAAGTTTTCCTTAATGAGGAGGCAAGTAAAAATTTGAAGTTGTGTTCACTGTATTTTACAGACTCCTACAGACACAGCAAGGGGCATGCAAGAGCAACACTGGGAAGAGAAGGTACTTGGAGTTCTATAGGGAGCAGACAACTGCCCTTCATACCTCATAACATTATCATCAATCTGCATAAGTGATGTTGCTGTATAGAGCTTGCCCAGATCAGCATCTGACAGGCTTTGTGGCTTCTTCATGTTGTTATCTCCAAAAAGAACTTGCCTGGAAGAGTGACATCAAGAATTACATCCAAATAACACAAGGGCAGCAAAACCAAGACCTGTTCAAGGACAGAGTTTACCCAATCTGACAAGATAAGATTAGAAGTGGGCTACAAAAACACGAGGCTTTCTTGGGAGCAAAACCAGCTCATTTGTTCACTTACCTTAGCAGCAAGACATTGCAAACCCTAGCAGCCTCCTGGTAGGAAAAAGTGTTTACCTTATCCACTAAAAACTGCATGAGGGGGCCCCTTTTAAAGAAACTTTCCAGAACAGAGAGCACTAGGGGTATTTGGACTAGAGACTACATGTTAGGAGGGTTCCTTTGGCTTCAGGCTGTGGGTGGTTTGGTTAAGAGCACCAGCAATGTTGGGTATAGCATCTCCTGCACCATCTGGCTCTAAAGCCCCCAGCACACACTTCAGGCTACCTCACACACAGGAATTACTCAGACTATTACCTTAGCAGAAAGCTATTTACTATGGACACTTGTCATAATTGGTTATTGCCCTCAAGGGAGGATGTGTTTCTTCAACAGAAAAAACTTGTTCCCTAACAGAACAAAAGCTATAAGCTGGAAAGGGATTTTTATTCCCTTTGAGAGGCAGCTGCAGGGAGCTGCAGAGCAGGAGGGAGGCTAGGTTTGATTTAGCTGAGGTAGAGCACAAGTGATTATGGAAAAGTTTACTTAACACATTCCCTTTCAAGCCAACACTGGCTTTTTCTGGGTTAAGAATCTAAGTACCCTTTAATGGGAGCTTACCTAACTTCATATGTCAAATTTGTTCAAGTTGTCTAAATATTTGTAAACCTGGAATGAATTCTGTGGATCATCCTACACTGGCTACCCTCCATCTACAAGTGTTTCATAATGCACAGGAGTGTAAACAAAGAACCAGAAGTCTGAAGTGACATATGCTCCTTTGGTGAAATAGGTCTTAAGATATTCCCCCCTCCTTTCCCCTCACAATCAGGCAACTTCCAATGGACAGATGAGGTACTTTCTTGCCTAGAAAATACCACCCAGAGGCCTTTTGATGGGAAAAACACCAATATCTAGCATGTCACCTGTTTAGCACACAAATTTCTTTGTTATGCAAGAGCCACAGACCAGCAAGAGCAGCATAAGGATCCTACAGTACACTTGCACTCCAGGAACAGCAATGTTAAAGTGTTCTGCTGCTAAATGCTCTCTCTAGAGGAACAGCTAGAAGCCAGAGCTACAGGTTTGACTACTTGCTTATTAGGTAAGCAGCAACTCCATAACAGCAGATCCTGAAGATTAATCCTACCTCAGGTAGGTGGCAGAACAAGAGGCTCCTTCAATAGGGAGTTCTTTGGCTAGAAGTGAAACAGATGCACAATACTCCACTTTGAAGTCTAATTACAATGTTTTCCTGTGCATGTCTTGTTTATTCATTAACACCACAAAAAGATAACAATGTCTCTCTTCTAACAAGATGACCAAAGCTTATTTGTCTGTTTTACAGCATGATGAGATTGACACTGGCTCACCTTCTCTGTTGGTTCATCTAAAGATCTACCAAGGAACTTGTGTTAAACTTTTCAGGAGTCCTGTTTTAAAGGACCAGGCAGGCAAATCCAATATAGCAATTGACCCAATCCATGCTGTCAGTGTGAGTGATGCAGTACCTGTGAGAAAGGATGATTTTCTTCATGTTGTCTGCCATGAGGAAGTTATAAAATCTTCTACAATGATCCCACTGCATGAAGGTTTCCTGCGCCCTAGAAAAAAAAAACACAGCACAGAACAAACAAAGCTGTTAATGGAACTCTTGAAAGATCAGATTAATACACTTAACATCTTATGGCAGCCTGGGGGCTGTGTAAACAAACCTCCAGGCTTTCTTTGACACAGCTTAACCTTTTCCAGGAAATGACTTCCACTTTGATGAAGTTTGTTAATATCGGAAAAACAGATCTGCAGTCTCATCTTGCACAATGCAATTAGCAGTTTTGATCAGAGCATTTAAGAGCCATCAATCAAGATCCATAACACTGACAAGAGGATTTTAGTATCCCTTTGCAGAAGTTGAACGTAATTTACATAATGGGACTTTCAAGGAAAAGGCTAAAACCTGTTGCTCAACAGTGTTGTCTATTGTGTAATACAGCTCTGCAGAGGAAATAATTTGTGCAGATGTTTCCAATATGTACAGATAATATTATTGTTCCATTTCATTGGCAGGAACTGTAGGAATAAATACTAGTTGCAGCTGCAACTGGCATCTGAGTTGAAGTCTTTACCTATTCTCAAAGCAGAAGAGCACTTCAGAGCTTATCTGTTGTTAAAACAGAATTTAAGCCATCCAGAATTGTGTGAGCTCAGCCAGATACCAGCACTCCTTTGCTATGCAGGGTCATGGGCAGGTTAGAGCTTTACTCCTAGCAGGGTTTGCTGTTACTGAGGGAACACGCTATCATTTACTGAGAGACTCAAGAATGCTGGGAGCAGTTTCAGCTACTGAAGCTCTCCTACCACTTAAACATTAACATGAGAACTACTGTAGATATAGCATGACCTTCCAAGCTATGGCCTGCAAGTCCCCTACCAGGCAAGAACAAGCTGTTTTCTTGTCATTAGCCATGCTGGAGAGTATGGATAAAAAAAAGAAAAATCTATTACATTTTTGTCTAGCCAGGCTATACCTACCACATTTATGTCAGGGCAGGGGAATGAAAAAAGATAGGAAAATGCATATTTTTCTTCACAAAATGTTTTCCGAGCAAATCTAGTAAGTTATTACAAGATATTTGAAGTTGCATCCACCACATTTCCCTGCAGTTCCTGTGGTATACAGCAGTACTCCTAACAAAGGGCTGCAAGTATTTAAAACCCAAAAACACACAGGCAGCTTCCAGTATTTTGAGGACTGTCCAGGTTTCAGAGCTGAGGTCTCTCCCCACAGCCTGTAGCTATGGTGAAGATGCATTCCACAAGATCAAGAAGCAGAATCAAGCCTAAGCAGGCAAAGATGAAGGAATAAGAAGACCTGTCCCTGTTTAGCCTCAGGGAACACATTCCCTAAACTCTGTGTTAATTCATTAAACTAAGACTCATTCTTCTGGCAGATCCTAGTATTGCTGTTGCCCTGGAAGGGCTTTCTTATTTGAGATCCTTGGTTCACCTTGCTCACTAAAGCTTTTCCCTGTCACTTATGAAAGTTATTTGGGGAATAAATGCTGGACAAGCCAATACGAAAAAATGGAACTGCAAACTAACTGGGCATGTTACCAGGGTAATCCACTTCCACGTAGCCCTGAAGGCTGAAGCCAGCTATTTTAAAGTACCAGACCAAGCCCAGGGAGGCAGTAGCTTCACCATTCTACCTGGAGGTGCTTCAGACCACCTCCCTCCCACTCCTTTAACCAGGGCTCAAGGCCCTCCCTCCTCCTGTCTTTTACTCAGTAGATGTTGCTTTCCCTTAGTTCTCCAGCTACTTAGCACTTAGAGCAGATGCAGGTATCAGTAAGGGAGACATGAGACCTGAAAAGCCTTCCTGCTGGCTGTCCAGTAACACAGAGCAGATGTTTTGTGGCAGGAGGTTTGCTAGGAGATGTTTACCCAGCAGGTGGAGGCAAGAGCTCAATAATCCACATAACCCACACGATAGGGTGCATTAAACTCAAGGGGGGGAAAAACCCAACAAGTTGTTTTTCCATACAAATATCCAAGTGGTGAATTGTTAATCAGGTTGTCCTTGCCATGCAAGCATAACAGCATTACTCACAACAGCACTTTGGAGATCAAGAATACAATATTGCATAATTGTAGAAGATGAACCAAGTGGACCTCAGCCAGATATTATCCCTACAAATCCCGTCTGATGGCTGCAATTAAGGAGCTGGCTTCAAAAGGATGCTCTGTGCCAGAACCCTAGGACAGCTAAGAACATTTTACTTGAAACAAAACAGAACAGCTGTTCCTGTAGCATCTGTTCAGATTTTAAGGGTGTGAACTAGCAGCAGATTATACACTTTTACAGCAGTAGTCACATCTGACCTCAAAAGGCATTAGATAACTGGAATATTACATACATATCAAGCTCTTACTTGCAGTTTAGTGCTTCCAGAAAACCTTTTTGCCTTTACCTGTAAGAGCCTGATTCACAAAAGGTGTCTTCAGACTGCTGAATAATGAACTGGTCCCTATACATTAAGACTCAGCATCAAGAGCTCCAGCTATGCTGACCAGGCTGCAAGGCTGAGCTCCACAGCAAGCCCCTCACAGACCTGCCACTGTTTCACCACTCAGATCAGCCCAAAGGACCTCGACCCACGTACCTGAGTCTCACAGTCCCTTTTGCCTTGTGTACTCTCACAGCACAAAATGCAGGTAAATTCTGCAGAGTCAACTACACCTTAGTAGTTGTCCATAAGTACAGACAGTAAAACCTTAGCCAGTTACAGTGTTTAATCTTCAGTAGCTGTGCACACATGGAAAGGTTAAAGCATATTAGTTGAGTCCAGTTTTCAAGCAGCACTGCTGTGCCTGCACCCTCCATCAGTACATGCAAGTGAAACCACCACAGCTCCTGAAGTGCCACAGCCTTGGCTTCTAGGTGGGGAGACATTAATATTTTCAGACTTCAGGGCTGTAATACTTTTTCTCCCTGCCTCCCCACTGCTGTAACACAGCTGCAAGCACCTCTCCATCCCCTAATCAGCCCACAGCACTGTTTCTGTGACACACGCTAAGAGGGGAGCACAGACAGACTCTGCTGTGTCTTTCCAGTCTCCCCAGTAAGAGCTGCCAATGAAACTGCACACTGAAGCCAAACAAGCTATTATGAACCACAGGATTTCTCAGAGTGATGAGAGTGTAAACTATTGCTTGCAAACCTGGTGTCAGCTCAGCAGCTGGTCACACTGCCTGGTTAATTACACCAGGACTGCACAGGGAATGCCTCCTCTTAGGACACTCTAGCCATGAGACAGCATCACATGCACAATCCAGAAGCTGCCAGCATGTACCTGGCCAGGTACACAAAACCTGTTGGCATTGCCCACAAAGTTTACTTAGGCTTGCAAATCAACAGCTTCAGGTGCTCCTTCAGGAGGGTGGGTGCCATCCTGCACACTCAGTGCGAGAGAAACACCCATCCTCACCTTGTCCTTCCAAAGATCTGCCCCCTCCTGCATCCCAGAATAGAGCAGCAGAGAAGGCTCCAGACCCACCTCAGTGCACTGTACCCCTGGCACACGCTGACACAGCAAAGGACTCGCTCCTGGTTGGCCTGGCTCTCCCCCAGATATTTGCACACTATGTTTCCACCCAGGCTGAAGCCCACAACAACCAGCTGGGTCTGAGGGTAGGTCTTCTTGATGTAATTCACCATGGCACCAAATTCCCAGGTGCATCCTGAAAAGAAGAACAAAGTTAAAAAACATTCTAATATATTTAAATTCTCACTTGAAGCTTCAGTTGCGTGCTTTGAATTCAGCATCTTACCCTTTTTGGCTTTTCAATAGCCTTAAGGTTTTAACAGCTCTGATTCACATGTGTTCCTACATCTGTGAGTCCTGTGTAGCTTAGCTGACGCTTAGTTCTGACAGAGTGCCAAAACAAGATGAAATTTAGTTGCTTAAAAATCACAGCAACAGTTATGACAATCAAAACTCCTTCTTTCTAAAACAGCATTAAAACCCAGAGTCCAGGAACCCTGGGCTTGACATTACTATGCAAGAGTAACATCATTACTTTCCCGAGGCAGTGAAGTGGGGTACTTTGAATGCAGTTTGCTCTTTTGTTTTTAGCAAGGCTTCTGTGGATCCCTAAACCCACGCTGCTGTGGGGAGGGGAAAGGAGTGGCTTGTCAGGAAGAGCTCCCAGCAGGCTGCTGCAGAGCCTGACTAAACAGGTGATCTCTGGAATCAGAAGGCTTTAAGCAGAGATATTCAACCCTTTGTAACCAGTGAACAGGTAGAGGCACTGCAGCTTCCTGAAAGACATGGGTATCCCCACATCAAGAGAATAGTTAAGTATCTCTACACAGATCTGTTCCACTGTCAGCAGACACCCACTTGCATCCCACAGGCTGCAGGAACCAAGGAATCCAGTTTCTGGCAGTGCTGGCATCCTCCAACTTTTTGACAGACTTGAAAACCTCCACGCATACAACAATCTAAGTACCTACAACTATTTTTCCTGCTTGTGAGCATGGGAAAAGGAGATATGGAGAAGCAGCTGCAGTAGTGATGGTATTAGTACACAGATATCAACTGTTTATGCAGCTTGTTAACCTTCCCTTTGGATTTAAGGCTGCAAACCACAGAAGGCATCACAAAAACAGAAATAGAGCTCCAGATGTTTCTTCCTGTCCAGAGTCAGAAATTCAGCTCTATCATGTAGAACTTGTCTAGGGAGATAAATCCTAGGATTCCAGCATTCCACACTGTACTAACCTAACACTGCTTCACTGTGCCCCTGAACCAAAGGGTGCTAAAAGAATTAAGGAATTAAGAGAATAGCTAGGAAGGTAGAAGCAATATGTATTGATTAAAAACTCAGGAAGAAATCAGAATCAGGACAAAATTATTAATTATTAGCAGATGGAGTTAAAGCTAGTTAGGGCTATCATTAATCTGCTTTAGTTGTGTTTATAGAAACTACTGAGGAGGACAACGTATTGTGAAGCTGAAGGGGACCTTGAATGCACCTGCACCCCAAAACTAATCACAACCAGGCTGGGGAGCTTGAACTACGGCCAAGTGACCAGAGAGCCTGCCAACAAGAGAAAGGTGAAAAGTTTAAAGCAAAGCAGACATTCCAGCCCTTCATCCCAGGAGACCACAGAGCCATTTCAAACCCACTGACCCATTCCAAGTGACAAACTGCGTAAGTGTAAAGGACTTTGAGTTCATTTAAATATGAAGCAGGGTAGGCAATGCATATGTATAGGCATATTGGGTAACTATGAATATAAGATTTCTGGGAATAAATGGAGAGCTGGTGTTTTTTGTGAATTTTGCACATTGTTCAGCAGCTACATTGCTTGTGCCCAGTGCTGTTAATAAACATACCAGTTTCTAGTGTTGATTAGTTGGAGAGTCCTTTTTCTGCACGTATCACCCCCAGCCCAGCTGTACCATCCTCAGGAGACATCAGTCTCCAGCTTTACCTAGCTCTGGAGTAAACTCAGCACCAGGGTTTGTTTCAGTGGAACAGCGAGCTCCTGGCTGAGTGTTTCAGCAGGGTCAGGGCACTTCCTTGTGAACATTCTTAATGAGCAATCTTCAAGGCAACAAATTCTGCACTGCTCTGGTTTCCTCTGGAAGAGGCCAGCAGTCAAAATACTTTAGTGTTTGACCTTCGTGATTTCAGGACAGCTCAGAAATCCAAAACTAGAAAAGCAACAGGTCAAGCTTGATATGGAGGCCAGGATTCAGCAAATCCCAAATTTAGGCTACTTGTTCTTCAACAAGTATGCCTGGAATACAGCAAAGCTGAAAGGGCACCAAGTTATTTGGGTAGGAGACAGAGTAAAGTCTACTGGACTTGCTGGCCCTTTACTTAACAAGCAACTCTGCCAAGTGATTTACTGTCTTACTCAAAGGAAGTGCTAGGCATTCTTTGCACTTTCCAAGGCTATAAATGACTCTGAAAGGTATGTCTCAAGAGATGCACTACAGAATAACACACTGAGGCCTAAAGCTTCATGAAAGCAAACCCAACTTTTATCAAAATAGCAAATGTTTTAACAAGGACAAATTTAGTTTGAGACATGGTAGTCTTGCAGCCATTAACAGCCTAGAGCCTCACTACAGATGAGGGTATTTGGTATTCTTAAGTGGCTTCCCCAAAGATGAGTGTATTTAATAATTCTAAAACAAGCAACAAAACATTACAGCCTATTTGCCGGCCAGACTTGGCATCTCAAAGCAAGTATTTCTGTTTCGACAATTTAACTATTCAAGGTAACTATTCTTTTAATCCAAAATCTAAGCAGTAGCTTAGCTAACTTTAAAAAAATAAAACCTAACACAAGTCTGGTAAACACAGTTGACAGGTTGCCTATAGATACTTAGAGTGAAGAGGGAGATGAGGGCTCAAGTGAGCTCAGGAACAAGCAGATTAGGTCACAGGCAAAACAGCCCCATTCTACAAAGATCTACATTACTCACCAAAAGGGCAATTAAGACTAGCTGGAGTCACCCTTCACACAGTTTCCAATCATTTATTCCTTTTAATTTCTAGGTTAAGAAAGACTTCCTCATACTCAAGGTGAGAGCCATAATCATGGCTGTTAAGCACTGCCACTTCTGTAGATTTACTGTCATACTCCTGAACTGTTGCTGTTGTTGACTTGTGTTATGTCCAGAAGCAAATCCTCACGTGTCCCCTCCTAAGAGATAAATGTCCTGTCTGGATAGGCTGGTACAAACTCCTCTCAGGCTGCATTTTACAAAGCCTCAGAAGCAGTATTTATACTTCAGAGACAGGTTTGTTTGTCATTCCATGAAACTGGCAAATTCAGTATCTCTAAAATCATTTAAACAGGCTCTGGGTAGCCACGACACATTTTTGTTCCCAAAAATGTTCTCTTACAGAAAATTGTCTCCTTGATAAAAACACATGTGTAAGAGACGGCAGAAGAGACAAAAGTGAATTTAGTATTAGCATCCTCTCTTCTCCCCCCATCTAAGTTTGGTTTAGTTCTCAAACAGTACAAAAGTGTTTTACCCCCATTGGGGTACAGCAGTTCTGTTATCCTGAAATAGGCTGATCAATCCCTGGAAGTTTCATGAGCTTGAAAATAAGTTCCCCAGGTGCCATGAGGTACCTACCATAGGTGAACATCCGTGGTGAAGTGAGCTCAATGTTTGGCAGGGCTCCCAAGTGATTCAGGACAGCACATCTGTAGCCATTTTTCTGGGCATAGTCAACAAAGGTGCGGATGTACTGCTTCTCACTGTGGTTAGCAATCCCTGGGCAGATCACCATCGTGACATCCTCTGTGCTCAGCAAGAGAGGGAAGTTAAGTAAATGTCACTTCATGCAAATTAAGAGAGTCAGAAGGTTTCCATTTCAGATCCGTGGGAAACCACCTACCACAAGCAAACTAGAATTCCTACTAGTCTGCCAAGAATCCTGTAAGGGACAGGAGACCAGCAGCTCTAGGGCTACAGCTGTGAAAAAGTAATTCATGCAGTGGGAGATGAACAGTTTTTAACTACAGGGAAAGCTGTGCAAACAGTTCTCCAGGCACTGCCTAGAGACCAAGAATACATTCTTCTGTCTGAAGGACATTTTTGATGTTACACGTGTTCTGCCTTCTGACAGCCTGTTGTGACTGTGACGCGTGTGGAAGCTGTGGAGCCCAGCACTCCCAAGTAGACTGGTGATGCTATTTCCCCCTCATTTCCCTTCTAGAGCTGGGTGTAATACAGCTCTTCCAAATGAAGCCCTGCTAAGCACAGACATTCTGATCAGCTGACATTAACCATCATCTGCTTTGTGGCTAATCTAATGATATTTGATCTGCTGACACTGTTCACTAGTTTAACAAGATATCATTTCATCAAGCAAGAAAGTAATTGCTGTAATTCAAGTAAGCACGGTAAATTACATTCAGGATTATCATATGCACTTCAAATTAACTGTAATTCTCATGTGCAAAGCTCCAACATTACCAGCTCTAGCCACTGAATTTATCTCATTAGAAAAGCACTGCTCAGATTTCTCTTCAGCAACAGAGATAACACTAACTGTTCTAGTGCAGCATCACGCCATGAAGATCTTAACACCGAGTTTAAAAAAGAAATCTGCTTTTTCTGAGGGTCAAAGGGGAGCCATGGGCTCTATCCTCATCTGTCCCCCAGAGCACAGAATCAAGATCAGCAGCTAGATGCAGCCAGCAGCTGTTGGACTGACCTCCAGTGCAGTGCTCAGAGCGTGGCTCAAAGAGATCAAAGGTGGCTGTCGCTCCATCTGGCATGGTGAGGTACTTGCGAAGTCCATATGGATGTGGTGATCTCACTCTCCCCATTTTTCCATAAAGAGCTGTCTGGATATGTCCACTCTTTCCCCAGATGAGGGGGGGAATGTACCTGAAAGGCAGTAATTTAATTGCTTAGCCCTGCTGTGCTAACGAGCCCTTGAATGCACATAAGCACTCCCATAACAAATCTCTCACCAGCTCCCAAATAAAGTAACAAATATGGAATTGTTTTTGCTCTGACTGAACTGGCAGCAGTGATCTTCACAGCCTTATACAAGAGGAGAGACCAAAACACTCTCAAAGCTGAAAAAATCAGCACTGATAGCAGCAGTAGCCAAAACCCAGACATTCCCTATATTGAAATGTTAGAGGAACAAATGCATCTCAATAAATACAGAGACCTTGTGCCTTGGTGAGACTGGGACTGCATGTTGCCAACCAACCAAAGGGGCCTCCAGAACAGTACAGTGCCATAAATCTGTTTTAATTGAAGCACTGAAGCCTCCTGGGTTGAGCCACATGAATTTGTAAGCACTTCGCTGTACAAACCAGTGGCAGAAACAACAGGATTCACACAGAGTTCCTGAAAATTGAAAGCCCCAAGACTTGCTAGTCAGGACCCTTTTATACTGAGTTAAGTAAAGAGCACAGTACAGGTTAATTTTGCCTTTCAAAATTAGGTAAAAGTTGAGACAGTGTTAAGAGAACCAGCCAGGACTGAACAAACTCCACTGAATAATAAATCCCTTTCAGTAAGAGGGGTGACTCTACCAATTACTAATGCTTATCAGGGGTATATTAAAGCTATGTGACAAAGCAGATTGTCTCTTTCTGGCTTACAGGCCTTCAAAAAAGATATGTGAGAAACACAGCTATGAGCTGGAAAGCATTAAAGGCTTAGTTATCAGATTTTTTTTAGCCCAAGCAGAGCTACAAATATTCTAACAGGAAACATACTGTGCCCTAGCACCACCACCATGTGGGCAAGTCACCTGGTCACTGCAAAGGAGACTGAGCCAATGCCTTGAAAAAGAGAGTTACATCAGCTCTTAACAGGAAAGCATTAATGATTTACTGTTGAGGAGAACAGCAGTCCCAAGGCACACACTTCCAATTAAAGAACTGTGGTCTCTGCTGCACAAGACCAGGGTATGCAGAAGAAGCTTGAGAGCTTCTGACTTCACTTGGATCCCGAGGGATTAGCAACTCCCTCCCTTTTGTGTGTAGGGCTTCCTGCAATTATTCCTTTTGACTTTTAGAGAGCATATGAAACAGATCGTGTTCTTCCCTGCTCACAAAAAACTAGGCAGCTCTGGACTCAGATTTACTGCTTAAGCCCATAATCCACTAGAATGTGACAGAAACCCTACCTTTGTGCTCTGACACTACCTACTCACACAGCTGGACCTTTCCTCATGCCAGCTCTCATGTGTCATATCTGCAACTCCCTCTTCCCCCACACACTCCTTAAAAATACTTCCCATCAAATCAAAACTATTTAGGGTTGTTTAGCAAGACAAGGCCAGAAGTATGCCCTTTTTCTCCCCATTCTTTTCCCTCATCTAAAGCAACACAGTCTGCTGTAGTTTCATTCATTTTTGCAAGTGCACTTCCCAAAGAGATCTGAAACACGTTTCTGGAGAAGCAGATATTGCTTCAGTAAAGGCTGCAAAAGCTGACAGCTGATGCTCACAACCTTGTAAGTTAGCCCTCAGTGCATTCTGGATTTGATCACTCAACTATAAAGCTTTTCAAAAGACACAGGCAAGGCCAGGAGCAGCAGCCCTCTGTCAGCCCAGCAGCTCTGCACTGGTCTTGCCAGGCACAGTGTACAACTGAGCAGATTCAGTCAGCAGTGATAGAGGATGGATGAGCTCACCCCCTGCAATAGCTGCTAGAGGTAGAAAGCAGTCAGTGGCTCCATCCTCACAACTCAGGGCAGATATCCATTGGGACAGGGCAGTCAAACTACACCAGGCTGCACCAGAACTGCACATGGTTCTGTTCAAATCACATACAGCTCAGAGCAAGGGTTTTGGACACAGCTATTATGCCAGATGGAAGAGACACTGCTCTCCTAACATAAGGGAAAACCACCAGCTTCACCCCAGTCATTTACTGTACCACCAGTTCATATCCATAGCCATACCCCACACTAGACAGTGCTTAACTGGCTTTTTGTCTATTTTTCTTCCACAGACATCCTTTACAGATAGGGTTTGCTAGCACCTTCTGAGGGGAGCTGACAAATACAACCTATAATAAGAATTTGCAGCTCTTTTAGAAGAGACTCAGACGTCAACATTGCTTCAGGGTTTCTAATCTTGGGCGAGAACACAAGAGAACACACACTGGAAAGTTTTGGCGATTATACTTCCATAAAGTGCTTTTCAAATCAAAGACTATCCCCAAATCTTACCCCTATAGGGCTAACAGGAAAGCTACAGCAGCTAAGTTATACAGCTATTATTGGTTATTGCTACCATAAAAAACCCCAAAACAAACCAAAAATCAAAGATCTCTGCAAGGATCTCATGCGAGGATCTCTGTAGATGTTTAATCTACAGTTCAGTTTCTGGCTATAGGTTACAGCCATCTACTGGAACAGATGCAGCAGCACATACCACAGGAGGTGAAACTAGAATAGTCTTCAAAGCCTTACCACTACTGCCAGAGTTTAAACAAAGTCAAATGGTTTCAAGCACACTGCTTCCCAAGAGTGCACTGCTTCCACAGCCTGCCTCTTCGGGTCACTGATGGTTTCTCTGGGGAAAGAAACCCCCAGATCTGTCTTTACATAACCCAGCTGGAGGTTACCTAAGTACTGATCTGTAATAAATCAAACCTTTATACTGCTTTTACAGGCAAGCAGCACATGCAGTTTCCTTGACGTGTTTTTTTTTAAAGGCAGAAACCCCTTTTGCTCCATCCATAATGATGGTGAAATGACAACTACAGTTTCCACATTTCTCTCAAAGCTAAAACTGTGTGAAACCCTGTGGACAAGGGAGCATTCACTGTTGCTCCCCGCAGAATGCACAAGTGTTGGAGCATCCTGTGGACCAAGTCAAACGCTCAGCTTATCTTTTATGATGCTAACTACAGTCAGCTACTTAAGCATCGCTGCCTGCACGGCTTGTGTTAGTCACCCTGCACATAACTACGTTCTTTTAGATAAATATTCAAAGGCCAAGCTTCAGCATGAGTAATGTGCATAGCACTCTGATGCAGAGATTTTTAACTTCTACCAAGGCATTAAGTACATTTCTAGTGTGCACATAAGTTTTAAAGCAGTTGAAGCTCTGAAGTACATGTAAGTGCTCAGGCAGAAGCTTGTTATCTCACCAGTTTTTTGTCTGGGCCCATCAGCCTTTAAGCAACAGACTTGTGAGGCAAAACACATCCCTTAGGTTCCCAGGCTCAGGAGGCTGAACACCACAACACTTTAACTGGGAAAGGGAAGAAAGCTGCCCAGATAGTAGAGGTCTTGTAGTATCAGTGGAAAAACTAAGACAAATTAGAATTTATCTTACCAGACTGATGCAAAACCAAGCATCTAAGAAAAATATTACTTCTGTTTACCAAGACAAGTTGCCAGTCTAACCTACTACAAAACCCTGTAAAGCCTTTACAGTGAAGGATTCCTCTCTTTTACTGAATTCAAGTAAAATCTTCTCAGCTGAGGACAAGGTATCCTTACAATCTATAGCAGAATCAGACACATGATCTGCCTATCACACTATTTCTGTTGACCCCCCGTTTCGCCAATAGGCAAATCTATTTTTGAACCCTTCATGTGACATTTGTCTTTTGCTGAGACAAAGTCTACACGAACTTTCAAGAGCAAGTACTGAGCCTAATGGTGCAAGACAGTACAAGAGAGAAGGATAGGCCATCTGTTCATACAGGGTTTGTGTGGACATTCAGCTTGCTTTTACTAAACCCATTCAAAGAAGAGAGCATGGAAAGAACTCTTCAGTCTGAAGGTGCGTGATACCACACTGATGGGGGAGAAAAACTTGCCAGGAATTGTGCAAAAGCCTTTACTTTCTGAAAGGACAGACCAGATCAATTTTATTTAAGCCTATTATGTGAAAGGCAGTTCCAGAGACATTTCTATCCTCAGCCCAGCTGAAAAAACCTAACTACCCAGTGCTGATAGCAAGAGCTAGAACAGATTGTTTTGTAATGAAATCAACATTCCTCCTGGCAAACAGCTGAAAAAAGATGCTTCTCCAAAACAATCATCCTGCAGGCAGACGAGCATGTGCTCAGGGCATTCTTCTTGTGGTTACCTTAAGAAAACAAGTTCAGCAGGATGCAGCACAGGGAAACGCAACCATGCAGATTAAGCAACTAAATATTATCCAGTCTAAGGAATATTTGGATATTGCCCTTCAGATTTTACGCTAAAACTGTAATTATTGCTAAATTTAACCATGTCTTCCAAAAAAGGGCCCTTCACTCAAAAGCAGGTGGCTCCCCTCCAGCATTGATAACAAGTAGAAACAAGGAAGTGTTCAAGGGCACAACCAATTTTCAACTCCTTCCTCTCTGTCTGCTATAAATTGAAGTGGTTCTGAAAAGCAGCATACTGCAGAGATTACTCCAGCACAGAGATGGTTCAGGACACATTCCTCAGTGTCCTGCTCCAGAGAAGCTGCTCCCAGATATACAAAAGCCCAGAAATAAACACCATGGCCATAAGCAGCATTTCCACTCTTAAGCAATAGTGGCTTATGGTGACAGGAGTTGAGCATTGAACACCAGCCAGGAGGACCTCTTGCCAAGGCCTCCACACAAGGACAAGGACAGCATAACACAACAACCCAGACAAGCATGTACTGATTAAAAAAAATCCAAAGGAAAAGTTGAGTTGTACCAAAAATGGAGATTTTTACTTCTGTGAACCAAAAACAGCTTCTGAGCTTTCTCCAGACCCAAAGGCTTTTAACTGATTCATTTCCCTGTTTTGATTTGGTCAGTTGCAATAGATAGCAGGCACTCTGAATAAAGATAAATATTTGAAGCAGTTATGTCTTCCAGTAACCAGCCCTGCAACTTCCAGTAACAGGACACTGCAACAGAAGGCAGACAGGAGAACAGGTCTGGGGATGGCAGTCACTTATTATGGAAGGTCACTTACACAGCCCAACAAATACAGAGTTCATCACTCTTAAGTGGCTAAATAATTTCACAGCCAGTTACACAAATCAGCTCACCAGTGCTAGTGTTTGAGCTCCAAACCTGCATTCCAGCTGTGCAGCACAGCCTCACATCTTGATCAGTGGCTGCCCACAGCGCTCAATAACAAGACAACTTCTACCTTTCCCCAAATTCTCTTAGCATTTTAATATTTAAAACAACTCCACATGTGATTGTAGATTAAGTTTAGGGGCTCTCAGAGGCAGTAGATTATAATTTTTGAACACATACATAATCTAGTATACAGGAATTTAGGAAAGCTGCAGCTGCCTAAGCAGCTCACACAAAGCATATAAAAACTGTGCTATTTTTATTAGCAGGCATCAGCATTCAGATCCTCAAAGATGTGAAGTGGAATGGAAGTTTAGCAACAGGCTTATTTCTGGAGCATTGCTTCATTTCATCTGAGGAGATTAACACTTTAAACATTAACTCTTACACAGCCTTTATGTGCTATAGCACCCTGGATACTGATGGTGAGAAAACAGAGTGCAATTTGTCAACATCAGGGCATTCTAAGAACTTTGCCTGCATTATAACAGGCAAGAGATTATTTTTCCCCTTTTCAAGAAGTTGGTAGGTATTTAAAGAATGCTTTACAAAAATTAAACTTTGAGCCTTGTCCTTTATTTGATGCTAGGGAATGCAAATTGAATTCCAATCAAGCAAACTCATACAAGTCTGCAGGGTTCAACTCTTGACCCCAAGTAGAAAGCAGCTTTTTCTGCATCAGCTCAGCTAGACTGCTCAATGTGATGAGGACCCAGCAAAAAAATTGCAACAAAAAATTAAGCAAGTTATAGAGCTTGCACATTCCCTGGGCCTCAAAAAAGAAACAAATGGAGTAGAAGTGTTTGTTTGCTGCCCACAGTACCTGTATGAAGTCAGAACTATTTTAAAGTACAGACTGGCCTCCTTCACTATTTAAGAAGCTTTTATTCAGTAAAGTGCCCATCACAGCCCTCCTCCCCCACACCAGCAACTACGAGAAGTATTTTAGTCAAAACAAGGCATGAGGATTTACAGCACTTAGAATCTTCCTTGCTGATAAGAGCTGGAGGACACAAGGCTGCTGCCAATGCCACAGCACCCAGCAAAAACTCAGACCCCCGAGGCTGCTCCTCTGCAAGGTCAATGCTTCAACTTACCAACAGGGAGCTGCCACTCTCCTCTGCCTCTCAGCATGTTCACCTGCCAAAGCTTCAGGGGTAACACTGTTCTTCTAGTTTATTATTCTCCTGGAAGTGTTCCTCCCAGAGTAAAACACCTAGGAGTTGACAGGGATCAAACACTGCTTGCTATTAGGGGGAAGAAAAGAACACTGAAAAGCTTGAAGACAGCTTTTCTGACTACTCATCTCCTTGCATCTAAGAGAAAAGCAGTGACAGTGTAAAAGAGTCTTCTGGTACCAGGCAGCCTGCTCACCCAGCACAGGTTGGTGTGCAAACAAAGGATAAGAAGGATCTAGGCTGGATCTTTGACAGTGTTTACTAACAGGCTTGACAGTCATTTGCCTCAATCTTTGAGGAGCTTGCCTTTACTAACGACAAAAAGTGTGCAGGCAGCAAGGATAATTATTTTCGATATGGATGACACGTGCCACATCTCTACAGAATTAAAGATATAGACACTTTGTTAGAATAAACTGTAAACAGCCCAAAACGTCTAGCCTAGTACAGCAAGCACTGGCCAAATTTACCCTCACGAATCAAAAAGCCAGAGCTGCATTTCTACAGGAGTAAGAGCAGATGAAGGACTTTCTGTACCCTTTTGAAAGGCAGGAAAAGGACACAGCTGCCATCAGCAGTTAGGCCCAAGTGCTCGAGGGCACCAATAGCTGTGCTGAACTGCAAGAGCTTCCATACAAGAAGCAGCAATTTGAATGGAAAAGAGTCTGATTGCAGCTCCACTCGGTAAGCCAAAGTACAGAGCGGGACAGGGTCAGAGGAATGGAAAAAGGGGTAAGAACATGAGCTCTAAGACAGATTCTCTTGCTTCCCAGTGTTTGGCAGATATGTAGAAAGTTTCTGTCAGTTTACAGAACTGTAAAAGCCAGTACTAATATCTACAAGGTACCTGGCATACAGCCATCTCAGGCAGTTTTACAATTCAAAGTCCTTAAATTATTCATCCACCACCATTTGGTTTACTGAATGACACCACAGCTACAATGCACTGAATTAGACCAGAGGTGAGGATTGTGCCATAAAGGGAAAATAAAGGCCAAAAGTATTTACTCTAGGAATTTTAAAACACCTGCACAAATAGCAGAAACAAACAAGTTATTTTTTCCTCCCTGCCAGCCTGTTTTTCACCGCAGTGCCCTCACCCCTTCCTCCCTTCATCAGGAGCTGAACAAATCAGGTCTGAAAGCCAGTTCACAGCTATGAACATTCCTCTGCACAGAAGAATTGGTCATATAACAGATCTGACAACAAACCCAGTACTAATATAACAGAAGGGATTGCTGGGCTACTTATTTTGCTTTCATGGTAGAATCTGAAAAGAGCTGCTTAATCAGCTTCCCTAACACTCTGAATAATTAGCAAGTAATCAAAGCCTTGCAAGATTTTTCAGTGGAGTATGGCACAAGCTGTTTTCACATAGCTTTTTCCTAATTATCCTACAAACTGTTTCATGCATAATTGCAGAAATTTAAATACATTTGTTCCCCTTTAGTCTCCAGGTGACTTTCATGCCTAAAGACAGGATTTCTTTGATTTTTAAAAAAAATCTATATTAAAAAAAGTCTGATAACATCACTAGAATAGTAAAAAGGAATAATCACATATACATCTTAGAGCTGTCTTCGCTGTAAAATCTTTCAATTCCCAACAGCAATTATGTTCCAAACAGTCCTGTCTTCCTTAATAGAGATACAGAGGTAAGAAGATTGAAGAGCTACCTATTGACATGTTTTGTTCTGGTTTGTTTCAGCTGAGTTTGCTTTCTTTTGTCATGGAAGTCTCTCAGACAATATTTTGCCCAAGAACCAGGTATTGGGGATGACTGCTACAGTTTTCAGAGAAGCTGGCAAGCCTGAGCTCAGCTCATCCAGAGAAAGCAAACAACCAAAACTTGTAACGCTATTAACACAAAACCAGGGTTCTGCAAGCAGCTCATCACTCCTGCAATTAATGCACAACAGGTGTCTAAATACTGCTGGACATGTTTTGCATTTTCACTCTTTGGGGAATGCTTTGTTCTTCAACTGAAAGTCAAAGACATGGCCCTAATATAGCACTGCTAGGAGCCTGTGCTGTGAGAACAGAGCTGAAATAGCAGAAAAATGGACTCTAAATTAGCTTACAATTCATTTCCAAAGACCAGCCTGATACTAACATGCCTTCAAGGGTGGTACTCGGCCCAGCTTCACGTTTACTCCTTTAGTGACTAGGGACATGTCATCCTGGAGTGCCACACTGGGATGGCAAGTGTCTGAAACACCAAGTAACTCAAACCTCCTCCATGTATGTTTTAGGAAACAAATTGCTTTGCAATTAAAGGCAGTAGACAATCAAGAATCCAAACACATTCATGTCATCAGCAACCTGGAGTGCATCACAAAACCCTCTCTGGGTTCCAATTTCAACAGATAATGCTTTGTTTCCTTTAAGTTTACAGACCCCATAGCCTAAAATCTTATAGCTTATGTAATCAAGGCACCTAACACAGCACTGCTAAAAGCCTCTCATCTCCCCTAAAATGACTATCCTAAGTTAGTTTGACTCTTAAGATCCAAAAGGAAAGTTCATGCAGCTGCACTCAGCACTTACTATATAATTGATGTACTTAGAGCTTCTAAATAGGACTTGCAACTTTTCAAAGTGATTGCAGAAGAGAAATACTGTAATCAAAGTCCTTGTCCCTCCAAAGCCTCGTGAAATTGTACTAAATGCTTGCTATTATTGGAGAACGTTCTTGGTGAAGCTAAGGGCAGCTGCACTGATTCTGGAGGTCTTGGAATGGAAGATCAGGGATCAGCCTGCTCAAATACACAGCTGACACAAGGGCAGTTTGAAAGTGTATTCAACAGGCTTCGAGCTGGCCTCTGTGTCATTACTTTATTAAACTAGTTAGGATGTGCTCTACCAGTAATAAATTTCATTAGTTTTCAATCAACTTGAAGTACTTCAGATAAGAGCAGGCACTTTAAAACTAATAGCCAACCCTGTGTTCATTATGAGGGCACTGACACACCATGAAAATGTTTCCTTCCTGTGAGCCCCAACAGATTTCTTCCCTAATAAAAAAAAAAAGAGTACAAGAACATGAACAAGTGCTGACTGCATCCATCCTTCTCCCATTTCCACAGCCAATGGTGCTGGTATAGTATAATATCAGCATACAGTTTCTATAAAGATGGACAGTGATAACTTTCTCTATGCATCTGTAGAAAAAGTCCACACAACAAGGCTTGACCATAAATCAAGGTACCTGAGACAGTAAAAAAAAGCTTGACTTAGAAAAGATTATTTTAATAAGAGTATAACCTGAATTCATTTGAATCCAAGTCTGCAAAACACATGAAGAATGGATAAGTGCAGGTCAATATGGAAAAAATATACTACTTACTCTTTGGTTAAAAGTGGGCAGGATTTGAGTAGAAAGCGAGCCAAAGCAGAGTCCTGGTAAATGAGTTCAGGAGGGGCAGTTGGGCTTTTTAAATTCAAGCAGCGAACTATAACATACAGAACAGCAGCAACTGCAGCTAGCTTCACCCCATCAAACACTGCTGGCAGCTCAGAGGTTTCCAATATTGTACTCATTTTCAGCCTGGAGATAAAAAACAACATTAAAGCTTTTAGAAATATAGTGTTGGATATGAATATCAGCTGCCATGTTAAATATATAATTGTGCTAACCAACTAAATTTGGCAGTCAACACTGCCAGGAAATCCTAGCATACCAACTTAGACTAGCAACTTTTAAGTTGGAAGAAAATTTAGTTAGTATTGCTCTAAACACCCTGACCAACAGAAGAAAAACTGGACGATCAGCTGTAAAGGAGATTTATTCCCAATCAGTGCTGCCCTAGAATTCCACCAATGTCTCAGGTGTCAGCCCCTGGTACACAGCCAGTCAATACATGCAGGATCTTGGCCACAACTGCCCTGGTCAGAGAGAAGCTGGGTGAAAAGCCAGGCTATAAAGGTACCTTTGGGCCTGTGTTTCTTCACAGTACACAAGCCAGTCTTGTAAAGGATCACCTGAAAGAACAATTGTGTTAGTTCCTCAGCCCTGCAGCTCCATGAGAACACTGCTCCTAAATCCTGCCTGCACTGCACTTACGATGGTCACTCTATAGACTGGCTATTTCAGCATTTTTTTTTTTTTAATTCACTGCAGTCCTGCAGCTGAAGGACTAGATTAATATCTACTCTTTCAAGGGCTTCAGAGTAAAGAAACAGAAGCAAAGTAGTATAAAAATAAATCCTTCCAGCTTGAAATCAAATTCTTAAACTGATCCAGCTTATTTTGAACATACAGCTCAAACAGCTGGCTGCATTTATTGTTGAAAGGACAGCTTTTTCCCTGGGTCTTTCCTAAGTCACATGGGTAACCCGAGTAAGTTAAGTGACAAGTACAGTCTTACCAATTTCAATTTTCTTCAAGCTAGGAAAAGTTGCCAGTCCTCAGCAGACTCGTCACCAATCCACGTGCTGCCCGAGCTACCCTGTGAGGTGGAAGGGAAGCAAGTTTTTAGTACACTGATAAGACTACACTTCTCTGCTGGAAAGAATGAACACAAATTTATACAAAGGTCCCATCACGCACATGGCAAGCTATTTGTGTAGTCAGTCATAAGCAACTCAGATCAATCTACATCAGAAATCTGCTGCCAGTGGACAGATGCCAGACTAGATCCCTTGCCATCAGTGTATTAACTCATCTGCAGTGTGCAAATGCAACTTCAGGAGCAGAGGGACTTCATCTCCGCAAGACAGAGAGACATTGTACTCAGAAAACCTACCCAAATCTCTTCCTATTTAAAGGACTAGGATTAGCAGGATGCTCTTCTCAACTTTGCAATATCTACAATATTACTGAAGTGTGAAGCCAGTCTGAAAGAAGTTTCCTGCTACTTTTATTCAGGCTTCCCAAGGCAGCTCACTCCTACAGATGGAAGCTCGTAAACAGTCTCTGCTTGTTCCCACACTTGCTTTTTGATATGTTACAACATATCACACTTCAACGCCTTGGGAGCCACAGGAGGCTCAGACACAGCCAACTAATTAATATTAGCCACATGCAAGAAGGCTTGTTACAAGAATTTGATGATGCCAAAAAAGAAGAGAAAGCTTTCAGGCCGCGACCATCAAAGTGTAAGCGATACTTGCTATTAGAACTGCCTTCCCACAGGCACAACAAATCGATGGGGACTCAGAGCTTCCAGGAAAAGCTCCAGAACTGTCTGCTCTCTACCACAGCTGCTGCTTCCAAATGGAAAACACACTGTCAGGACAGACCATACCAAAGCCTTACTCTCCTTTATAGGAGAAGTAAAGAGTCTCAGAAGTACTTTCTGTACTCAGTGTAGCTACACCAAAACCCCTTGGAAGAAAACATCAGCTATTGACTAACAGCATGCTGGAAAGCTGCAAGTTCCTGCCACCACAACCATCTGCAGAGCAGAACAGAGTAAGGGAAGCAGAGACATTTTAATATTGGACAACTCTTCAGCTTTTGTTCTCCAGTTCTGAGCTTCACAGTAGAAGGGAGAGAATGGGTCACAAAAAGCCTTTTATTCTACTCAGATTGCACGGGCATCGTGAGAGGAGTTCAAGCACAATGTTTAGGGGCAGGATGTTATCTCCCATCTCTGCTTGGTAAGCTTTCACCAACACCATCAGTTCTGTAGGAGACAACAGGCAAACTACAGCAATGGCCGCAGCTGGGCAGGGACAAGGGGCTGAAGAGCAGACCAGGTTCCTGACCTCAAGGACAATCAGGTGCTCAAGCAGCTCTCCCTCAGATCAAACTACCTGAGGTTCTGCTGACATCCTCCTATCATTGTTTCATTCACAAAATACTGAGACCATCCTGACACCTGGATTTTCAGCTAGTTTGCTGTTTACAGCTTTCACCTTTGAGCACAATTAGTCATTGGGATTTTATACTTGTGACTCAATATAACTGATCCAACTAAATCCTATCTTCCTGAGAATGTTCTTTCCCATATAATCTTCAGATTACAAACACACCACATCTTTTCTGATACTTTTATATCTCATGTTAGCCTGTCATTCTCTTAAAACAGCATACCAGCTTGCCATTACGTTCAGAAAAATCAGCTGTTGGTAGGCAGGATTATGCTTTGACACTTAGGCACTAGTATTTTCCATTTTAGACAGTCTGAAACACACATTTACAGAACTTACGCACCTCAAACATGTGCTACAGGTTTATGTATTTCTCAAAATCTTTACCCCAAAGCTCAGATCAGCCTGCAGCTCTAACACAGAGCCAGCACTGCTTCAGCTGCACATCTTTCTGCAGTGATTATTTAAGCAGAGGATCTAGTCCATGAAGACCCCCTGCCCTGAGGATTCAGCTGTGTCACTCAAAGCACCTTCTCTGAAGTCTGGTATTCCTGAAGACCTAAACAGACCCGTTTCAGTCAGGGCAGATTTGCAAGGGTTGAGTCAAGGCACTCAGCTCTAAAATTTTAAGGGTTTAGCTCACTAAAATGGATTTGAGCTTTGCCTCTAATCACATAGGACAAATGTCTCCCTCTTTAACCAGCTGGGATGAGGTCACCTTGCTTCTGTTTTGTTAAACCTTTTTTTTTTGCATTGACCCAATCAACTTGTCTGTTTAAAAAAAAACCCCACAAACAGATAACCACAGGGTTGAGCCAGACAAATTTTAATCTAGAATCCTCTAACTGGGTCAGCATTAATCTAAACCGACAGACATTTGGCTTTTTCCTATACAAAACACTGGATTCACTTCTGGCAGGCTAGGCAAAACTACCAAAAAGCATACCACTGTAAACAATCAAGCCTTTCCAGCCATCAAAGCATTTGAGATCCACATTGAGGAACCCACAGAACTTGAAGCTCTTGGCCCCAGTGATGTTATTTTGAACCATCTTAATTGCGCTTTCTAAAAAATTACTTACAGGCATGACAGCCCCAAAGACCCACAGCCCTCCAAAGCAACGTTGTTAAGTCCCAATTTTAACAGAGGGATACCTTCAAAGTCAATTACTGGAAAGTGAGTGCTGAATTTGTGGTCTTTTCATTTGCCCTTTCATCACAAAACATTGAAAAGCATGTTACAGGAGACATTTCAGCATTACTGTTAAGAGTGCACCTCATCTGTACAAGTATTAGGAGAAATAAGTCCCAAGTCTCACCCTTTCCAGACAGAAACAGACAAGTGCAACAAAAGCCAGTAGAGCTACAGAAAATTCTTTGCCTAGCCTTTCAAAAACACTGGGTTTTTGGGAAAGCCATCATCAAAATATTTACTTGTACAGTAAGTGAATTCATAACTATCAACAAATCCAAGACTTGCACACATTTCAGTTCCAGGTCTCCTGCGGAGAGGAAACTTCCAGGGACAGAAGTCACTGTGACTCAACAGGGCACACAGAGGATTTGGTAGCTACCAAGTTTTACAGCTCCTCCACCCACAGAAGCACAGTCTGACTCTTCATACTGGAAAAGCCAATATTCAAAAAACAAAGATATTAAAGGAAGCCGTTCCCACAGGATCCTCCCTCCTCAGGCCTTTTAACAAGCCATTGAAAGCCTGGCAGACTCATTTATTTCACTGAAGCATTAGAAATGCTTTGGGCTAATGCAAGGATGCAGCTATATGGAAGACAAAGAGCAAAGGCCTCTTTAAAAGAGGCTCCACTAACCAGATATTCTATTCTCCATTACTCTGACTGAAGAATTTTGAAGGAATGCCATTTCCAGGAAGGGCAGCTTGGTACAAAAGCCTCATGGATGCCTCTCCACCCCTCAGCACTCTGCCTCACTGATGCTCTCAGAGCTCAGCTGGACACTGAAACAATGGAAACATGCCTGGCCAACAAGTGAGAGTTTTTTAAAAAACTCCCTTTTCTATTCAGCTACAGCTTACCAAGCAGAGTAATACTCTCACCACCAGGATTTAGAGCCAAAGAGGCCATTTCTGACAGATTTAAGCAGGCAGACTTTGTTAAGTAACATATCAGACACTTCTCTGACTGTTTTCATATATTTTAGTGTTAGCTTGGGAATTAAACTCTGAAAGCAAGTATATCAGACAAGAGGAAAGCAAACCCACCTTACTTTAAGGAGTTGTGTCTAGGAAGACAGGGATCAGAGGGTGGGTTTTTTCCCCCAGCTTAAGGCAGAAGGCTGAAGTTAGTTATGGAATGCTTCCAGGAAATTAAACATCTTTAATACCAGCCGAAGCTAATGACTTTTCTGAAAGATACACTGCAAAACCAGAAGGTACAGGCTTGTGACTACCAGGTAAGATACTCAGAACCACATTATGGGGAAAGGACTTCATTAAAGAAAGGGGAAAAAGTCTGAACACTGCATAGTTTTTATTACACAAAGACAAGTTTTATGCCAGCATATGACTCAAATGTCACTCCAGAAGTCCCACTGCTGAGCTTCCAAGGGTTGAAATGCAGAGGACAATGTTTAGAGACCATCCAGAAGATGAATATACTTGAGAAAAACTCTGAAGCATGGGAAAGGCTGCTAGATTAAGCACTGGAGGACAAGCTATGCAAGTACAGAACCTGTGTACAGACTCAGGAAGAAAGCCTCAAGCTTTATTGCACAATTCCATATCCTGTCTTTTACCAGGCACTTGCATAAAAAAGCCTTTGTTTTTATGGCAAAGCGTTAAGTCTAAACTGCTTTGTTCCCTGAAAATTACGTAGACACAGGTATTTTAAGGCCACACCAATACTATGCCTCATCAGCTTAAGCACAAAAACCAAGTCATGACACCACTTATCTCGAGACTGGCATCTACCCAGCCCAAGCTCACCCAGTGCAGAACCTCCCATTACCTTCAGCGTGGCTCAGAGAACACGTCAGAGGCAAACGCTGAGATCCTGATGCATCACTCGGTACTTTGGGCCATTTAAAAGAGCCAGCTAAGTCTCAAAGCACAGAGGGTATAATTAAGAATTAGCTGAGCACTTAAGGCACTTAAGTTTAGGGTTAGATGTGGCCACCAGAGATAAAGTGCAGTCCTCAGGAGTTTGGCAAAGCCCACCACGGGTTTGTTGTCCAACATGTGAAAGTATTTATATCCAAATAAAGAGGGCACACTGATATGCCCCATCACAAGGATGCTTAAAAGAACTCTATTTGGACAGGCTATTGAAGTTCTCAGTGTGCTGGGGCCATAACCCAGGCCAGGATCTGGCTGGTTGGCAAGCACAGAAACCAGCAAACACAGAAACCAGCAAGTATTGTTTATACCCTGTTCCAAAAAAAAAAAATCTTGGCCAGTGCCTTCAATGGAACTTGACCTTTCCATCAGGTACAATACTTGGCTCATACTAAATTTAGAGGTACTGTGAGGTTACAGGGATAAAGTTCATAGCACAAGGAATCATCAGCACAGTCAGAAAGACAGGTGCCTTGAACTAGAGCTTTTTACCTTGCCTTTGAGGAGTTCCACACCTTCAGAGCAGAAATCAGGCATCTCAGAGGGCTGAGTGCACATCCCAAGGTAGGTTGCTTAAAAAGCCAAGAATGAATCTATAGCCAAGAGGGCCAAAGGTTCTTCAGCACTCTCACTTCTGCAAGGAAGTTAATTTACAGTCAAATGAGCCTTGATTTTCACTTCCTTCTAACTACAGGAACTGCCTTTGTTTCCCCACAATATCATTTTAACTGATCAGAAATAGTTCTACTTCAGGGAGTTTTTTTTACATTACCTAAGGCTGTTTTGTAGAGTCCCTGTTACGTCACCTTGTCCTGGCTCCTGTTTGTGTCAATGGATTGAAAAATCTCTGCATTAGCTTTACTGCACACACCTCATGAACATGATTAAACCAAGACAGGATCAGACACTGACTTCACAGAAACCCATTAATTGCAGTAATCAAATAATTACGTTTGCTCAAATAACATGAGCCTTGCCTTTAAGATAAGGTGCAGAGACTTGGGACTGTCTCCTAACCAGTACCTTACGTAACTACAGGGCAAAGCTTCAGGTCCTCGTAGAAGAGGGCGAGATAACTGTTGGGTACAGAGAAAAATGTTGGGTAACACCTTTCCAGAGTCTTACAGCATTAGCAGGTGTCCCTTGTTTACCACATAACTGTGCCAGGGAGCAGCACTAAGCTCCAGGGAAGAAATGGAGTAAACAGACTGTAGAGAACCCAACAAACCACGCTCAGTAGTTGAGGGAATGCTGTTGGAATCAAGCCACGGAGAGCTAAGTGAGCTAATAAAAACTGCATTATAGACCAACCCTCCTCAAGGAAGTCTGCTCTGTTCCTTCATTATATTTTGAAGCATCACATTGCTAAAGCCTCATTTATCCTCTGACTCCAACCCTTCCATTCCCACACTGCCACAGAGCTCAGCTGAATACACTGGAGGAACAGCTCAAAGCCCAAGCACATCCCAGCTGTTCTCTCAGCTAGAGGGGAACACGCTCCACAAACAGCAGGGAAAGCCCACCTATAACAAATCACAACACAGGTAAAAACTTTATTTGAGAACGGTCCAGTGCAAGCAGTCTGCAAACACCCACACTGAACACGATGGAAAGCTGAGGTGCTGTTTCACTGAGGTCTTTAAACACCTTGCTTACTTTGCTCCCCTGAGGAGCAGCTCCTCTCCACAGGGCAGCAGCAGATTTGCAGAGTCATTCTCTCACAGCCTGTCCAGGACAGATAGAAGACTCTCACTAGAGGAGTAACGTAATTCACATAAAGACATGGAAAATGAAGCAAAAACCATTCAGGACAGAAGAACTACACACGAAAAGATGGGGCTGACCAGCACACAGATACCATCACTGCTGAATACTCAACTTCTCCCACACTGCAACTAAAATAGAGGTTTGGGAGCACTACAGCAGTCACCAGCAATTCAGCGTGCAAAGAGCTATATTGCCCTCTCTCCTGCTCAGAGTGACAGGCTAGGGGTATTACAGGGTCATGTTTTAGGACATTTTGTCCCTACCTTTTACAAGGAGGTTCACTGTAAATGACTCTGCATGTGCTTATTTCACTTAGTACAACCCTTCATGCTCACATATGCTCAACTAACACTTCACAGAACTGAGTGTTCCAGATAAGGGAGGGCCAGGCTTGAACCCTCTCTGCACAAGCTTTTTGGAACCTGCAGCTCTATACAAAAGCATCTTTGAGGATGCTTTGAGGTAAGTTTAGAAGCAGAACAAGCTACTCAACAGTGAGCCTCTCAGTAGCAGTCACTTGTCCCTTCCTATGGGGAGCCTGTACTATACTTTTTGAGTATTCAATGCCCTGAATAGGGCTGTAGCTCAGTTACTTGCAAATAAGACAGGAGACATTTCAGAACTTTGGTGTTTGCAGGGGCTCAACCCATATGAGCAGAGGAATTTGTCAGTGGCATTTATTTTAATCAGACCGGACCAACGATAAGGAGAAACGAAAGCATTTCTCAACAGCAGAGAGAGTAAGAGGCAGCCACACTTCTTGGCCAGTCTAGAGATACAAATCTGTCCTCTGCCAAGTCTGGCACTGCCTTCCACTGCCATTACCTCTAAGAGCTCAGGCACAGTGACGTGTCAAGCACCTGGTTTGTAGCTAACTGCTTTGCAAAGCATTTTCAATTACTGCCTGATACCGGCAGAGTAAGGCTGGCAGTCAGAGACAATCTTTATTATTAAGTCAACTGAGAGAACCGAAGGAGAGATAAGCCCTTGGATGCAGAAGCCTTCCTAGAGCCAGGAAAGGCTAAGCCAGCTGTCCCAGAGGGTACCATCACTGCCACCCACATATGCCGGGCAAGTGGGACTTTGCTCCTCCACAAGAAGGACAGTCTGCCCTTGCACACTGAAATTAAATCAATTGCCATTCAATCAATCAGCTGGGTTTCATCACATGTTTAACTGCGTGTAAGTTTAAACTTCACAAAATATATGGGCAGAAAAAGGGCAAATACACACAGAAGATCAGTTGATCTGTAGCACATTAAGAAGAGCAATTCAGGATGTAATACATCATGAAACACGCCCTTCCAGAGAAACTCAGAAGTGTAGGTGACAATTCTAAAGTATTAATAGGCTACGATTGTTTAGGTTTTGCTGCAGGCTGATCTTTGCACCCTTCCATAGCACTCAAGCACCCAGCACTCACACTCCTAGCAGAGATTAAAATATCATGTTCTTGGTTCGCTTAATCCACGTTCTGGTACTGCCAGAGCTGGCAGTGTCGAAGTCTGGATGAAGAGGCAAGAGACACAGGAGAAGAAAGGTAACAGAACAACGTAAATCCAGCAGCACCCAGGCATTTCACTGCTCTAAGGCATCCATTTCCTATCCTACACCAAATACCATCTGTGGTATAGCTGGAACTGAAGAGCCTCAGAAAACATCTTCATATGCCCGTGTCAAGGTCAAAGGGTGTTATTTTGCCATCTTTCCTTCCCAGAGCCACATCCCAGAACAACTCTTTCAACGTGTTAATCTCTGAATTTTCACATGACAAGTTTAATAAAGCAGCTTTTTGAATCACTAAGAGCTTAAACCCCTATTCGCTCCCTGAGTAGAGGAATAGCTTTTCCAGGAAGAGTAGAACATGTTAATTTCTAAGTTTAATTTCTTCAGAAACAATTCTGCAAGTTACAAAGTTTTATCCACGACCTTCACATCTTTCCCACACCTAAAACAACAGTGTGGCACAATCTTAAATCAGCCCAATCCACTCAGAAACACAGAGGATCTCCCATGCAAAAGCAAGTATTTTTAAGACTAAGACTGGAGAATAGAAAAATTCAAACATTAGCTTTTATTTCTCTTTTTACACCCTTCCTGTTCTTACTCTTGACTTTAAGACCAAAATAAGTGACGGCTAGAACAAGAAGAATGGCAGCATGTCCACTGATCTAAGAGATGATAAGCTATTGAAACATCTCCTATGATATGAGAACTAAGCACCTCAGAGAGGTGACTCAGGAAAGATAAGACAGCAGTCCAAGGCTATTCATCAATAACAATACTCCCTGCACAGGAAACACACATTATCAAAGCACGTCTAAGAATGAGATACCAGAAATGCAAATCCCTGAACTGAGTGTTCTGTGGACACCACATCAGCAGGGACTAGAACATGTCAACCTAAGCAATATTATGAACATGGCTGAGCATGATAATAATTGATAAATAAGGCATGCAAGATGAACACACTGTACCAGTTAGCTGACTAACAAGCCAGGAACATTTGTTACAGAAGGATGCACCAGTGCTGTGAAAGCCAAAAAGCAACCTAAGAGGCTGACAGGAACCTTTAGCACTTACCAGACCAGTAACAACTGTTCATCAACAATAAGAGGAAGCTGCAATTAATTCTCTGAGGGAGCCTACAGGAGAAGGCGAGTACAGAATGCAATCCCTACAGCCATAACTGCACGAATAAAGCTGCTCGTGACATACCTCGGCCAACACGTTAGCAGGAGGCGAGCGATGCCAGCAGCTGTAACTCAGCAGTTGTGACAGACACGGCCCGAGCTAGAGGGGAGCCACGAGCTACACCTGAAGGCGCAGGATGGAGCAGAGTCCCATCGCACAGGGCAGCAAGCGAGAACACAGCAGGCGACAAAAGGGAGCCGAAAGCGGACGCAGGATGGCCCCGGCAGGGTCAGGAGCTCGGAGCAGCAGGGAAGAGTCTCGCCGGGCAGGAGCAGCAGGACCTGACAGGGGCTCCCAGCCAGGCAGGGGCCGCTCTCTGCCCCGCACTCCGCTGCGGCTCGATGCCAGCCCTGCCTCCCCTGCTGCTGCCCTGCTGCCCGGCCGCAGCTCCCACCCGGCACAGCCTCGCAGCCCAGCGAGGGACGGGGGACGCTGTCACCGCACCCAGCGCAGGAG
>VWZN01005255.1:337270-352077 GCA_013396955.1 Regulus satrapa | reverse complement strand
GCTCGGCACGGCTCGGCACGCAACATGAGGGCGGCCAGGCTGCTTCGGGTGCTGCTCGCCGTGCCGGTGGTGTGCTGGCTGATGCTGATCGTGTCCGGTGAGTGCCGGCTAAGCGGGGATCCGGGGTGCCGGGGAGCCAGGGATCCGGGGGGCAGGGAAACCTGGGTGCCAGGGAGGTTGGAATGCTGTGGATCAGGGGTGGTGGGAATTTGGAGTGCGGGGTTGTCCGGTGTGCAGGGATTCCGGGGTGCAGGGCAGTCCTAGGTGCGGGGCAGCCAGAGTGCGGAGAATCTGGAGCGCAGGGTTGCCTGGTGTGCAGGGGATCCACGGTGCGGGAGAGGGTGAATTTCGGGGGATCCAGGGCAGCCCGCAATGCTGGGGATGTGGAGCGCAAGGGACCCGGAGGGCAGGGTTGGTCCGGAGTGCAGGATTTGTCCGGGCTGTAGGGGAACCCGAGATGCTAGGGGTCCGTGTAGCGAGAGGGTCTGGGCTGCAGGGTGAGGCGGTGCGGGTAGCGGTGCGGGTAGCAGGGCACGCAGGGCGAGTGACAAGGCGTGCATCCCCAGGGCTGCGGGGGGCGGAGGATCTCGGGTCCACGGCCGCGTCCCTTCTCCCGAGTCGGGAGTCTCTCGGCCGGGCTGTCCTGCGCTTTCAGGCTCAGATAACCGTGCTCGCAATGTAAACAGCGTCCCTGGGACCGCCTGGTACTGCGCGCCCAGCTGGCCTGGCCAGGGCAGCCCCGGGGAGCAGCAGCTCCGTCATAACCCCGTGGGTCATGCCCGGGGCGCTTGGCTGCAAAAGGGATGGACGAGAACAGGGAAGAGGGGAGCAAAGCCTAAGTGCAGGCTCCAGGTCAGGGGACAAAGGGCAGCAGCAAGGGGCGAGGAAGGCCTTGTTTATGTTCGCTCTCCCTGGATGGCTGTGGTGCCCTTTTTGCCCTCCTGAGACCTGACTTTCCCCAGCCCCACTGGGATGAGCTGTCCCAGTATTCGGGAGGATGTTATTTTTGCCTTCCAGCCAGCCTGTGGGTTCATATAAGCAAACATTTCCAAAAGCGGTGGTTGATCTTTGTTGCCTTGGCTCCTGAGTGTTCAGCCTGTGACAGCTCTGTCCCTGACTGGAGAAAAATGTGTGTGTGGAGGATGGAGATGCTGAACAGCTCTGAAACCAGGCCTGAAACAGCCCAGAAACAGGAGCATCCAAAACTGCTTGCTATAGTGGAAAAAGTGACCTGTGTGCCTTGCTGCTAGGCGGGGGGCTGGCTACCAACACCCACCACGTAAGGGATTATTCCTGGGAGGGCATAAAAGGGAGTCCAGTTACTTGCAATAACTAAAGTATAAAAGTTGGACCCCTCCTGCCCCAGCCCTGGGAAGAGACCTTGCTGCTTTGCTGCCGTGTCACACCCCAGACACTCCTGTGCTGGAGGCAGCACTGATGCTGGGGAGCACCCGTTCCTTGACTCTCCGCGCCTGGGGAAGCAGCCGTCTCCCACTGTTGAACAGAAGTAGCTTTGTCTGTGCAGCCTTGACTGGGATGCTTGGGATGGGGTGGATGGATGTGCCCAAGGCCTGTGGAGGGGTGGAGGGGCGTGGGGCAAAGGCATCCCCACTTATCAGCAGGAGCCCTCTCCTCCCATGCTGTAGCTCATGGCAGCACATTGATGGAGCATGAGGTCATGCAGAGCAGGCTGGGCAGCACAGGCAGTGACTTGAACTGGTGCCCAAGTTTTTCTGCCTCCTGAGGCTGGGCTGAGGGAGCTACAGCATCCTTATGGAAACCTCTACCTGATGCTGGCCTGCCGGCCACCAGTGTGTACCCTACACATGTGGAGTGTCAGGAAGAGTAGGATTAACTTGAGGGAGTCCTGCTATTAAAGGACTAATGAGTAGGAGCTCACTGAATAGTAGCTTAGGCAAATGAGAACTGCGTTGTTTGGTGTGGGTCTGGGCAGTGAGCCCACAGCTCATCAACTTCCACCTTCTCCAGGTCATGCAGGCAGTGAAGGGTAATTCCTAGGTCTCCACCTGGGTTCAGCCCTTGTTCTGACTTCTGCAGCATGGCAGAGAAATGCTTGGCATCAAGGGATGTGCTGTCCTGTTTGGCAAGGAGTTACAGAGGCTTTCAGCCACTCCTGTGGAAATCTGGTCTAGGTTTATGGAACGTTGCTGCCTTGCAGCTTTTAGGCAGAATAAATTGAGGGTGGGAGGAATTTCATCCCAGCTCTTGCAGTCTGATTCAGCTCTGCAATGGGGCATAGAAGGTTGGAGGGTGCAGTGGGTTGACATCACTCACTTCCCTCCTCAACAGGACAGGGTGGGGAAAAGAAGGAAAAGATCCAGAGTGGGTCCTTCCCATGGGCTGCAGTTATTCATTAACTGCTCTGGTGTGGGTCTTTTCCATGAGATACGGTCCATGAGGAAGAGACTGCTCCAGCCTGGAGTCATCTGTGGGCTGCAGTGTGGATATCTGCTCCCCCATGGTCCTCCACAGGGAGGACAGGTCTTCTCCACGGGCTGCGGTAGAATCCCTGCTCCTGCATCTGGATCACTTCCTTTCCCTCCTTATTCTCTGCCGGGGGCGTCTGCTGGGCTGTTTCTCTCACATTTTTCTCACTCTTCTTCTACAGCTGCTGCACAGTGTTTTTTACTTTATTTTGGACATATTATCACGGAAACAACCCTAGTGCTGGTGATGGGCACCAGCTTTGAGCAGCAGAGGGTCTGTTTTGGCACTTCCTGGGACTGGCTGTCTCCAGCCTGGGAGCAGCCCCTGTTGTCTTCTTGCTGAGCCACCTTTGCAGCCCCCTGCCACCACCACGTAAACCCTGCACTGCGGCAGGTACTGGAGGCGGATGAACAGGCAGGGAAGATGGTGCAGCCCCAGCAGCTCCCTGGGGGAGCCTGCCTGTGAGCCAGGGCTGCCTTGTTGGAGCTGCTCAGAGAGTGATAGAGGTCTGGCAGGTGTCCTGCAGAGCTGGACCTTGTGCTTCCTCCCTGTGTGACTCCAGCATCTGGGAACTGAGGCATGCGAGCTCCCCCTACAATGATTTTTTGGTGTGTTTTTATGAGCACTAACTTACATTAGCAAAACCCAGCAACAGCACCAGGCCCATTCCCTTGATTCATCCTGTCCCTCTCGTGCCTAGCAAGCCCCAGTCTGGCCACTCACCTTTCCCAGCCAAGTGTCAAAAACATTTAATGCACCAAAATCCGGGTTTCCCTTGCCCTCACTTTGTCATATAGCATCTGTTAAATCTCTTTTTTAATGTGCCAGTGCAGTGCATGTCCTTGCTGCTGGTTATGCTCCCAGTCTCAACCATTGCTTTTGAACACCTGCAGCCCTGTGCAAGTTCCAGCAGCCTGTCCCTTCCAGGTGCTCCCTTCCCCGTGGGATTTGCAGCAGACCAGTTCCCGCTGTTGGGCTGGGTTGCCTTTGTGTGCATGGGGCTCTGGTGGATGCCCGCCCTAGGGATGGCTTGCAGTGACACCTGGCTTTATTTCCAGGTGACTTCTGTGACGTGAATCGCTGTCAGAATGGGGGCACCTGCCTGACTGGGATTAATGAGGCTCCCTTCTTCTGCATCTGCCCTGAGGGCTATGTTGGGATTGATTGCAATGAGACGGAGAAAGGTGAGGAGATGACCCTTTCCCACGTGCTCCGTGTCAGCCAGGAGCCTTGCTGAGAGTCAGTGTGCCCTTGTCCTGGCCCTGCACCACTGGCCCTGGGGTTCAGCCCTTCTGATGGCTGATGGACACATAGAACAGAGATCCGAGTAGGGATATGGTGACGGGATGCTCTTGGGGGGAATTGTGGTGCAGGGTGGGAGTGTGGTGCAATGTCTGTGGGCAGTGGAATCCCACTGGATGCTCTTATTTTCAACCTGTGCCTATATTACTGTTGTTTCTCCCCTTCCATAGGGCCCTGCCACCCCAATCCTTGCCATAACAATGGTGAGTGCCAGCTGGTCCCAAACCGGGGCGACGTCTTCACCGACTACATCTGCAAGTGCCCCGCGGGGTACGATGGGGTGCACTGCCAGAACAGTGAGTACAGCGGATTTGGGGCAGGGGAAGGGTCCACTAAGAGCCTGGGGACCCCTCGGGTGACAGGTGGGGGGTGTGTGCAGCTGTGACTGTGTGGGGCACCAGGCTGTGTCAGGGATCATGAGCTGTTTTGGAGCTTGCAGGGTGGAGGGAAGGATCATGGTGTGGGGACAGGTTATGTGTGAACCTTGCTGTGCATCTCTGGAGAGACTTGGTGCCTCAAGTAATAACACAAGGGGTGCCTCAAGGCTCATCCTGCTCCATGCAGGTTCCCAGCCTTGACGTGACTGTGTGTTCTGGTGCACCTGCATGGCTGTGCTCAGTGGGGACAGGGCATAGACGGGTCCTTGGCTTAGAGCTTCAACCTGTGCCACCCTATCATCAGGGACCTTGCCGTGGCCCTTGTTCAGGGGATGCCTCCCCCTCTTCTTGCTGCACTGAGTGAGGGGTGTCCTCTCTGGGATTGATTTTGGGATTGCCTCCTGAGCTCCTGCTCTCTCTCTGTCCTAGACAAGAATGAGTGCTCCTCTCAGCCTTGCAAAAATGGAGGCACTTGCCTGGATGTGGAGGGTGACTATGCCTGCAAGTGTCCTTCTCCATTCTTGGGGAAGACCTGCCATGTCCGTAAGTCTTTGGCACCAACTGTACTGAATCCCCTTTCCCTCCTGCTCTTTTCCCTACTGTCTGTCCCTCATTGCCAGGAAGGATTCACCAGCTGGTTTAGGGGATCTGGAGGGCAGCTGTGGCTGCCCTTGATGCCAGCAGGCCTGGTCCTAATGGAGGGAACATCCTCAGGAAGTTGCTTTCTCCTCTCTGGAATGCCCCAGAAAGGCCCTTTCTCCTCCAGACCTCTTTGCCGTGAGGGGAACTGATGGATGGTGTGGTTTTGGCTGAGGGGCGAGGAGGAGAGGACACCTTGGGGACAACTAGGTCCTAGGGCTGGCCTCCCTCTCCTGCTCTGTCCCCAGACAAGAAGCAAATTACCCCTAGTTCTGCTCCCTGGTTGCTGTCTCTCTTTGATCCTGATCTCCCCTCTGCCCCCAGGCTGTGCTGTTCTCCTGGGCATGGAAGGAGGAGCCATCTCTGACGCCCAGCTCTCAGCATCCTCTGTCTACTACGGCTTCCTTGGCCTCCAGCGCTGGGGGCCAGAGCTCGCCCGCCTCAACAACCACGGCATTGTCAATGCCTGGACCTCCAGCAACTACGACAAGAGCCCCTGGATCCAGGTACCTGCAGCAGGGCTGGAATGCAAGCACAGAGAGCAGCCCCTGCAGCCACGGCTGGCCTTGCAGTGCTGCCGTCCTGGGATTTCACTGCTCCTGGTGGCAAATGTGGGGCTAAATTGCTGCATCAAGCTGCCTCCCAGGGGCATCTTCGGGTGTGCCTAGAGGAGGCAAGTCCTCCTGGAGGAAGGTGGGACATGGGCTGATGATCCCCCTTGCTCTGCTCACCTTGGGATGCAAGGCTGGCGGGATGGAGGGCTTCCTCCCCAAGGGAATTCCAGCACCCTGGGCAGCCCCTTTCCTTGTCCCAATGCCCACCCTCCCACGCAGGCTTGGTGCTCCTGGTGGGTGCAGGGGCTGTGCACCCCATCCTCACTGCACCCCACTCATCCCCTCCTGCCCTCCACAGGCCAACCTGCTGCGGAAGATGCGGCTGAGCGGGATCATCACGCAGGGCGCGCGCCGCGTGGGCCAGCAGGAATTTGTCCGCGCCTACAAAATCGCCTACAGCCTGGACGGGCGGGAGTTCACCTTCTTCAAGGATGAGAAACGGGATGTGGACAAGGTGGGATGTGCCAGACCCCCCCCATCCCGTGGTGCTGTGGGTGCTGAGGTGGCTGGGAGCTACATCCCTGTGTGCTTTTAGCCTGGGGCAAAGCTGCGTTGGGAAGCGATGGGAACTCTCCCAGCAGTGAGATGGCACAGGCGGTTCCAGTGCCAAGCAATACTCCCTGCCTCTGTTTAATTGACCATAATAAGCATAACCAAAGAATAAGCACTGACTTATTTAGGTCATTCAGATAGCATCTTTATCACTGACACGCTGTGGGAACTGGGGTTGGTCTGGGAGTGCTACTGGGTAGCTCCGTGTTGTATCTGCAGCACCAGCTGACAGCGTGTCTCTCAAAGTGGGAATACTTACAGATTACAGCACCCTCCACACCCAGTTCTTTATGGCAAGTGTCTCCTGCTGGCTTTCTGAACATCCAGGGAATGATTAGGAAAATCTTCTTTGATTTAAAAAAAACAGAAAAATTCCTCTTGTTTCTGCAGCAGTGGAAAAAGTGCATGAAACATTTTGATTCTATTTGTTATGTTAAAAGGAAAGAAGTGAGCCACCTCTGTGCTTGTCATGATTTGAGGGGAATTGTGGTAGTGGGTGTTGCTGCATGTAGGGCTCTGTGGGGGTGAGGACGACGCAGGGAACGTTGCAAAGCTCTGTTGAGAGTGTCAGAGCTCCTCCAAGGTCCTGCACTGTTCCAGGGCACAAAAACAGTGCCTGACTTCCCCCTCTGTGCTCTTTTGCCGTGCTGAGATCTCTCTGTCTGCTGCGCGAGGGATTTGATGCAGGGAGACTATGGGAGAGCTGGGGCACTGAGCCCTGGTCACTGTTGCAGGTTTTTGAGGGGAACATGGACTATGGCACCATGAAGACCAACATGTTCAACCCTCCCATCACGGCCCAGTTCATCCGCATCTACCCCGTGATGTGCCGCCGCGCCTGCACGCTGCGCTTCGAGCTCATCGGCTGCGAGATGAACGGTAAATGCCGGTGCCTGTCCCCTCCCCGGGGGCTGCAGGGCAGGGGGTGACACGGGGCAGGGCACCACCCCCTGGCCTGCTTCTGATCCCTCAGCACAAGGGATTTGCCAGTGCTTGTTTTTCCTCACGCTGGCGCCTGGGAATACCCAGGGGTGCGTTTGGGGAACACAAGCCGTTAATCCCATCGGCTCAGGCTGCATTCTCACGCTGCTAACACCTTCCCAGGGCTGGAGTTTTCACTGTGCCCCCTCCCCGTCTGAGCTGTGAACCCGCTGCTTTTCCTGCCAGAGAGCTTGAAAAGCAGCGGAGGATCAAAGTCCTCTGGGAAATGCTCATCAGCCTGAGCCCTTTCCCTGTGCCTCCTGCGTTCCTGCCCTGCAGCACATCCCTGGGAACTGAGTGGGACTCGTGTGTCAGTGTGGGAGTGGGATCTTGTGGGGGCTTGGGTCCTGTCCTGCTGCTGCGTGGGTGTGGTGCCATCTGTGCTTCTGGCTGGGGATATCTTTGCGTTGCTCTTTCCACATCCTTCTCAGCCTCCTGCCAAAGCTTTCTGCATTCCAGGGCTGGGCTGTGCTGTGCTGTGCTGTGGGGACATCCACTCATCCCTGCAGCAGGAGGCACTGTGAGCCAGGGAATAGCTGGGAGCTAAAAATCCCGGGAAAAGCCAGCCCTGTGCATGTGCTGAGCATTTCCCTGCCTGGCCCTGATGCCGCTCTGGGCAGGGGAATGAGAATGTGGGGATGGCTTCTGGCAGGTCTGCGGGGGTTTTGCTTGCAGCGGTACTGTTGTCTCTTTCCTTTTCACTGCCTGTGTCAACTGTTGTGTTACAGTGTATTTCAACACGGCAGGTTGCTCGGAGCCTCTGGGCATGAAATCCCGCCTCATCTCGGACCAGCAGATCACAGCCTCCAGTGTCTTCAAGACCTGGGGCATCGATGCCTTTACCTGGCACCCTCATTACGCTCGCCTGGACATGACAGGCAAAACCAACGCCTGGACAGCCCTGCACAACGACCAGTCCGAGTGGCTGCAGGTGGGTCTCTGCTCTCTGTGACCTTATGTCTCCTCAGCAGCTTCTCCAGCTGTGCCTAGGGCCACCTCCTGCTTCAGGGTAGCTGGAACAGCTGGGTTGGTGTGGCCAGAGCCTTGTTGTGGGTCACAAAGTCCAGCTATGCTCTCTCCGAGCAGGGATCACAGGGGCAGGTCGGGATGGGACCATAGCCACCGGTTTTAACAGCAGTCCTGGAGCTCTGGGTCAGAATCAGTGCCCATAGGGACAAGGTGGTGACGTTATCTGCACCTTCTTGTGGGGTGTATCAAGCTTGAAGCACCCCAGTTCTGTCTCACCTCCTGAGGAAATGCCATCCCAGCCTGGAGTGACTGTCCCAATACCCTCTGGCTCCCCAGAACACCGTGTTTCTGTTTTGCAGGCAAAAACCAGGCTTGCTTTTCTCTTTTCAGTCTGGAATAGAAACAAATGGTTTTGAAATTTCCTTCTCAGTTTCCTTTCCTCCCCTGTTTTTGTACTTTTCACATGATTCCATGACATAATAGGACAAAGCCGTTTAGATATTTGTCCCGCTTTTTATTTGGGAAATGATTAAAAGCAGCTGCCTCACAACTCTAAATAAACCAGCTTATCGAGACGTTGGCTGATGACGGGGTCAGGATGACACGCTGAGTTGGGCTGTTGCACCACAGACTGCCTGTTTGTATATGTGTGTGTAGATTTACGTGTACCCTCAGGATTTATGTGTATTGTATAGCTGGAACTGCCCTCTATGAGCCTGAAAACAGAACTAAATTAATGAGGCTTTCAGCTCCTTTGGTGGTTTACCCTGTAACGTGCCAGCAGCAGTAAACACAGTGTGGCAGAGTAAAGAGAATAGAAATCGTCTCACTTAGAACACAAATGTCAGATTTGAACTGCATATTTTCTCAGACAGAATTGCTTTCCAGTGGAAATGCATTTCCTCTGTGAATCCTGTATTTTTTTTTTTTTTTTTTTTTATTTAATATTTTTTTTTTTTTTCCCCCCCGTTTTNAAGTGGTGTTTTCTCCATTCCTGCCCCCCGAGGGCCAGCTCTTCGTGGCTGCCTCTAGAGCATGGAGGGTGCTGAAGGGAGGGAGCACTGCTCCTGCAAGGAGCTGTGACGAGCCTTGTCTCTGCCAGATTGACCTCCGAGACCAGAAGAAGGTGACAGGCATCATCACACAAGGAGCCCGTGACTTTGGGCACATCCAGTATGTGGCAGCCTACAAGGTGGCCTACAGTGACAACGGCGCGTCCTGGACCCTGTACCGGGATCCCCAGACAAACAGCACCAAGGTGGGTGTGAAGAGGGCAAGGCCATTTCCCAGGGCTCAGGCGTGCCAGGGTGGGGAGGGATGAGTGGTGGGGCTGAGGTCACAGCATCACAAAAATATTCTGAGTTGGAAGGTACCCACAAGGATCATTGAGTCCAACTCCTGGCGCTGCACAGGACGCACTGACTGACATCGTGTGCCTGCCAGCGTTGCCCAGAGGCTTCTGGAACTCTGTCAGTCAGTGCTGTGACCGCTGCCCTGGGGTCCTGGCAGCACTGATACCCACCTTTCTCCTCTAGATCTTCCATGGCAACAGTGACAACTACTCGCACAAGAAGAACGTGTTCGACGTGCCCTTCTACGCCCGCTACGTCCGCATCCTGCCCGTGGCCTGGAACAACCGCATCACCCTGCGCGTGGAGCTGCTGGGCTGCGATGAGTAGGCACGGGGAGGAAGGACGGGGCTGCTCTTCCCCGCTGCCCAGCCTGCACCCTGCCTGCCCCTGCCCACTCCTGCTCTGACCTCGCACCCCCATCTCCATGTCCCCAAATTGGGAGGCAGCCAAGAGGGCTCCCCTGCCCCGCGTTGGTGCTGGGGCTGCAGCACTGGGCCCTTGCAGGTGGGATGTGGGGATGGCTCCTGCCCTCTTGCTGCTCCGGACAGGGCTGAGACCCCCTCCTGCAACTGGGGCTTTCTTGGGGACACCATCCTGAAAATGAGGCCTTGCTGGGGGACCCTGTCCTGCAACTAGGGCTTGACTTTATCTCCTCAGCTAAGCCTGGGGACAAATTTTCTCCTTCTTGCTTCTGCTTCCAGCAGAGAGGCTGCAGCCAGTGGCAGTCCCTTGCCTGAACTATGTCTTGGGGCTCAGCAGTTTTCAGGGCCTTAGGGCAGGCTCCCCTGGCTTGCAGTCTCCGACGTCCCTCCTGCTCCCTGCTTGTCTGCAAGCAGGGGCTGTGAAAATCCTCTGAAAAAACTCAGCTGTTGTCCTCTGACCATTTTGCCAGGCCCTGAGTCTCCTTGCCTGCGATGTCAGCACCACATAGTGCGAGCAGAGTGATGAGATGGCTCCTGTCAAGAGGCACCAAATCCCCTCTGATGGTGGCTCTACCTGCTGGGCACTCTGGCAGGCACCACAGCGGGCATTTTGGCAAGCACTGCCCACTCACCTTCCTGGGATGCCAGCTCCAGCAGCCTCCCGAGCCTCAGCATTGCCATCATCCCCAGTTTATTGCAGTTTGGGGTGTCCAGGCATCCCTTGTCCTCAGAGCCCAGTGTTGACCAGGGGAACTACGATCTGGTAGTGGGGAAGAGTTGGTTTGTAGCCACAAGGATGTGGAGAAAAGATGAGAAAGGTGGCAGTTAATGCCAAACACAGTGGGCAGAAAGCCGTGCCAATGACCCTTTTTGTAACCTGATTCTTTTCCCTTCAGATGGGGTGGAGGGGAGCCTCTTGCAGTGTTCGAGCTCTTGGGATTAGTAAGAGATGAGTGAGATCCAGGTGGGAGCACGGGCAGGCTGTCCCGGGCTGGCAGCGATGCTTCCCCTGCCTGCTGGGCTGTGAAGCAGCCGTGGGGCTGGGCTAGCAGTGGGTTTGCTTTGGCAAGCGCTGAGGGAGCCCGGATGGGATGGCAGTGATGGCCCCACTCTGGGGTGTCTCTGACAGTATTAAAACCCGCTGAAACTTTGGGGGTGTTGGTTTGTCTGCTCTGTGCCTCCCCACAGGCCATCTCCCAAAGCCTGGCTGGTCTGGTGATCCTCCAGGATTCCCTCTGAGCCCCTCGACTCCTCAGTCCTGGGGAGTGGCCAGCTGCTGTGCTGGCCCTGCACCTCTTCTGCCTTCACAGACTCTCCTAGCTCCTTTCCCTGCCTGAAAAACAGGGTATCTCAGGGCTTTGTGTGCATCTTTCCCACTGTCTCCACCCTGTCGCAGCTGCTGGAGACTGCTCGCAGCTGGCCAGGCGTGGTGGGATGGGACTTGGGGAGGGGAAGCCTCTATCAGCACCCCACACCCTGTCTCCTCCTTTGGCTTTGATCCTGGAGCAAATCCCCTAGCTTGGAGCTAGATCGGCTCTTACACCCAAACACACTCACAGGGCTGGAGGGAGCTGTGAATTTTGCAAGGGCTGCCTGCAGGGATGTTCCCAGCAGAGTCCTCTTGGGCAGGGCTGGGGAATGGATGCTGCTGGAGCAGGACCTGCCTGAGGATTGAGGATGTGATCCCATGTAGGGAAGGAGCAGGACAGAGGAGCTTTGCTCATGTCCAGAATCTGCCGCACTGGGCAGGGACCCCTGAAGTTGGCATGAATAGCCAAGCATCACCTATGTCTTACCACAGCCCTCAGTCCCTGCTGCTCTGGACAGTCCTCCTGCCCCTCCCTGCTGCCAGCAGTGGCCTGCTCAGCCAGGCATCTCCTCCTTGGGCCTTGCCTGTGGGAGATGGGCTCATGCCTTGCCCTGGGAATGCCAGCCATGGGCATCGGAGGAGCTGGGGATATGCTTGCAAAGGCAGGGCTGAATTCATTGTGTCTGTGGCTGCAGCTGCTTGGTGACAAATAGCAGCCACAGCTAGAGCCAGGGACGGGGGGACAGTCTGCCCAGTTCACATCCAGACATGCCACCCTTATCATCGGGAAGCTGAGGCAGAGATAAGAGCAGTTCGCTTCGAGTCCAGCCAAGAGAGCCTTGAGCCAGGGATATGGCAGAGGCTCCATGAGGAGGGTGACGGGAGCAGATGCTGCACAACAGAGTGGGGGATGCATCCTCAGCCCGCAGCTGCTGCTTCCCCCTGCAAACCCCTCTACAGATTCTGAGCCCCTTCCCAGCCTTGTGGCATTTCCTTCATCACCCGGAGCCTCAGGATGGGGGGACTGGGAGAGCTGGAGTGCCCTCCCTGCCATGAACAACCCCTCACGGTTTGTGCCTCTCCCTCGGATGCTCTTCCCGGCCAGGGCTGGGTTGCTGGGACAGCAGGAAGCCGGGATGGCCGGCACGCTGCGGCACCCTGCTGCCTGCTGACTCGGCTGCTGCTGCTGCCAGCTGCTGGGAGCTGGTTCCTCAGGAAGCAGCCGTCGGGGAGAGCATCCTCTCACCACCACCCGGAAAGCCCAGCACAGGCTCCTCCATCCCACTAGGAATGTGAGTGTTCCTGCTGGAATCATCCTGTGCAAGCAGCTTTTAATGGACAAATCTCTGGTGAGGCCACGGCGGAGCTGTCGGGTGCTGGCTTTGGGGAAGGAAGAGAGGGATGACACTTCTGTGGCTCCCATTCAGCCAAATGGTCAGCCAGCCCTAGACACGTGCCCTAGACATGTGCTCACGGGTCAGAGCTTCCCTGACCCTTCACAGCTTTGCTCAACCTGAAACCTGTGGTTACACCCAGGGCACATCTCTGGGAATAGAAAACAGAAAGAAGGCAAGAGGTGAGAAGGAATGGAGGAGATTCCTTCTTCCTCAGGGACTGCTGGTGGCCAGATCCTTCCTCATGCCTCTGCTCCCTAGGAGGAGATGGAGAAATCACTGGCTACATCCAGAAAAGAGTCGTGGCCTAAGGTGAGCCAGGAGCTGTTGCTGAAAAGAGATGCCTGAAAGCATCCCCGTATCCCTGTCCCCTTCCCTGCTGCCGCTCCCCTCCCCGGGCCAGGCAAAGGACGGCTGCTGGCAGGCGCTGTGGTGCAGGCAGTGCAGGGCACTGTGGGGCTTATTCCTCTGTTCTGGAACAATGGGATAGCCATGCCAGGGAGCAGCGCGCCCCGACAGGGCTGTTTTCTGCACAGCCCGGGGGTGCAGGGAACCATCCCGATCTCTGGATCACTATAACAGCCTGGCAAGCGGCTGCAGCGGGGCACTGACGGCCGGGGTGCAGCTGGGACACCATCCCGGCCAAGTGGCAGGGCTGGGGGTAGCAGGGACCCTCGGCCAGGATGCAAGGCAGCCCCGTGCCGGAAGGTGTAATTGTCTCTCCATTGTGGGCTGCGGGACAGGCTGCTCCGGCCGGCCGAGCAGGCGGCGTGCCCGGCCGTCACACTCCCGTGTGCCCGCGCTGCGGCGCGTCCCTCCTCGGGGAGGGCTGGCGGGTGTGCAGGGAAAAGGAGAACAAGGACGCGCAGTGCCTCCGGACCCCGAGCCCACAGCCATCCCTGGCCGGGGCTGCCCACGGGGGGCACGGGCTGGTGGTGCCGGCGCTGGCGGCTGATAACGCCGCTTCCTCGCTGGCTGCTCGCTATCAGCGCGGCGGCGGCGGGCAGACAGCATCGCACCCCGAGCGCTCCGTGCTGGGCGCTGTCGGCAAGGGGTCCTGCCCTCCTTCACCCCGCAGCCAGCCCCGAGCCGTTTATTTTTACACGGGTTGTTTTCTTTCCGGCTTGAAGCCATCCTGCACGGCGGCAAGAGCTGGACCGGGGCCCCCGAGCCTCATTTCCTTGCCATAAAACAACAAAGTGGGGGGTGAAGCAGCGCACTGGACTGGGACAGCGGGTCGGCGGGTCAGGGCACACTCCGCATCGCGGTTCCTCTGTTTGTGCCGTCTGTCTATCCCCTGACCGGCATCCCCTGGCGGTGCCGCCGCCGTGCTGCCCTTCCTGAGGACTCGATCCTCTCGGAGCTGGGTCTGCCTGTGTGTGCCAGAGGCAGCTGGCATGCAGGGCATCGTCCAAGTTTAGGGATGATGCCCCCACAGATGGGTGCACCTGGGCACCTCAGAGTTTCTGCCCTGTTTTCCGTGCCTCTGCTTTGTCCCCACAGCCCCGAGCAGACCTGAAGAGGCTGCGTGCCACAGCCTAGCTGTCTCTCCTGAATTCCGGAGCAGACAGGCACTGCCTGCACGTCCTGGGCACAGATCACTCCGTGCCACAGCCCACCCGTCCCGAGCTGCTTATGCCTGTAGTGCTCCTGCCACATGTGTGTTGGACATCACCTTTGTCCGGGGACTGTGGCCAGTCCCCTCCGCTGGGATGTGGGACAAAGGATGTCTCTTCTTCCCTGGCACTGTGGCTTCACCGGGACTTTGCTTGGCACAGGATCCCACCAGCTCCAACAGGGCATGTTTCTCCCCACTGCTGTCCCTTCCAAGTCAGGGGCAGTGCGGGCAGCTGGCACACTGCAGATAAGCTCTGTGAACAGCGTGTGGGCAGCCTGCGGGCAGTGTGTGGACGCACGGTGAGGCCACCACCCAGGGATGGTGGGCAGGCGGGGGGCCAGGGGCACCCACCCCAGCTCCGGGCTGTGAGCAGGGGGTTGGGAAAGGCGTGTGTTTCCCTTTAAGAGGCAGGCCCTGGAGCTGCTTCCTCTCAGCCCTGCAAGAGCCCTAAACACAGTGCATCTGCCTGCAGCCTGCCTGCACGCCTGCCCGCAGCCTGCCCGCAACCAGAGTGAGTAGGGCTTGGCCCCAGTGCCGGGGCTGGGGAGGGCTGGCACCCCGAGGGGCGATTGGCACCATGCTTGCCACGAAGGGCAGGGGGGGATGGCATTGCCGTGGAGGGAGCCGGGCATCACTGTGGCAGATGCCAGGGCTGCGCTGGGTGCTGCGGCACGATGCCCGCGTCTCTTGCAGCCGAGAGCACCGGGCACGCTGCACGTCGCTGCGGCGCTGGGCTCTGGGAGGGGGCTCTCCAGGCACTGGGGTGCAGGGGAGCGGGGCTGGAGCCCTGCAGACCGAGGTGCGAAGCCGCCGTGCCTCGAGCCCGCCGT
>VWZN01005255.1:226890-337244 GCA_013396955.1 Regulus satrapa | reverse complement strand
TGCACCCCACGGCGAGTAGAGGCACTGACTGCAGAGGACAGTCTGGGGTTGAGCAACCTGCGGTGAGAGCGGCCGGTTTCACCACCCGCACCCTGGAGAGCACCGCTGCTCCCGGTACCGGACCCTTCCGGGCTGAGCATCTGCCCTCCGACAGACCCCTGGCCCGGGGTATGCTTGCAGGCACTCGTAAGCCTTGTCTAAGCAGGGCACAGATGTCAGACCCCTCCCCGGTGTTGGAAGGGGTCTACCGGGTGCCGGGCCCCCTCTGCCGGCTCCGTGAATGCTCACAAGCAGCCAATTCTGCCGGTGGCACGCTGGGTGAGTCCCGTGCGGGGCACCCTTGTGTGTCCGGGCCCCCAGAGCTCAGCACAGGGGACATTCCTGGTGCCGTGGGGCAGCCAGGCTGCCCCCCACCCATGGGACCTGCTTTGTCAGCCAGATGTATTGCATGGGGTCGGTGTCAGCCACGTCTGTGATGCAGAGCAGCAGCCCTGGGTTGGACCATGGGGTCCCTGGCGAGGATGGCGAGTGCTGCTGGGCTTTGTCCGGAGCCGGGGCAGCAGAGGCAGCCCGAGCTCTCTGCCTCACTCCTCGGTTGGGCTGCATGCTCGGCTGCCTCTGTAAACCGAGCCTGCTGCTTTACAGTGGGGCTCAGCCGCTTCTCTCCCCCTGCACCCCCACGTGAGGCTTTCCCAGCACTCTCTGCTCAGAGCACACCCTCGGATCCCATTTCTCCAGCTGCCCCATCCCCAGCTTGGTCTGAGACCAGGTTCTCCCCACGATGGGCAGCCCCACAATGGTCAGCAGTAGTGAATGTGGTGGTGTGAGCCAGGCAGGAGGATGAGGATGGAGGGGATTGGGAGCACCGGCTGGGGGCCAGGTCTGGGGGCATGGCTCAGGTTGCCTGCACTCTCCCCTGTGGGCAGGTGAGCTACTCTGCTGGCTCTTCCCACTCCTCTCCTTGCACCCCTGGTATGGAGTCTGCTTGGTACCACTGCCAGGCAGTGCTGGCTTTCTCCAGGCTATTTGGGGGTGTCACAACAGCCCTTTCCCCCTCTGCAGCCCGAGCTCAGGGTTCAGCCTCACTTCCCAGCCATGCTGCTGCTCCCACTCCTCCTGAAGGCCACCCTGCTGCGCCTGGCCAGCGGCTCCTACCACCCCTTCTACAACGGCTTCTACTACAACCACATCATGAATGACAATGGCGACGGGCAGGGCAAAGGTATATTGGGGACAATGGGGGCTGGCAAGTTGTCACAGGAGGCTGAAGTACCCCCCTGCCTCTGGGTGGGGTGGAGACCCATCACTTGGTAGGGTGTGGGGCCCGGAGGAGCAGGTGGGAATGCTCCAGAGATGCTTGGGGGATGCTCATGGTAGAAGAGGGGGTGGCTGGAGGGATGATTTGGGGATGCTGCCCAGCCCTGGATCCTGACCTGCCCATCAGATCTTCCTTCTTCCTCCCAGTGGATTACTTCAACGGAGCCAAACTAGTGGTGGAAACCTCCAGAGACCCTGTCTACAGCTACAACGGTGCCAATGTCACCCTGCCCTGCCACTACCGCTACGAGCCCGACCTGGGACCCAAGCGCAAAATCCGCATCAAGTGGTCCAAGCTGCGGGATGACTACACCAAAGAGCAGGATGTGATGGTGGCCATTGGCAAGACCTACATGGCCTTCGGGGACTTCAAGGGCCGTGCTCACATCCGTCAGGCCAGCCGGCACGAGGCCTCGCTGGTCATCAGCGACGTGCGCCTGAAGGACGACGGCAAATACCGCTGCGAGGTCATCGACGGGCTGGAGGACGAGAGCGATGTTGTGGATCTCCGGCTGCAAGGTGGGGGCATGCTGGGGACCACACGACACTCTGCACCAAGCCAGAGAGCCTGGCCTTCCCGTGGTACCTTCTCGTTTGGGGACATTGGAAGGCAGAGGGGTTGGGGAGCTTGATCCCCAGAAATCAAAGGATGGGATATAAGTGGCTTGGGGCTGTCTGGCTCAGGAGCGAGTGAGCCCAGAGCTGTCTGTCCAGCTGGGACACCAAGGGTGCTGTTGGAGTCAGAGTTGGGAGTGACCCCATGGCTGCAGCATTTCCTGCCTTTACCCACCCATCGTCCCACTGTGCCGGATTATGTAGAGCCATCCCCTCCCCTCCCAGCTCTGGATATCCCAATGCATCTTGTGATTGATCTTTGGTGACTGGTCCAGCCTCTCTTGCTCACTTGTCATGAGGGACCTGACTCAGCCCTGTGGAAATGTCCCCATTGCTTGTCCCTGCCCCACCCCCTTGGTCCCTGGACCCTGCCTCCCACAGTGACTCATCCCCACCAGTCCTTGTAGCTGTGTCCAAAGTGGTGATGCCCGTGGTTCTGCTGTCCATCCATGCCTGTGATAGAGGTTCCTTCATCCCCATGCTGGTGGTCCACATGTCCCCTGGCATCATGGTGGATTTGTCCCCATGATGCTGACTCTTGTATCCCTGTTTCTGAAACCTGTGCATCTGCATGACAATGATCTCTCCATCCCCGCAGGGCTCCATGCCTCCCTGGGACCACTGTGTGTGTGTTCCCAGGACCGTGGTCTGTGCAACCCCGTGGTGGCGGTCCCTGCGTCCCCACTATAGTCTGTGCATCCCTGTATATGCAGGTGCTGTCCCCGTGAGGGGGTCCTTGTGTCCCCGGGACCGAGCCCGTGTGTCCCTGTGCCACCAGATGTCGCTGGCAACTCGCTGCTGGCGCCCGCATGTCCGGAGCGACCCCATCCCTGCATGCCTGTGCCTTGTCTCCGCCACACTGAGGTGGTCCCTATCCCAGAGCCTGAATCTGACACGGGTCAGGGACCTCTGTGGCTCCTGCTGGGGCTGGGCTCGGGTTGGGCGGGTTTCCCACGGAACCAGCTGAGTGTCCCCATCTGTCTCCAGGCATCGTGTTCCCCTACCAGCCTCCCCGCGGGCAGTACAGGCTCAACTTCCACGAAGCCGAGCAAGTGTGCCAGGACCAAGGTGCCATCCTCGCCAACTTTAACCAGCTCTTCCAGGCGTGGAGCGAGGGGCTGGACTGGTGCAACGCGGGCTGGCTGGCCGATGGCACGGTGCAGTACCCCATCCGCCAGCCCCGCAAGCCCTGCGGGGGCGTGCACCTCGCCCCGGGCATCCGCAGCTACGGCCCGCGCCACCGGCACCTCCACCGCTTTGATGCCTTCTGCTTCTCCTCCGCGCTCAAAGGTGCGCTCTGGGCCAGGGATGGGGATGCTGGGATGCTCGGGGAGCTGCTGTGTGCCCCTCCCTCTCAGGGCACGGGATTTGGCCTGGCTGGGGATGTTCCAGGCAGCGATGCTCCAGATGCTGGGGATGGTGCTCAGCACTGGTGCTCCCCTCTCACGCTCCGCTCTCCCTCCTAGGAGAGGTTTTCTACCTGGACCGCCTGGCTGGGATGACGCTGGAGGAGGCCAAGCAGAGCTGCCAGGATGCAGGGGCCGAGATCGCCCGGGTGGGGCAGCTCTACTCCGCGTGGAAGTTCCTGGGGCTGGACCGCTGCAGTGCCGGCTGGCTGGCAGATGGCAGTGTCCGCTACCCCATTGTCACACCCCGGGCCAACTGCGGCCCCGCGGAGCCCGGGGTCCGCAGCTTCGGCTTCCCCAGCAAGGGCAGGTTTGGAGTCTTCTGCTACAAAGAGAGATAAGGAGCCGGGAGGGATCCTTCTTGGATGAAGGACGTGTACAGCCTGCCAGTGCCCAGTGTTGGGCATTTCCAAGGGCTGTTATGGGGGTGACTGGGGGGAGGTGGGATGGAGGGAGATTTCTTTTTGTTTTGTTTTGTTTCTTTCCTTTATATTTTCCACATCTTGCTCAGCAGCTGGCACCTGCAGCTGCTTGGGGTGGCTGCCAGCTGGGCAGCGTGGGACAGTCCCTGTCATGGGACGCGTGCAAGGACAATCCCTATGAGCTACTGCCCGTGTCAGTGCATGGCAGCTACTGCTGTCACCCCATTTGGCCGTGCCAAATAACCATGGGTTGTCGTCCCTTCTGCAATGGCAGGTTGTCACTGTCACCCACCTGCCCTTCCAGGCTGGCCCTGCCTCCGAGTTCACGAGGCAAGGCCATGAGGGAGTGAGGCAAGGCTGGATTTGGCCAGAGCAGAGAGCAGGTATCTCCATTGCATCCTGGCCCCTCTTCCAGCCCCATCCATGTCTTGCTGAAGGATGCCATTGTGCCTGTCCCTGCCAGAGTGCAAGTGCCTTATTTCTATGTGCCCCTTGCCTAGACTCCATTTGAACTCTGGTGCCTTTTCTTTGAGCATTTGCTATGAAAAGATGTGTTTTTATGGACATCTTCTAATAAAATGGTGGAGAAAGCCCTGGAGTGACATGGCTGTGTCCCCATCTCTGTCCCAACACAAGAGAAAGGTCTGCTATGGAGAAAGGATTCAGGGATCCCTGGCTGTCTCATCCTTGGCTGAGCATTGTCTCATTAGTGCTGGCTCAGCTCAGCTCCTGCAAGGGCCTTGTGTTCCTCATTAGTGAGTGTTAATTAACCCCCTGGGTGTGGGGACTGAAAGCTGGAAGGTGAAGCAGTTCTTGCAGGTCATGGGTTTTAGATGGATTTTAGGCATGTGGGTTAACCTCCCCCCCCAAAAAAAAAAACCAAAACAAACAAAAAAAACAAACCCCAAACAAACCAACAAACCTGAGAGCTGAACAGGGAGGGCAGTATCCTACTCCAGGGTTCTTCTTCAGTGAGGGCTTGGGACACCCCTCCCACCCCTGTGGTCCCTTATGTGCTGCCTGGGGCTGAGCCATTCCTGTGTAGCTTGGAGCACCCTCTTTAGGCTCCCCTTCCTTCCTTTTTGCCTTGCCAAGGGAGAAGGGAGACCCCTTCTCCTCCCAGCCCACCAGACATCCCTCTTCCCTAAAGAAAAAAAACCCAGCACCGACAAAGTGCCCGTTCTGATTTCGCTTTCTTTATTATTTATCATTCTTTCAAAATAGGATATATTCAAAAATATAAATAGGTGCAGGGAACGCTGGTGCCCCGCACGGTCCCCTGGGAAGAGCACGTTGTCCCGGGACGGGCGCTGCGCTGCAGAGGGAAGCGGAGAGGGGCCACAGCCCCCAGCACCCGGATCCCGGGGCTGAGCATCCCCTCTTCTCCCTCCTCCCACAGCTCCTTCCACCACGGCCCCCCGGCCCTTCCCACCCGTCCTGACGTGCTGCAGCAGTAGAAGGATTCTGGAAAAAAAAAAAATCAAACCAAACCAAAACAAAAAAAACCCAAAAAACCAAACCCCAAAAGGTGCTGTCCACCCTGGAGATTAAATAACAGAAATAATTACATTGTTCGTGGATAAAATCAGGAAAAAAATAATCATCTTTATTATTTAACTTAACCCCCTGCCCTTTGCAAACCCACCCCCCTCCCTGTCCCCAAAGGCACGAAGATAATTGGAACCGGACGGTTAGTAAAAATGCTGAGATCTAATTCGTTTTGCTTTGGTGCTTGGAAAAACAATTTTTTTTTTTTATATATATATACACAAAGGTGGGTTTGTTTTTAATATAATGTTTTTTTTTTCCTTATATGACAAAAAAGCAACAATAAGAAGAAGAAATCGACTCTGTTAATATAACTGTTCCGTTAAAAATCTCTCTTTCTCGCGTTCCCCCTCGGTCTCTCGCCCCGCTCTAATGGGTGGGTCTGTGCACGGCGCTGCCGCTGGGTTTCGACCGGCTCCTGGGGCTCCTCTTGTATAGCCTGCTCTGGTAGCTGGAGGCTGCGGAGGAGAAGAAAGGGCACCTTGTTGGCAGGAGCCGGGACAGAGAAGCCGCTTGTCCCACGCTGGCCGGCGCGGCCCCCGGCTGCCTGGAAAAACAGGGGCAGCCGCAGGCAGCGCTGCCCGGGCCGGCTGCGTGTGCCCCGGCGCCAGCCCGCCCGCCCGCAGGGCACAATCGGCCCTTCTCTCGCCCTGCCCGGGCTCTGCTTCACCCACGGCCTCGACAAGGTGCCCGCGGCTCGGCGAGAGCCTGGGCAGGAGCATCACATCCACGGCTGTTTGTCCCATCCCTCCCCTGTGCCCAGCCAGGAGGGCAGCCCTTCCCCATCTCACCCACTGCTCTACCGATCCCTGAATCCCTAGCCCCGATATGCATTGGTAGTGGGATGTGCTCAGGGCACAGGAGGGGAAACAGCCCCGTCTGGCTGGCAGGGAGAAGGTTTCTGCCTGATCTTTGCTGCCAGTCTCTCTGGAAGCCGGTGTGACCTGGTGTGATAATTGCAGGAGGGTTTTGGTGGAAGCAGCAAGCACTGGTTGGGAGCAGACCAGGTCTCTTGACCGCTGGCAGTCCATGTCAGGAACAGCCTGCAGCTCTCCAGACCCACAGCAGAGCCAAAGGAATCAGCATCTTGCTCTGCACCAGGGAGCTGCCCTCAGACACCTCCTCCATCCCTCCTCCTTTCATCTCCTCCCTGGGGCAGAGGTTTGTCCCTTAAGCTGGTATCAGCTTTCCCTGGCTGTGGGACCATTGCTTAATCTGCCTTATCTGGAATTGCCCAGCTGGACCAGAACCTGGCAAGGAGGCCACTGGACAGATGTGATTTGTCCGAGGCCAACAAAATTCTTGGGAAGCTGCAGGCGCTCAGGGATGGGACAGGGGTGTAGGCAGGCCTGGGAGTGGGCTGGGACACCAGTGGAAGAAGGCTGACTACTATCAGCTGGAGGCCTGACAGAAGGAGAGTCAGGAACCCAGCCCTGTGCCTTGGCTTGTCTCTGCTGCAGGACTCCTGTCTGCTCCCGGGGCAGGGGGACACCGGGGAGGGCCTCAGGGACCCCACAGCTCTGCTACCCTATTCTCTCTGTTGATACAGGTGGTGCCAAAACTCACCCTTTCAGAAGCCATTCATTTTTCTTCCTCTGACTAACCTGTACCATTGGTAAGCTCCTTGTTGCCCTTTCCTGACTCTGGAGCTGCCCCTACTCTGCCTTGGTGGGTCTCCAGGGCAGTCCTGCAAGCCAGGCTCCGTGGTCCTCGCCTTCCCCAGATGTCAGCTCCCATGGCCCCATCACCGGGGAAACTTCCAAGAAGTGAAGGGAACCATGGTGTTCCCTTCTGCCTGGCTCAGAGCTACCCTGTACCCTGAGATGATGCCCCACATTCCCAGCTCCTTCCAGCTGCAGGGAGGCATCAGCCCTGACCCGAAGGCGAAGGAACCGAGACGTACGGTTTAGGCAGGATATCCGTGGCTCCTCCCACTGCCCGTTGGGCTGGCACCGGATCGTGGGCACGTGGCGCTGGATGTAGCCTTGGTCGCACTGGTACCGCACCATGGAGTTTATTTCATAGCGCTCCTTCTTCCGACCGAAGGTCCTGGCATTCTCCACCACAGGAGGGTCCCCGCAGGCCACTGTGGGAGAGGGGAGAGACGTGGAGGGTGAGTGAGAGAACACCTGCCTGGCCGAGCAGGCAGCACACCCAGGGCAGGCTGGGTGGGTAAAGCCTTGTCACTCCTCCATGAATAAAACCTTAATTCCCTCTGAGACTGCCTCTGTCCACAGAGCTTAGGGGCAGGGGGATACAGAAGTTCTCTGGTTTGAAATTAAGCAGGGACCTGTGTCAGTGCTCCACTCCTGCCTCCTGGAGAGGCTGTGAGAGCTGAGCATCACAACAGCTGCCCGTGTCTGTGGGAGGGCACAGAGCTGGTGTGTGGGAGTGATGCTGCAGCCAGGGTATGACACTGCCTGGGGATGTTGAATCTTAATGGATCATCCTATTTATTTTCAAGTCCTTGTGAAACTTTCTCCTGGAGCCTTGGCCAACTTCTGTTTCTAATTCCTTCTGATCTCTTTGATCACCCTTTGTCACCAAAGGGTGATTTTTGTACCAAAACCCACATTCCTGGGCACTGGGCACTCTGCTCCAGACCCACAGCCACGTACTGAGTCCCCCATCCTTGCCAGCATGGCACAGGGTGCTGACCTGTTCCTTTCTTGCAGGTGAAAGGGAGATGATAGTTGCAGGGAACGTCATTCCATTCGCCTTTCTCGTGCCAGATCATCACAACGCAGTCCTCGCCCGCCGAAAAGAAGTTATCGGGTTGGTTGGGCCTCCAGTTCTCATATTGCTGCCGAGAGAGGACAGTCCTTCATCTAAGGTTGGGCCCTGGTCTCTCCTACTCCCTCCTTCATCCTCACCCCACCTCTCCTACGCCTCTCTCCAGCAGAGCCCCTGGGTTGCCAGCACTGCCCCTACACCAGTTATTTCTCTTGTCATGCTGCCAGGGACCCCACCAGCTTTCCTAGAGGCCTGGAAAAACCATGAGCCCTACAAAGTTTAGGGCTCCTCCACTCAGTGACCAACCCAAGCACACAACAAGTAAGCCATGGGGCCCTTCCCACCGCTCCCCAAAAGCCGGTGCCTGCTCGTGCCGTGGGCTCCAGGCTCACCAGGGAGTGCCCGTCAGACCAGCGGAAGTCGTTCTCCACAGCTCTGTCACTGAGGCCGATCCACTGGTAGTCCTGTGCATGACCTGGAAGAGCAGGAGAGGGAGAAAAGAGTCATGGCTGTTTTACACATTGCTGGTAACGTTTCTTTGCCATCTCAGCTGTCCCTGGCCCTGGAGCCTCTGGGTCATTCAGCCACCTCCCAGACACTATTCCCCGATTCCCTTTTTCCTTACATCATGTTTATCCAGCTCCCTCCCCACTCAACCTGCCATGAGCATGGATGCACATGCATACAAGGATGATGCTTTGTTAGGATTCATATGAGTACCAGTGGGGAAAAGGGTGTTTTTTACACCACTTCGGATAAATCTGCCTGTAGAGTCAGAGTCCAGTGGTTGGACCCATGCCCAATCTTAGGTTGCCCTCAGCACTCACTGTTCACAAATTGTTGTTCCTCTGGGGTGATGATACTGCTCAGGTGGGCTTGATGTTGTCGACACCTGGTCTCTGCATCCATCCAAGTCTCCCGGTCTTCAAAGTGCCTGTAGCAGTGGCCCTGGAACTTGGTCCAGCCTTCCTCGCAGTTTTCTGAGTCTGAAACGCACAGAAAAGGGATGAAAAGGAGTTGGTGCATGTGTCTGAAAGCTTTCAACTCACCTCTTAGCAGCTCCCATGGCATGATCACTTTCACTAAAAAGCACACCCTGACACTGTTGCCTGTAGGAATTCCCTGGGAAAATTGTCAGAAGGGATCCAAGAAATGCTGAGAGGGCAGCTTGTGTGGAAGGCCCTCTGCCTGCAGTGACACAACCAGCGCTGCTAGAAAGCTTGAATGACACAGACTCATTCCTGAGAAATTCAATCCCTGTGTAATATTCCTGAAGTCTGCTTTTGAGGAACTGACCAAGCAAGAACACCTCTCTTCCCACTTCTGCTGACATGCAGAGTTTTCTTTCTTTGGAAATAATCCTCTAAACCCCATATCCAGATGTCCAGAGTCAATGCATATGTATTGAAAATGAAAGGGGACCACTAGGTTTGGGTGGCTCTGTCACTTGTTGTGGTTCTGGAACTCTGGAGGAGCAACAAACCAGCCAAGACGGGTGAAAAGACATGGAGACAAAAACTTACCATAGTGGAGAGAACTAAATCTCAATGAAAAAGCTGGGAAGCTGCTAAAGAAATACAAATATTTCTCAGCTTTTCAGAAGATCTTTTACCGTCTGAGAAATATTGAGGCACCGAACACACTTTTTAAGAAAAGTAAAACCACAGGTGGAGAAACCACCAGAAAAGACCTTCAGCAGTTCCCACACAATGCAACACCACACATCTGTCTGCTACATGTGACTGAAGGGAACAGAAAATTAAATGTTTAATCTCAGCCTTTCAGATGCCTGATCTACCATCCTTTCTCAGGCCCTTGCTGCTCTGAGAGTGGTGGGCTTCCATGAGCCCCCCTGCCTCTCTCCCTTTTCAGTAACGTTTTCTGTACTCAGTTGATTTCTTTGTTAAACTTGGTAGGTCAAAGCAATTGTCACTTTCAGTAACACTAATTCCTCCTAGTCCACCTTCCTGGTGTTCTTCCAGCTGGAGATTGCAGGCACTTCATAGATGTTGGAGTGGTTGGTAGTTATTTGTGACACTAAAAGCATTTCCTGCCTTCTTCGACAGATTAAATAGGTTATCTGGAAGCAGGTGAAGCTCTAAGGATTCTTGGGTTTTGCAGGCAGATCTCTTGCAGAAAGTTAACAGAGGACTCTGTCTTTCGAGATTAGGACTCTGTCTTTTGAGATTAAGACTTTTTTCCAGCATCTTTTAATGGCATCCCTTGTCATCACAGACTGGGGATGGGACATCACATCACAAAGAATCTCAGCAGGACATTTTCTAGGAGAAAGGCCATGCTTTCCTACATAATTTTTTCTTACAGGTAAATCTAACAGCAATTTTTTTGGAAAGGAATTATGGAAATCTTGTTGCCTGGTCAGGACATTTTCATGGTGGCAAAAGGGACTGTCTGTGTGCATTGTTCACCTACAGTGTCCTGTTGGTCTTGGAGACCAGCAGCCAAGATGGTCAGTCTCATGGCAATGTGAAGATTTACGTTCCCTACGAGTCTTGGGGCACTGGCTTACTCTTGCATCATCTCCCAGGCATCAGAGCCCATAATTCAGAGAAAAATTAAGTCTGGCTTGGATGAAACAAGAACATAAGCAGTCACAGGGTAGAAAGTCTTTGGTTGCATAACAAGGATCTTTAACAACAGGTGTCATGGGTAGGTAAATCGAGAACTGATGAGGTTGCATTGGAAAATTGATGTTAAGACAGCACAATTCCTGCCCCAAAGGTCCAATGATCTTGAGCCTTCTCCTTATGGTCTACCCTGTAAGTTCATTTGAAGTAGAAAGAGATGTGAAGAAAGAGAAGGAAAAAATCCAACATATATTATCATTACTCATGCCAAGGTGAAGAAGATACTGCAACCTTATTTCTCTTCTGTTTGAGCAAGGTAGGAGAGCTTCCCCTCAGCTAAGCTGAGAAAAGTTTGAACTTTCATCAGCTTTAAAGAAAAAACTCTTTTTCTTTCCTTGTAGAAACAAAAAGAAGTATTAGTGCAGGTCAGAATGCCTAATTTTGATGGAAATACAGGTTGCTTTCTGTTTTCTCAAAGATACATTCCCTGCTGGTTTTGCCACAGGAAGCCATGTTGTGGAGATGACAAAAATGTCACGCTGTGTCAAATCAGGGGAGAATCCTGGAGTGAATGATGCTTCTCTCAGCTGTGCCTTCCCCGAGAGAAACACAAACATTTTGCATGGCTCAGTTGAAGCATCCTTCCACGAAATTCCAGTCTAGCAGAGAAAGTTTGCCTGGGGTGAAGATGTACTCAGAAAGTTCCCTACTGTTACAGATGAACAGAAGGACCCTTGACCCAACAAGACAGCAACTTCTATGAGCAACATTGTAATGATCTGTGTGGAGCTTCACCAGAGACACTTAAAAAAGAGAAAGCTGAAGACACCAGAAGATCCTGCTTAGGAATGTCAGCGGACATGATGCTGTAAGGAACAAACTTATCAAATTGGATACGGAAAAGCCTCAGTGCTTTTCCCTTGTGCGTTTTAAACTGCTGTTAGAGGTTAGGTCACTGAGATGAGGGCAGCACTGATGGGAGCACTGGGGATCAGCTCTTTTTTTGGGGGGGGTAGCATGGGAACAAGGTGGTGCAGCAGTTAGTAGGATTAGCTGAAGCCAGGGAGGCCGTACCGATCTCACACAGGTCCCCTTCGTAGCTGGGAAGGCAAAAGCATTTGAAAGAGTCGATGCCATCAACGCAGGTGGCTCCATTCAGACAGGGGCTTGAGTGGCACACATCGGTGTCTGCAAGAAATCAAGGCTTCCATTAGGGCTCTGGCAGGCAACTCCACCAACAGAAGAACTTGTTTCCTTGCTTGTTTGGGAGGAAATATCAGTTGTTTTGGGGGGACTTGGGAGAGCTGTATTTCATAAGGTACTGAGACTGCTGCTGCTGGAAGAATGAAGGCAAGAGACCCAACCCACCCTACAAGGAAGACATTGGTTTTCTGATGTTTGAAAACCACTCTGAAGATATCAGAACAAAGCTCAGCAGGATGTATCCAACACACAACACTGGCTGTAATTCTTCCTTTTCTGCTGCCTCTGCCTGATGCATCCAACATGCAAACTTGTGTCTGTGTCTCCACCAGCTAAAGGTCCATGAGGAAGGATGTGGAACTCCTCCATAAGTGATGAAAACATCCTCAAATTGATCTCTATCTCCTAACCAGCATTCCTGGTTGTCCATCCTCACTAATAGTTTCTTCCTAACCATAATTTAGATGAACCTCTGTGTCAATAAGTCTCTTCTCATTGAAGATGAAGAAAGTGCAGAGAAGAAAAAAAGGGGTTTCAAAGGTGGTTCAGAGCCACTCAATTTTTTCTCTTTGAGGATCTTAGACCTGGCTATGTGTGCTTATTCCTTGGTGAGGGATACTGGAATGCAGTGACATTTTCTCCTGACCCCACTCTGTCCTCTTCTGCTTGTGATGAGGATGAAAGAAGCTGGTACATCTTTTCCAGCTGTGGACTCCATCTTGGTGGAGAGAGCTTTGGAATCAGAAGAAGGGTCATTCAGAACCGAAAAATTTCAGCTATATTCAACTTAGGAGGAAGACCAAGGAAGAAGATGGGAACACATCCAAGCAGGTTGGGTTAAATGATGGCTGGTTAGATCCTCATGCAAGACAGCATTTCCTGCACACTCAGGAGAAATGTAAGGCTTTAAAAGTGATGACTAACACTCCTTGCTCTTCTTGTGGATGACAGGGTTAGTGAGGAAACATTCAAAGATGATAAGCTGGCTGTGGAAATAGAAGAGCAGAGCAGCGACTCCCCAAAATCTGTGTTCATCTTCTGACTGGGGTGTATTTGGTTGGAGATTGTTTTCCTGGAGCTGAGGCCCAGCTGCTCAGTGTCTCCAGGCACAAGAGAACAGATGAGCGTTATACCCCCTGTGGCTGTCTAGTGACTCAGTGGCCAAGGTCTGATACGTCATCGAAAAGCTGACATGTTCTGTAATGTGCCTAAGTGATGGAAAAAATCCTTTCTGACCTTGGATGGTAAAATCTGTGTGTGCTTTGGAGCGAGGAGACTGTCATCTTTACTCTAGGCTGTGTCCCTGTGAGCAGTGAAATCACTCCTCAGATGGCTGATGAGCCTCTTGCTCCAGTTTTGCAGTTCTTCTCTGAGAGAAGGGATTTTTCACTCTGGGTTGCCCTTCCAAATCTCACAAAAGCTTTTTGGATTTTTTCATTCACTGTAAAATGAAGATAATTCCCGTTTCCATGATACTAGTAAATACATTGATACTTTCCAGAACAAAATGGGAGTCACAAGCCTAGAGGAAGAATAGAGGAGCTGAACTTGGCTGAGTATTGCTTATTAGTCACACTTGGAGTTCCTAGAAGATAGAGAGCGTAAAGAAAAACGAGGTATCCTGAGGGGTGGTTGCAACTCAAGAGGCCCCTTTGGGCTTCCCAACAGCAGTGGCAGCAGAAGTTCATGTTGATTCCGTGGGCTCCAGCTGAACACGTAAGGAAAGGCTTTCCTTTGTTTGTCAGGCTCCATGAAGTGGAAAGAACACTGCAGAGGTGGGAGTGAAGAGCTAAAGCTGAATGTTTACGGGGGATAATGAGCCTTCAGCTGTCTTTGGCCATGTGGAATAAAACTTGGCGTGTCCAAGATCTCTTCTGAGATGCAGGAGACCTGCTGTGTGCTGCCATCCCTAGTCTTGGAGGAGGGGGGGAGCAGGCACACACGTGCAAAGTCATTGCCACGCACTTCCAGCTGGGAAATAAGTCTGGAACAGAGTTTCCTTTTACAGATATCACATATAATATGGTTGCACATATTGTATATGCAGTAAAAACAAACCTCTGATTATAATATATATGTAACATATCTCTCCATACATGTACATATATATATTTTATATAACATGTCGAGAAAGAGGGTGTACTTGTAGGTAATGTTGGAGAAACAAGCAACAAATACAAGTGAAACACAGGGTTGTTTTTCCCCCAAATTATGTTTCAAATGGCTGGAGAGAAGATGTTTTAAAAATGAGATGATCATAAACACCAAACTGCCCTTCAGCCTTTTGGGCTGCTGAGGCAGTGACCGTCTCTCCGTCTAGATGTAGAATCACCTCACCAAGCTGATATCAGAAAACTCAAATATATCTCTCAGGCTGCAGAAAGTGCTGCTGATTCTGGTCCTCCCAGAAAATCTGGATCTCGGAGGCATTCAATAAAGGTCTAATTGGCAAAATCGGCAATGATGTTGCCTCTGGAAATCCTGGCAAATTGGTTTGTGGGTGTTTCTAAGATAAGGCATCTAAGCCACAAACACGATTTACAGGAGGTGAGAACTCCATTTAAAAAAAAACCCAAATAAAATCCATCTATCACACAACACCTTTATTTTTATTTTTATTCCCCCTCCCTCCCCCGCAGCCTTTTATAGACTATCAACGTGTCTCCTTCCACATTGTTTAGGGCCAGATGAGGTTAGCAAATCCCGTTTCAGCCGGCTGCAAAGCCCGCAGCGCGCTAGGTGTGCCAGCCCTGCGAGCCCCCACCTCCACCTGCCAGCTACCTTGACACTCAAGGATTTCGACACGAGCTATTTATTTGCTTGGCTGAGCAGTCATCCAAAAAGTCAGCTCTGCTTTGCGATGCAGCTCGAGTGCTTATCAGCTGACAAGGAGACAAGACCACTGCTATTATTACCCCGGCTAACAAAGGACTGCGATAGTCGAGGCATGCAGAAGGGGAGGCAGCCCTCGATTTCAAGAGCTGCAGCTGTAAAACAAAGACGGGGAGAAAATGCCTCGCGGTGCCAAGAATAGGAAACCCAGTTAGAACATGTTATTAACTCACTTCTTGAGGATAACGCAGATTTAGCAATTTTTCTAAAGAGGTATCATACTGCACTTAAAATTGCACAGAAGTTGCAAAATTTCCCCAATTCTACTGTCACAACAGTTTCTATTTTTTGCCACTAACAGGAAACAAGGTCTAACTCTTAGATGCCTTTAAAAAAAAAAAAAAAAACCAATTAAATAAACCAATTAAAACAAAATGGCCAATGTAAACCAGGTCTTGCATCTGGAAGATGTAAACTGTTGGCTGGAGAAAGCAAGGGGAGTTACACAGCTGCAATGCAAAGTTTGAATTTGTTCCACCATTTTCTTCCTAAGATTTCTCCATTGCCAGATATACACTATATTTAGTCAGAATAATTTTCTTTTGGTGCAACTAAAACCAAGAGAAGTATTGTTGTCATTGCTGCCCATGGTAAGGGGAGGCTCGAGCTAGATCATCTTTAAGGTCTTTTCCAACCCTAATAATTTTATGATTCCATGATAGTTCCAATGCCTTTGGAAAAAAAAAAAAGTACTAAATAATGGAAATTGGAAAGAGAAACCTGTAAGAAATGAAAGAAAACAGCTTGGCCCTGCTTTTGCTCAGAGGGCAAATGGCATGTAAAAGTGAACATGCAGTGTCAGTGGTGAGAAGGAAATGATTTAAAAATTCTTCATCTCAAGCTGAGACAACAATACCAGAAACAATGCTACCATTTTTGAAAACAGTGCAGTCTGTGCATTTCTCTCCATGGCTGCCTATATGGGAGATGAGCAAGAATATCCATTAAACAAGGTCAGCTTTGTGCTTAAAACATCTGCTAAGGAGAAGCAGCTGGTGAACAGAGAGGATGCTATCACCCAAACCCTGAACAAACTGTAGTTTCCCTGAAGCTGCGAGTAGCAGGTTTAGTAATATATTCTATGATATTTCTATATCCTCCTGGTTTTTTTTTCTACAGAGCAGAAAAGGTCAGAAAGAAGGGCAAAGGATTTTCAGGATGCCCAACAGTGCCTGTTGTGCCCCTCACCCTTTCTTTATAGGCTTCCTTAAAAGTGCAATTATCCAAACAGGGAATCTGAGACCAACTAGAGAATTATCTCCTAGAGATTGGGGAAAAAAATCCAGGTACAAATTAAATTTGCTTTTCAGAGTCTTCTGGGAAGAATGGGGAACTACTGACCTGATACTTCAAACATCAAGGAAAAACAGTGGAGCAATTGTAGAGTGAATCTTAGAAGAAAATAATAGGAGGAGTTGGGGAAACCTGTTCTCTCACATTTTAAGTTAAATGCTAGTATTGAACATCACATAGCCAGCTATTGACTTACAATGAGCAATTAAGTCATTAAAAAAATTAACTGCAATAATTGAGCCAAGCCTCCATGCAGCAGAAGGGGCAGACATTGCTGCAGCCTTAAAAAACCTCTTTTTTTCTAGAGACCATCTAGTTTCCAGGAAGACCTGTTGATCTGCTGGAACCTTCAATTTGTCCATTGCTCTCAACAGCTCAGGAAATTTGGATATCTCTTTCTCCAAAATAATATGGGTAAAAGTAAATGGATGTGTAAATAACACTAGTCCAAGATTGTAGGTTACCTCTGCAGAGGAAGGTTTTGTTTAAATAAATGAACTTCTGATGCAAGCAGACAGTGTGTCCAGGAGACATCAAATAATCTGCTCAGCCACAAAGGGTCTGTGCCTCTCAGCCAGGACTGGGACCTCCATCTCCTTCTTGAGAGCAAATTTGCATTCCACATTGGGTGAAACATTCTGAGCCAGGCAAATATTTTATTGACTTTTTTTCTGGATGATTTTCTCTGGACCAACAAAACTCAATCCCTTAGACTTGCAGGTTGTGAAGTGTGAGAAAAGCCCATTAAGGCCTTAAGACCTTTCCTCATTTGTATTCTAACCTTCTGCTGTGTGGGGCCATAGGCAACAGACTTCATGGATTTGTTTCATGAGAGACAAGCAAAACTTAACATAAAAAGATGCCATTTCAGCACATTTCTCTTCCCCCCTGCAACTGGAGTGAAGTTTTTAAGTCATTGACTGGTCTGAGAGCTCCAAACCACAGCCTTTCACTGATGTGCCAACATGTATTTTCAGCTAATAATTATTTGTCTTCAAATGCTACCAGAAGCAAAAAGACCTGCTGAGTTGGCAAAATCCTGGGTGAGGAAGCCAAGCCTATGGACAGTTCTTTCAGCTTGTGGGGTTCTTTTCCTCATGAAGAAATCAAATCACTAAAGACATGAACATGCACGGCCTTCAATTTGGTTAAACACTAAAACATACTGGCACTCCAAGTGTTAATCCTCGTTCTTCTGGCTCTGGCTTTTAGAGAGACTTTTAGGCTCCAGCAGAGCAGAATAATATCATTCTTCTTAAATCACCCCACTAAATAGACTGCTGGATCTAACTGGAACCCTCCAACAACAGGGCCAGAGGGTGAAATCCACATTTCTTCCCATTCCTCACTCTAAGCCCCTGTAGAGCCGAACCAGCTTCAACCATGCTTCAACGTCAGTCAAAATCCACTGCATGGGCACCCTGCAAACCCTGAGCACAGCACCAGGCATGCATATTCCAGCTGATTTTATCTGCAAGGGCTAAATTTCAAGGCTGGGAAGCTTCAAGTGAAAAGGCAGCCACAACATGGGAAGCAGCTTTTTGGGATCCAGCCTAAGGTTCTTCCTTGCAGACTTTCCATGCTCACAATCCCCAGAGCTCTGTAAAAAGTAACAACCCAAAAAAGGAAACCTAGGATTTATTTTTGTTCTTTTCTTTTCCTTCTTTTTTTCTTTTCTTCCTTTATCATCTCTTTGCTGTAATTCTCTAGAAGACAGTTGCCCTTTTGTTCTAAGTTCATAGCCAAGAAACCTTTTTGCCACCAGGATGAGCTTCCTTCATACCCTGATCAGGACTGCATTCGACTCTGTAGGGATATTGTAGTAAAGTATACCAATAAAAAAGAGAAGTTTTACTCTAGAATATCTTCCCTGGTGGGAGCACCAGCCATACACATGTGCTCAAGCCCATTTCTAATTTATAAAATGTACAATTAAACTTCGTGCAGTGATTGCTTACCTCTTGCTGTCTCCTGCTAAGAAACCCCAGCTGCTACATTGTCCTCTCTGTGACTTGCAAATACCCATATTCCAATTTTGGAACATTTTTCAAGATTCTTCACACATGAGCTGCTGAACACATGGTTTTCTTTCAAAATACTTTACAAAAATGTTGGCTAACAAACGGTCTGAGGAATCTGGCAATCTCCTTGTGGTTAATTTTTAAAGAGAAAAGGTAGTGGAATAAAACCATATTTTGGGACCAATTTTTATTATATTTTTAAAAAGTTTTTACTGAGACTCACTTCCTTCCTCCCCCTCAATGCTGCCTTTGCTGGCTTATTTTTGTCTCTGGGCTCAGACGTGGCACTGGGCATGGCCCAAAAGCAGAGCCTACTTTTGCAAGAAGGGTTTCTGGGTTCATGATCCTGTACCACCCTGCCGAGCCCTGGGTGCTGTGCCAGGCTGGAGCAGTGCTGAGGAAAAGACCCGGGTGATCTGTCCTCACCCACTCCTGCAGCATCCTCGGGGCAGCACAGAGGGGATTGCAGATGTGCTGCCAGCAGGACTGAACAACGGTGTGGGATTACCTGTGCTCTCAGAGGGAGAGAGCCGAGGGAAATGCAGTGACTCACTGGAAGCACTTTGGGGATGGAAATGACCTTAGAAACCAGGCTGAGCTTCACAAAGCCCTGCCCTTACAGACCCTTACTGAGTCCAGAGCCAGCTACGTTGAACAGTGTAAATTGACCCAAAAGAAGCAGTTTAGGAGGTAGGGTAAAAGGGGTAAAATTGATGACACTTTTGCCAGAAGGAAGTGAGCAAATCTCTTTGCATACATTTGGTACCATTCTTGTGGCCCTACGTGAACATGTGGCCCTTTGAGAGCTGAGCACACGCAGGACATTCATACAGCAGCAGAAACACTCATGGCTTTCCAACCAGGCTTGTCCCCCAGGTTCCAGCTTCTGATGGCAGCAAAGGGAAACCAAGCTGTGTCCAGGGATGCTGCAGGACATCCTATGTTACCAGAACTGGGCATCTCCCTTGGTCAACAGGCACAATGTCTTGCCTTTTTTTTTTTTTTTTTCTCACTGCAGTGCACTAAGGCTTTCAGAGCACTTAAGCTCTTCTCAGGAAATGCTAACCAGAATGCCAGGAGAGTGTTTTCACCATAAATGGTTAATCAGGTTTAAATATTGTGTCTGTTTGTGCTTGGCAGCAAGGGGGCCCAACCAAAGACAGAGCACTAAAACGCTAAAAAGGCAGGGTGGAGGGAAGGGCATTTATCAACAGAGCTGACAAAAGCTAGTGATGCTCTGAGCACTGTCTCACACATTTATCCCACTGTAGCTGCAGAGAGCAGCATAAGACCCAGACCAGAGGGTGGCCACATGCTGAGCAGTACTTGGGGCTGTAGGCAGCAAGGCAGCAAGCCCACCATGGAAAGAGAAACAGAAAAGGACTGTTCTGTTTTCCACTTTGCATGCAGGGTGGAAAACCCTGACAGGTGGAGGCATCCGATGCATCATTGGAACAGGCTGCCCAGGGAAAAGGCTGAGTCACCATCCCTGGAGGGATTTAAATTCGTCTAGAGGTGGCACCAAGGGACATGGGTTAGTGGTGGCCTCAGCAGTGCTGGGTTAGTGGTTGGACTCAATGATCATAAAGGTCTTTTTCAACTTAAACAATTCTGTGATTCTGCGATCATGACCTGTGGAAAGCCCCATGTTTATGGCTTTCCATTAACAATGTTCTGCTCGTGTCTGCTTCCGTGTTAATGTTCTCTGCTGCATAAAAACCAGAAAAAGTGACAGCTATGCCCCCTCCTTCCCTTCCACAAAACTTTCCTTTCTGTAGGAGACACATTACCTTCTGTAGTGGGTCCCAATGAGTCAATTGCTTCCTGTGAGACTTGGGGCAGGGCAGCAGTACTGGTGGCCAGCAGATGGGGATTGTCTGGAGCAACAGCTGTCTCTGTCTCTTGTTCTGACACCACAGGAGGGGAAGGCTCCATTTCAAGCTGAGCCTCTTCAGGGTTCCTGAGTCGCTGTGTGGGTTCAACATCTGGAGTCCTGGTACTAATTACAACGTCTGGGACTGAGGTTTCCCCTGAAATGCCTGTGATAGAGTGTGTCACAACTCCAGATGTTGTGTCAGGAATCTCCCTCTCCTCAGGAGTGCCCAAGGGCTCCTCACTGGCCAAAGATGTGGCAGCTGTTTTGATGTTGGCAGCAGGCAATGCAGATGCTTCCCCACTGGTTTCATGGGCTGTGGATGGTTCTATGCTGATCTCAGGAAATGTCTCACCTCGGGCTTCTTGACTTGTGGTTGTTCCTACTCTAATTTCAGGAAATGCAGAAGTTTCCCCACTGACTTCTTGAACTGTGGATGTTTCTATGAAAATTTCAGGATAGGCAGATGTTTCACTCCTGGCTTCTTGACTTGTTGGTGTTTCTATGCTAAACTCAGGGAATGCAGATGTCTCCCCACTGATATCATGGACTGTAGAAGTTTCTATGCTAATCTCAGGAAATGCAGATGTTTCACCTCGAGCTTCTTGACCTGTGGATGTTTCTATTCTAATTTCAGGAAATATAGATATTTCAGCACTGGTTTCATGGACCGTCGAAGTTTCTATGCTAATTTCAGGATAGCCAGATATTTCACCCCTGGCCTCTTGGCTTGTGAATGTTTCTATTCTAATTTCAGGAAACGCAGACGTTTCCCCACTGATGTCTTGACTTGTGGATGCTTCTATTCTAATTTCAGGAAACCCAGATATTTCCCCACTGATTTCTTGTATTGTGGATGTTTCTGTGCTACTTTCAGGAAATGTAGAGGTTTCTCCACTTACTTCTTGACCTGTGGATGCTTCTATGATAATCTCAGGATACCCAGATGTTTCACCCCTGGCTTCCTGACTTGTGGATGTTTCTGTGAAAATTTCAGGAAATGCAGAGGTTTCCCCACTGATTTCTTGAATTGTTGATGTTTCTGTGTTAAATTCGGGAAATGCAGATGTCTCCCCACTGATTTCATGAATCGTGGATGTTTCTATACCAGTTTCAGGAAATGCAGATGTTTCACCACTGATTTCATAAGCTGTTGATGTTTCTAGAGCACTTTCTGGCAGTGCAGATGTTTCCCCACTTAGTTCGCCAGATGCAGAGCCTTCACCACTTGGCCCCAAACCGTAGGGAAATGTGGCAGTTTCCCCACCCAGTTCTTGTGACACCGTTGGTCTTGTCACCACTTCTACTAAATCAGAAGTGACTAAAGTGATTCCTGGAAGCCCTGAGGCCTCCCCACTGATATCAGTCACTGTTGAAGAGAGTCCACTTAGATCTGTGGCTCCAGAAAAGTCTCCACTGATGTATGGGATTCCAGATGGCTCTTCACTCAAGCCTCCTGCCCCTGAAGGAAACCCACTAGTCTCCACAGCTCCAGATCCTTCTCCAGATAGTCCTCTGTCTCCAGAAGTAAATCCACTGATTTCTATCATCCCAGATGATCCTTCTCCCACTTCTTGTGCCACTGATGTCTGTGTTACAGCTTCTACCAAAGTGGTATCCACAAGAGACACTGTGGGAAAGCCAGAGCTGAGTCCGCTTTCCTCTCCAGACAGCAGACCACTGGTGACATCAACTCCAGAGATGTCTCCGCTGCTGTCCGTCACTCCACTCGGGTATCCGCTCATCTCCAGCACTCCAGAGACACTCCCACCAAAGTCTACATGCCCGGAAGGCTCACCACTGACATCTAAACTCCCAGATACCATGCCTGATCCATCTTCATCTCCTGAAGGCAATCCACTGGTTTCCAAAGTCTCTTTTGCTTCTGCTCCTGTAATTGGCGAGGTTGTTGTCACTTCCTCCAAAGTGGCATCTACAAAGGTAATGCCGGACGCCTCACCGCTTCCATCAGTACCAGAGGTAAGGCCACTTAGGTCCACCTGGCCACTGATCTCATGTGTCCCAGATGTTTCTCCACTGGCATCCAGTCCAGAGGGCAACCCACTAAGTTCAGACCCTCCTGAGGGCAGCCCGCTGAGCTCGGGTACTCCGGAGGGCTCTCCGCTGGGCTCAGCTCCTGAGGGTAAGCCTTGGATTCCACCACTGCTGTCCCACTCAGAGGATGGGAACCCTGACAGATCTCCTTCACCGCTGACCCCGATGGACCCTTTTCCCTCCTCTCGCCGTCCTGTCACTGCTGTTACAACTTCCACTAATGTGGTATCCACAAGAGAGACAGTAGGAAAACCAGAGGCCAGACTTTCCTCTCCAGATGACACGCCGCTGATTAGCTCAGTGCCAGAGATTTCTCCGCTCACTCCAAAAGGCAGCCCACTGCTTTCCACTTCAGGTGGCATCCCACTGATTTCTGGTATCCTTGAAATAGACACCGATATCTCCTCCCCTGCGGAAGGCAGGCCACTGATATCGACAGCACCAGAAGACACACCACTCAGGTCTCCTGAGGGCAGCCCACTTTCTCCAGGTGGGAAGCCACTGGCATGCAGGTCTACTGACGGTAAGCTGCTCTCTCCAATCCCTGAGTGGTCTCCACTGAGCTCAAAAACTCCAGAAGTTGGTTCTCTGCTTGTATCTGGAACTCCAGGTGCCCACCCGGACGTTGAAGATTCACCACTGACTTGATGCTCTCCAGATTCAGTCACCTCCCCTGACACTTCGCTGATGGAAGCGTTGGTACTTGTTTCCTCTGGTACTATGGTAGCTGGAGGAAAAGCAGATGGACCCACTGGAAAACAAAGAGTGAAGAGGAGGAGTTGGGAAAATTATTCATACTTTGTGAGGGTCCCAACCCTACACCACTAGCCCAGCATGACACAGGCTACAAGGAAGCTCTGAACCCACCTGAGAGCAGTGACACATCGGTTGGAAAGACCTCTGTACCCCAGGCTGTCTGATTCTCAGGTTGAGTGGCAGACTCTGTCTCCACGGTCACCTCCTCCCCAGAGGGCACCCCCTCCACTCCAGGGATCACTTGTGTTGCCAGCACATCTTCAAGGAACGGGGTGACCCCCTCCTCCTCCACAGGAGGCAGAGCTGGAACAAAAAAAGCATTGGACGGAGTTTACAAAAATTCTCAATCCAGTGAATTTTACAAAAATTCTCCATCTGGTGAAGCGCCTCACTCAAACCCGCACCCCAACATGCCCAGCCTCCCTTTTGCCATCCCTTTCCCCAGGAGACAGGCTCCTGTGCCGTGCAGGGCTGGGAGGATACCTCTGAAGCAGAAGGCGTGGTGCCGCGACCGCGGGTCGGGGAAGCCCGTCTGGTTTTGGTGCAGGTACACGGTCCTGACGCCGGGCGCGTCCCCCCCGCAGGCGGGCCGGGGGCTCACGATGGGGTAGCGCAGGCTGCCGTCGGCCAGCCAGCCCGCGTAGCACCTGTCCAGGCCCCGCTTCCAGGCGGCGTGGAGCTGGCCAACAGAGGCCAGCGTGGCGTTCTGGCTCTCGCAGTACTGCTGGGCTTCTGGGAAGGTGAACTGCTCTGGCTGGGTTGCGAAGAACACATCGCCTGTGGGATTGGGGGGGGGAAACACGGGTGAATCGCGGCATCCCAGCCATCTGCAGGCAGAGGTGGAGATGTGGGGCACGCTTTTGCTCCACGGCAGTGCCCAGGGGGCAGGGGAGGATGTACCCTTGAGCCTGTCGATGTAGCAGTACACGTCGTAGGTCTCCGAGGCCGGGCGCATGCCGTATGACCGCACGCCTGGAGTGTTCTCTTTGTCTCCTATGCAGTTATTTCGGGGATTCACAATGGGATACCTACAAAAAAAAAAAAAAAGGAAGAGAGGAGGTAACCAAGGTCAGCCTTGGTTTGTTTCCAGGGCTGAAAAACCTCAGTGTGCTTGGGAGTGGGACATGAACTCTTCCCTGTTTGAGGTGCTCAGAGCCCCCAGTGTGACTTGGAGACAAGTCCACTTACAGCTCCAGGGAGTAAATACAAATTTTCTGCTACTCTTCCTAAACACCAGGAGGGCTTGCTGGTGCCAGATGTACACACAAGTTAGGAAATGAGGAAAAGAAGTGGACAAGGACATGTCTATTGGTTACTGAATATCATGGCCTGGAGAAAATTTTGGGTCAGCAAAACTTTCGATGTTGATGAGGAGAGCAGCAGGACAAACCAGAGTAAAGCCTTAATTTCATGGCTGAATAGCCATTTTGAGGGGTGTCTTCCCCAGGTCAGTGTAACTTTACCTGACTGTCTGGTCCCGCAGCCAGCCAGCATCACACTGGTCGAAGCCAGCCTCGTAGGCAGCCTGGAGCTGCTGGGGGGTGGCAATCACTGCGCTGTTCTCCAGGCAGGCCTTCTGGGCTTGGACAAAGGAGAAGGCGTATCTGCTGGTGGCTGCACGGTAGTGAAATACCACACCTGGGGGAAGAGAAGCTGTGGTCAGATGGCAGGTATAGGACCCCCCTGCACTGAGGATGCGTGACCAGAAACAGTCTTCCAAAAACCAGTGCAAGGACTAGGCCCTCTCAAAGCCCTTTTGATGGAAAGGCCTCATTCATGGAGCCCTGCTGCCATTGAGGCTGATGCTCTGGGGATCTCTTTAGCCCTCCTCTAAGGTTTTCTTGCCTTGCCTTTCCCCTTCCCTGGAGTCAGATGGATATGGGAGAGCAGAATGTGACCACTGCAGCCCAAACATCAGCCAGCTGAGCCTGGTCAGCACATGATGGGGTGACCCACAGCCTTCTCCTCTCCCTTCCTACCCTACTGTGATGGAGGCTCTCAGCCTGTCCCTGACCCCAAACACGCCTGTGCACCTCCAGGGACCTGGCTGCCCTCTGTGATGGCAGAAACTCAGGCTGTTTTCAGCTGAATGGTTACCTCTAGAATGAACTGACCTTCAGGCTTCTCGGAGTCCTGGTGCCTTACCTGTGGGGGAGATGGGCTGCTCGGGAAGGTGACCAGCACCGGGGGCAGCTGTCACTTGCACAAGCTGATCTTCCACTGTGAACGCCGAGGCTGACTCCAGTCCTGGTGTGGCAGTCACCCCCATGGCCTCTTCCACTGAGCTCACCTCTGCTGTTTGGGCGGTACTAGCAGTGCCTAAGGCTATGGTGGTGATGGCAGTGCCTAAATCTACGGTGGTGGCCTCTTCAGGTACAGTCCACGCCGCTGTGACATCCTCGCTGGTCACGTTTTCCTCCTCTGTGGCAGCTGTCTCTGCCGTGACAGCGGTTGTGAAGAGGTCGGGCAGGGCGGTGAAGCCCTCGTACAGCCTGGTGCCGGTGGGGCTGATCTCAATGGGCTCCAGGGTGGCGATGCTGCCGCGGGCCTCCTCCTCCGTGGCATTGTGTGACAGAGGCAGCTCCACCTCGGTCTGGGTGACAGTCTGGACAGTGAAAGCACTGCCCAGCTCGCTCCCTATCTCGTCGATGAACTGCCCTGGGACCGGGCTCTCAATGTCGTCGCCTGCATCAGGACACAAAGCAGCAATCAGAGAGGACAGTGTCAGTCTGATGAGGTGAACTGCACTGGTGCTGCCTCCAAGAAGCAGCTGGATATCTCTGGCTCGGAGAGGATTAGGGAAATCCTAACAGTTTGGTAAAATGAAATGGTTTTCCTTCCTCCACTGTGGCTCTGTATGACAGCTCAGCATGGAGGGCATGATCATGAGGCACAGAGTCACCTCATGCTCCAAATCTGGTTAACCAGCGGGGACATGGCCCATGCTCCTGCCAGTTCTCCCTCCCGGGAACATCTTGCCTATATCCAAGTCTGTACTGACCTCTAGTGCCTGCTGCAAAGAAGTTAAGGTGGACGGAGGGTGCTTGGAAAACCACCACGGCAAGAATCTGCCTGAGCCGTGGGAGAAAGACAGCTCACACCTCACACCCGGTGTGTGAAACTCAGTCCCACACCTGCACCACATCACATCTCATCACTACACACATCTTCAGGGGCAGACCTGCTCTCTTTCTCCTTCACTTCCTTCTCCAGCATTCAAAGTCTTGTATATCAAGCACCTGAGCTCTGCTTTGTGTCTCCAGGAGAGCTTTAAAAGCAGGAGGGTGTGGGAGGACTGGAGAGACACGGACTCTGTTACACCCACCTCCGCAGAGCCCCCGCATCCAGGTCAGACAGCCTTTCTGGATCTGCTTTCTACCTCAACACAAGCAGAGCACTTAATCCTCTGCCAAACCTGCTTTCTCCCCTCTTTTTAAATTTTTTTTTTTCCCCTTAACCCAACAGCAAAGAAGCAAGAGGTTGTCTCTGGCCAGGGGGCTCGTGCAGCGGCGCTGCTCGGGGCCCAGCCCGGCACTCACCGCTGTAGCAGATGGCGTCGTAGCGGGAGTCGGGGTGCGGGTAGCCCGTCTGGTTGATGTACAAGTACACCGTCCTCACGCCCACCAGGTTGCCCCCGCAGTTGGGCCGTGCTCTGGAGATGGGGTAGCGGACGCTGCGGTCGGCCAGCCAGCCCGCGCTGCACATGTCCATGCCGTCCTTCCAGGCCAGGTACAGCTCTCCCGTGGTGGCCAAGCGCGCTCCCAGACTGCGGCACTTGTCAAAAGCTTCTTGGAAGGTGAACTTCTCCGGGGCAGTGGCATAGAAGACTTTGCCTGTAATCACACTGTCCGTTAGCACAGGAGTTACCTGTAGATTTCAATCCCGATTCCCTTTCTGTCTCCTTCCCACTCCTAAGAGTTTGGATAAAATGAAAGCTCCCGTGTGTTAGAGCAAGCCCGGGTTGGTGACTTTGTAAAGACCAGAAGATAGTGAATCTTACAAAACAAATGCAGATTTGAGCAAGACATATCACACCTGTGGATGCCACAGGGTAAGGGGGAGACGAAGGACAATTGCAGTTCTGTTGTGCTGAATATTTCAATGGATCCCTGTCATAAGCATGAATGATTGACACATCTGAATGTCACACACTCAAATAGCTGACCAGGCAGGATGGCGTGGACTCTGATGGAGGTTAGACGGACTCCACCCTCTGTACTGCATTACTCATTTGACATTAAAATTGTCCAAGGTCTAATAAAAAGACTGTAGAGAACATCTGGGCCGGCTAGGGTATTGCTTTTCCAGCTTTAACCTGTCTTTTCTCTATTTGCTCTGTCCAGTCTAGGCATGATCAGGGCTTTGGCTGCTTCTAGTAAGTGTCTAGTAACAATAAAAGCCTCAAATCACCTTGCATTTGCTCTGCATAGCAGTAAACATCATAGGTTTCATCTGGCTCACGAACACCGTAGGTCCTCACTCCTGGAAATTCATCCTTGTCACCATAGCAGCGCTCCCGGGGCCAGTGGATGGGATACCTGGGGGAGAGATTGTGGGTAGGGACTTGGGGGCAGGACCCTGGCAGCCACAGAAGGCTGAGAGGGAGCTGCAGAGCTCTGCCCAGTGTGGTGATTTATGGCTTTTCCCAGGTTCTGGGGAAGGGAATGGATGATCTGTTGTCCTGTCCTCACTCTGATGCTCCTTGGAACACTAATCAAAGACATCAGGACAAGGCGCCACCCCAACGAGGGGTGCACAGCTCAGTCTGGTTGAGACAAATTTGTGCACCTTGGCACAGCATTGGTTTGTGTTCAGGGAAGATGGAGGATCAAGATTGAGCCATTGTCCACTCAGTTGTCACCACCAGCCGAGGAGGACAGTGGTCACTCTGCTTTCCTACCAGAGATTCCCCCCCAGCAGAGAATGGCTTACAATCCACCAGCCCCCTCCTCACACCATCAGTTACAACAGCTGCGATTATCAATGTTTTTCAGTTGGTGGCTTTGTTACAGAGAGTCCTTCCCTGACAAAGTAGCTTTCCCTTCCCCTGTGTGGCTTCTCACCTGACAGTCTGATCAGCCAGCCAGCCAGCATCACACTGCTCGTACCCATCCTCGTAGGCAGCCTGCAGCTGCTCAGGGGTAGCAATGACAGCACTGTTCTGAATACAGGCCTGCTTTGCCTTCTCAAAGTTCAGGGTGTACCTTGTGGAGATTGCTCTGTAGTGGAATACAATGCCTGGAAAAGACAATGGACATCACTCACAATCACCAGCCCCTTATCTTCCAGAGATAGCACAAATTAAACCTTGTCCTGTACAGTCCTGCAGTGGAAAATGTCTCCCTGTCTTATACAGAAAGCAAAAACCACAAAGAAGAGAAGAATTGCACAAAACTTTTGTTATTTTATCCACCTATTAATAGGACAGGCTTTACAATATGGTAATGGAAGTTTTCCCAGAACAGCCCAATTCTCCAGATGAGGGCATCCCATCTCCTAAAATGTTTGGAAAAAATGAAAGGTCTGACAATGGCCCTGTTCCAGCTTCACCTGCTTGAGTACTAGCCCAGTGTATCCAGTACCACCTCCTGCCAAGGATGTCATCTTGCTGTCTCTGTAACTCACCTTCTGCCAAAAGAGTAATTTTCTTGCCAAATTCTACCGTGACTCATTTTACTGGTTTGTTTAGTCTGGTCCTAGCCTGCTAAAATAAATGCTTGGCCCATTGCTTCTCCACCCATCACCTTAACTGTGACCTGAGAGAAAGGGCTTATTCCTAGGAGGAGAAAATTGCATTTTCTGCCCGTGTGACTCTTCCTCCCTTCTGCCCAGGACAAGCAGCAAGACCCTGAGAGAAAAGGGCAGGGGCAGGATCCCACCTTTCACTAGGACCTCTATTGTGTCTTGTCTGTCCTCAATCCCGTACATGACTTCGCAGCGATAAATCCCCGTGTGGTTGGATCTCAGCGCCCTGATCTCCAGCGTGGCATCGGTGGGGATGGTGGGGTAGTTGGGCAGGGAGATCACCTCCCTGTACTCGCTGTTGAGCCGGATCTTCCCACCGGTGGCCACCAGCAAGACAACTTCGGTCCCGTTGGAGAGCTTGCTCCATTTGATCCGTGGGGTCAGCATGACGCTGCTGTCCTGCTCCTCCGGGATGTTGAAGTAACACGGGATGTTCAGGGAGCTTCCCAGGATAACACGCAGGGGAGACTGCTCAGGTATCTTGACTTCCAGGCCATCACTACTGTCTGCCAGTTCCCAAACAGAGCAATGGTTACATCAGTAACACTATAATACCATAACATATAGAATACAAAATGTCCTGTGTTTCCTGTGGTCCAGTGCCTACACCTGCTGTGCAAGCCTGTACCCACATATTCAGACATGACCTTTTTGGTCCAGTCTAGAAAGGGAAGCTATGGCAATGACCGCTGCACCATGGCTGCTTTTGAGATTCGGACCAGTGCTGGATGTGGCAACGAAGGGAACAAAGGGCTCTGCTGCAGCCTAGCTGCTGCCCACACGACGAGTTCACACCTGATAATGTTCCAAGAGGGAGATGCTGAGATTCCCTGAGTTTCCCCACAGATCTGCAGCTGCCTCCTTGTCTTCCCGAGCCCCAGAGCAGTGAGAGGCAGTGGTACAGCAGCCATCTGAACAGCGGAGCCTTGGCACCAAGACCACCAGCACAGCTCTTGGGCACATTTATTTCTGGGGAGTGGGACCAGAGTGCAGCACATGGCTCAGTCCTGCTTTGCCATGCCCTGGACACGTACCTGAGAGCTCCACAGAGTCGGCTGCGGTGATGACTTGCAAACACACAAACACTAATAGTAAAGTGGTCATAATTTACCTGCAAGAAACAACACAGGGAGAAAGGATTTGTGTATGTTCACAGAGAGCTGAGTGCTGTGGATGCTGCTGCAGGGCAGTGCAATGATTTCAGCTGCCCCTAAAGTCTCCTACACTCCTCACACCAGCAGGGAAAGCCTGTCCTTGGGGAAGGACTCTGTCTCAAAATACGGTTTGCTTTGGGAAATCAGTCCACGAGACAAAGACAAAAGATGCTCTGCTACGTGCAACAGTCTGAATGTTATTGTAGATCACTTAATATATTGCTTTCCTGCTCTCTCTCTTGTGGTTCAGTCTTATCTATGGAGCAGAAAGACAATTTTACAACAGGTCTTCACACACCTATTATGTATTTACTCAAGAGGGACCATCACATCCACTAAGCCTTTGTCTCAGAACAGGAGCTGTCCCTCATTGGACATCCCAAATCAAGCAAGCACTCCCTCTCAGGCCAGATGGTTGGAACATTTCTGTATTCCTTTAAGATGCTCTGAAGGGAAATTTGCCCTCTGCATGGTGGAAAAGTCAAATGTTACAACTCTTGTCCAACAATCCTGCACTGAGACCCAGCAAATCCTGAAGTATAAATTGATCTAGAACTCATACAAGAAATCCACAGCAGACAGTTCTGGGCATCTTAAATCCACCCTAAAAATATCTTTTTGGGATCCATCAATTAGTCAGAGCAACCTGCTTCTTCTGAAGGCTTCAGGAAAAGATAGGATCATCCTGGTGACATTGAGTGACAGAAGCAATATAGGGAGGCCAGCTAATTTAATTCTAACTGAATTACCATCCAGTATAATATCATGCCATGTTAAATCACCACAAAGACTCAAGTTGGTTTCAATATTTCAAATAAAAACCAGGTCCTCTGGCAACCCAGAACAGTTTGGCATCACTTTTCAGTCCTGACTCAGAAGGAGGGACCACACCTACTGAATCACTGGTGTTTCCTTTGAGGTCCGAGTATTGGCTGTTTCACTCCTGTGATCTGGAAAGATTCCAGATGACTTCAGCTGACAGGTAACATTCCAGGTATATGCCTATTGGACTTGTAGAAAACCCCATTACATATCCTCGCTGGCACAAGAAAATGTCAAAAATACACCCATACACCCCATCCTGTACAGTTCAGTGTTAACATTTCAGTAGTGAAAAAACTGACCTCCATGCACTCACTCATTTGAACCTGACACACCACAAAACCTTATCTTTAGTGAGCAGAGACAGCTCTACTGGCAGTAAACAGGAGAGAGCAGGGATGGAGCACATTGGCAGTGGAGTGTGGAGACTTTGGTTTGCAGCTGTAGGGCTGAGCAAGATCAAATGGAGATACCCCATTTTCTGCTGTGCATAGGGATAAAATTTCAGGTAAGAACTTCTCCCTAACTTCAGGGAGAATTCTGGGAGCTGGACATGTGTTTTAGTGTCTGTCTAGTGAGGGGTGATGCCTGCACAAAGAATTTATTACAAACCCCTTCAGCATTTCCCTCCAGGGACGGGCACTGCAGAGGGGGTCAGAGAGCCTGGCAGCCAGCACTGGGTCAGTGGGAGGGGGCTGTGCCCACAGGATGGGCTGTGGGAGGGCAGTGGAGTGCCTTCTGCTCCTCAGTAAAGCAAGGGGAATTGGAAACACCATCTGCTACTGACAAACAGCCTGAAATCAGCTTGGCCAAGCAGCCGTACCCAGGAGTCCTTAAAGAGCTGGCCGAGTGAGCTGCTGGCCCAATGATGTTTGTTCATAATCTCTGCTGGAGCGCTGGGGCAGGCCCCAAGTACTGAAGCACTGAGTCCACAGTCAGCCAAGATACACAACGATGAGCCTCATAAATACGTGCTTGTTTGATTGACATAAATTCCAGGCAAAATAATGGAAAATCTGATACAGAGTTCAGTTCATTAAGCACTGAAGAGTAGATGCAATTCTAATCTTAGTTAAGGCACTTGTGTGTAAAACAGGTGCTTCCAACCTTTTATTATTTGGCATGATTCTAAGCTTGTTTGATAAAGCTGCCTGCATGGCTGCAGCACAATGTAATTCGATTTTGATAAGCTTTGAAATTTTCAGGGTTCTCTGATATGAAGATGTGGAATGTCAGTAGTACCATGAAAATGGCTTAGCAGAAGCCAGGCTGGTGGGTCCCTAATGGGATCCACCTGAGGTACCTTGAGGGAAATATGGCTAATGGGCATCTACTGGGGTTGGTATTAGATCCAGTGGGTTTCCATATAGACTGTATTTTAATAGAATCAAATATAAAATTGTACAAGAGATGCATGCCTGACAATGGGATGTTGAGTCCTAGAAAGAAGTCACTCAGGAGAGCTACTGCTATTATCCAACTGTAAACCAGCTGAATTCCTCTCTGTGCATTAGAGGTGAACAATGGAAATATTTTGCACACTTCTGGGCTGTCATGAAGCTATCAAAAAAAAGGTTGTGTAAAAATATCCACTGGCAAGCATCTCAGGGCTGGACAGAATGCTGTATGCGGCAAGACTAGAAAGTAGGAAGTTTGAGCCTAATTATTATAACAATTAAAAAAAAAAAGAAAAATGGAGGAGTTGACAACTGTGCACAAATACTGTTTCAAGCAGAGGCTGCTGGTGCTAAAGGGCTCTTTAATCTAGCAGAAATTCATGTCCAGAACTAATAGCTGGAGTTTATGTATGCTAAGTAAACTCAAATGGGAAACAAAGCCCACATTCTGCACAGTGGGTGATGAATCACTGAAACTGGTACCAAAAGAAGTAATTGAATTTCTGTCAGGATGGCTCCTGCAGGGCAGGAGGAATTTGGGTAGAGGACACTCAATCACTGGTAAAATACCTGTTTGAGTATTAAATATAAACTCTTACATCTCCAGACTGCTTACGTGAGGTAAATTTCACTGCCTTGCATTTTGCCAGAATCCAAGTAAGCTGAATAGCCTCGAGTGTCATGAGATAAACTCAGCCAAGAGAGGCAGGCAGCTTTAGATCTGGGTCACACGAAACATCCTAGAGCAAGGAGACATAGATGTTTAAATATAACAGGAGTTGGCTGCTGAAAAGACTGATAGGCTCTGTGGCTACAGCAAACTGGTATTGTTCTGAGTTGATATTTCTGTGTACACTGGCAGTGGATAGGAGGAGAGCTGGTTCATCTGCCCATCAGGTACACATCACAGAGCAGAATGCCCTAAGCAGAAGAAATTTCATTTGTCCCAAAAGCTAAGACAGGCTCATGTGCTCTTAGTCATGTCCAATCTTTATTTTGATCTTCCAAAAGGAAAATCATATATAACATATATAGATATAACATATAACAGCTGATACCAGCAGTATCTTTGCAGTTTGGTTGAGCTATGGAGGAAAAACCCAACCTCCTCCTATCCCACGGAAGCCCAGAGGAAATGGATTTTCCTTGTGAGCAGTGGTTAACAAATCAGAACAACAATGTTTTGGGTGTATTCCGCGAAAGTGTTGAGTCCCTGCCAGTAAGAAACCCAACCTACTCCTCAGGGTGCTGTTTGCAATGTTGATCTTCATTTTTCATTCCCCTGAAGCATGCCAAGGAGATCCAACCCTGAGTCTGCAGGCAGCTCTGGTCGGGATTCACTGCGCTGGGAATGCCTTTGGTTAATGTCCCGTTGTGACAGCAGTGGTTCCATGCTGCAATGCTTCTGCTCTGTGGTGTCTCTAGTGAGATGTCCAGGCACATGCTAATGAGTAAACAGCTGCTTGAAGAAGCAGTTCTGGAAGCAAGTGAGTAAAGAGGGAGGTCTGTGTGAGCAGACATGGATAGCGTGGATGATGGAGACCTGTTCTGTCTTGACAAGGGAACTGGGGAAATTGTTCCCATCACTCTAAAGCAACATCTAAAAAGACTTCTGGGGCAGAGGAGGGTGGCTAGCTCAAGTGTGGATGCTGTCTCTTACAGGGTAGGTTCAGACTGGGTGGGCTGTGCCAAGGCTTGAGAAGGTGAAGTTCAGTGTGTGTGACTGTCAGTGTGTGCTCACTGAGGGGGGATCTGGCAGAGAGGAAAAGGGCTCAAGGATAGGTGGCCGAGCTGTAAGACTGAGTAAAGGCACGGGACAGTCTGGAACAGGCTAGGCAGTGGCAGGAACATCCCCTGCTCGGGATCTTACTGGTTGGCCCCCAGCTGTAGCTGAATGGCTAAGGAGAGAAGTGGACCTTGGAAACATGCTGGGATGCAGTCAGTGCCCCTACCACGTGTCATAAATGACACAGGCCTCTGGACATAGCCTCCTCTGATTACTTCTTCGAGGTATTCTGGCTACTAGAAAAAGGTGAGCTCCGGCACCCACAGGAATACCAGATCACTGCTGGCAAACTCCGGTTCAGCTGCAGGGTCCTTCTCTTCTGGCAGAAGTCACCCTGAAGAGAAGTTGTTCTGCACACACTTTAGTGGAGCTGAAAAGAGAAGCTTGTCCAGGCTCTAGGGGGGAGTTCTCTGAGGGGGAATTCTTGGGGCACAGGCCTTCTAGACAGGCAGCAATGATAACACTATGCTTTCTGCCAGGTCCATACTACAAAAACACCTTGTGTCCCTGCCGATTGCTCTCCTGCAATACTCCATTTGCACTTTCTGAGAGCAGCTGGAGCAGGCAGATTTTGTGGTGAGAAGAGAGGAGGAGGCAGGACGAGTTCCCCAAGGTCACGGCTGTGCCTCTGCGTCAGGATGACTGTCCCTGTGTGGGGTACCGAGCAGTCGGAACAGCAAGAATCCAACCAAACTGACACAACCATTCTGGCCATCCCACCAGCTCTAACCAGTGCCCAAGGCAGAAAGAAGACCCTCTCCAATTCCTAGCCTGGGCTAGGAAGAATTCAGGAAAAGGCTCTTGGCTTTCTGAAAAGGACAGGGTTGGGAATTGCGGGTATGCTCAGGAGCTCCCCACCCCAGAGAACAACTGTCCCTTTCACTGAAGTTTATTGCCACTCTATCTTGCTCCTAAGACTGTGCTTCTGTATCAGGTTGTGTGCAGTGTCCTAAATTGGCTGCATATAAATATGTTTATTTGAGGATCTAAGTGTGTGTGGAAGTGTCTACCTATGTGCACTCAGGTTTAATTCTTTGCTCTTCCAGCCACATTCCCAGCTTTTAAAAAGGCAGGAGAATGTAGATGGGGCAAGAAAAGGAATAGTCACTACAGTGGGAGTTCTGCAAAGTACCTACACAGTTAGAAAATAGGCAGATGGCCCATTTGCAGCACAGCCAAAGATGTTTGCTTGCTGGAAAGCCATTTCTGTTCTAGTCCATTTTAATTGAGTCCCATCTGCAGTTTTTCCTGTGGCCTTTGCTTGCTCCAGACCATGTTAATCAGCCTTGCTGCAACTGTTGTCCTCCCTTTTTTCCTTTCCTTTTTTTTTTTTTTAGTTTTAGTAGGGGCAGATGGGTCAATTTAAGATTCCTTCTTTCTCAGTTTTGGAAAGCCATTAGTACACTTACATTTTTCTTCTGGCAGCTAATAAAATATCACTCATTACCTAGAAGATATGGCTGCACATAAAGGCATGTCCAAAGACATTATTTCCTCTAAAATTATGGATATAAAGAGGCTTCTGAGCAAGAGTTAAATTCAGCTCTGTTTATTTAGCCTTGGATTCTCTTTCTTCAATTGGTTTTCCTTCCCCAGTTTATTCCACATCAGGGAATGGACCTTAGTTTCTCTAGGACATGTGGTCACCTCCATCCAGTCTTATCTCAGCATTATTATTTTTAGGCACCAGCACTTGACCCCAGGGGTTTGGTGAGGTCTGAGGAGACCCCATCACCCAGCAGGGACATCAGGAGAGCACATCCTGTGCCCTTGTAGGCTTCAGAATCAAACGGTGGCTTCTCCTCTCCTCTGTAACCTTACAGGCTGTTCCTCTGTGATCTCTACAAACAAACACTTTATTGTCCCTCTGTGTGTTCTCAGCCTCTGTGCTGGACTCAGGGATTTTAATTTAAAAACCTCAGCCAGGTCCAGGAAATGGAGGGGTGGGGGTAAGAAGGGGGAGTGGATGAAGTGGGTGAGGTAGGCAAAACCAGTTTTATTTCTTCTTCTTCTTCTCTTGTTAAATAAGGCAAAGCTTTGGAACAGAAATATGGCAATAAATGCACTCCTGTGATTTTTCATGTTTTTTCAGCTGTAAAGAAAACAGGAGAAATATTCCATTCTGTCTGGCTTCCCAACCATTCTCTAAGGTCTTTATGTGCAGAGCAGCTTGGATGCTGCTCCTGCCTGCTCATTTCTGAAACCATCCCTGCAGCAGTGAAGACTTTTATTTTTCCCAATCAGAAGGACGCATGGCAGCAGCTGCTCAGATATTTTGTCATCAAGGGATGTGGTCCTGACAGCCCTGCAGCACTGGCTGCCTGGATTGCTCCAGGGGATGTCAAACTGTTGGCACCGAGGCACTTTAGGTGCACTTAACAGAGAGCATTTACTGAAGATCAGGGACAATGTGTGGTTTCATCTCGAGCCTCAGCTGGCTCCTGTCCTCAAGCACCCTTTGCCACTGCAGGTGTGGACATGGTCAGACACAGCTCTGTTGATGCACCCTGGTGATGGGAGCAGGGTGCCTTTAGCCATGACATGAGGCCTGGAGCTCCTCTGTCCTCTGACACAGACACCCCAAGTTGGTGCTATGCTCTACCCTCTTTGGGGTCTTTATGACTTCTCTTCCAATAGAAGAGTTGCAGTCTGTTATAGTCTGTTTATCTGATTATGTTGCTCACACGCTACAGGAAAAGCCAAAATGCTCAAGGTTGTAGGCTCATGCTTTCAGTGAGCAAGATGACAGAGGAAATCTTAGCAAAACCTGAACATTCCTCTGCTAGGTTCAGTTAGTGATCCAAGCTCAGGCAGATAGGCTGGAACAAAACTCCTACTGAACACAAAAGATTACCCAAACATTTATCTCTTTTCTAATATCTGCCACAGAACAGCTCTCACCTTCCCCTGATTTACATTGGTTTTCATTATATCTCCATTGATTTCAGCAACAAATCACACACACAGGCTCCAGAACCCCGGCCATTTCAAAACTATCCCTCTTGCAGGAAAGCCAGAGCTGTCTGCCTCTAGCAATACCCACCACAGTATTTTTTCTATCCTTCAAGGACAGAGAAGTTGCAAAATACCCACTTATGGCAAGCAGAAGACAGCTGGAGCCTTTCAGGCAAGGTGTGGGACCAGCACCAAGCCCTGGGCTGCCATGGCTCCAAGTGTCTGCTTGATATGGAAAGCCAGAGCTGCACTCAAACAGGCACTGGAGCCTCTGAATTCAAGGGAACAATGAGCCTTTGAGACTGGTGGAAGCTCACACTCAAAATCCTCTCCAGTCCAAGAGGAGGAACTGAAACTTCTAAAAAGCAGTTAATCTCCTTATAAAATAGGTGTCTCAGCTGAGAACCCTTAAAGAGGGATTCAGCCTTTTGTGTCAGCTAGCAAGGGAGCCTGGAGCACTGTCAGACATCTAATTTTTAGAAATTGGCAGGCGATTATGCATTTCATAAAGTCTCCTTATATCCTCTACACTTTTTTTCTGGAGCTGCTGTTACCTTTAAGTGAAACTTCCTCAGACATGGGAAGCAAAACCAGCACAACACAAAGGAAGAGAAACCAGATCCTCCCCAGATGTGAGGTGTGAAGATGACAGCTTGGCCCACGATCCAAGGAAGTCAATAACAAGTCCTTCAACTGACAGCTTTTCCATCCAAATGCACTGGCTCACTGTAAATCCCATAAAACCCACAAAAGCTGTTGTTTCAGTGCACCTAGGATCTGAGCTACCAAAGCTCAGCATGGAGAGGGAGGAAGAAAAGATTGAGGAACCTGGAAAATCCTCGGAGGGAGCTTGTGTAGGACAGGTGAAGCTCATCTGTGCAGCAGCATCCCCTTGTCCACACTGCAGGATGTCCTATTGCTCTGCTGGAGCGTGTGGATGATGCACAGGACATTTTCCCTTGTGCAGAATTTGACTTCTCACTTCTTTCAGGAGAAGGCTGAAACCTCATTTGTGCAAAAATGTAGCCTTAACTATGAGAAATCCTCCTTCTCTGGCTGCAGAACAAGATGTGAATGTGACTGCAGAACAGCAGATCTCTGCTGCACTCCTGCTCTGGCAGAAGATTCCAAAGAACCACAGAATGGCTTGGGGTGGAAGAGACCGTAAGGAGTTCATGGACAGCCCTTCTGCTCTGACCCAGCTCAGCCCTTCAGAAGAGTGGCTTTCCAGAAACTCATAAAGTGTTTGAAAACATGTTTTATTAGAGAATCTGTAGGCATGGAGACCTGAATCTTCCCAGACTCTGTTCGTTACTGCCCAGATCTGGTAACTGTTAATACTCTGCTCCCCAAAATCGCCTTGAATGCTCCTAAGAAACACCATGTGGAAGTTCACCTTACAGGGAACTGGGTGGCACTGGAAGAGATATTGCAAAGCTGGTTCCTGCCAGCTTCACAGTGATTGTTCCAGGTAGACAGAGAACATCATGCTATCTTGGAATAACAACAACCTCAGGAGACTCAAGGTGAGAGCCCCAGGACCATGTGGGTGGCTGTGGGATCTCTCTATGCCCTGGATCACACTAATGACATGTTGTGTCCACATGGCCCCATTGCATTAATGCCCCTTCACAGGAATGGGCACCTGTCACGAGATACAAAACTGCAGCAACCTCTTGCTGAGGACGATGTCTGCTGACGTGCTGCATGCACCAGACTCCACCATGATCTTTGGTGAGGCAGTCCGTGCTGGGAATACACACAGCTGGTGATATTAAACCTCCTCACAGTGTCACATCTTGGACACAAAAGAGAAAAGTGAGCAATCTTATCCCATTTGGGCCTTGCTTTAGAGAGTACAGCACACTGCTGGTGCTTAACAGCAGTAAAAGCAACCTTTCATCCAACTTGGAGGAAGAGCTTCCAGCTTCATCATAGTCTCAGTATCTGCCTCTTTTTGCTCCCCATTTTCCCTTTCCAAAGTTGGCACCTGAAAGTTTTCTCTGCATTAATTCCAGACATTGTGTAAACAGTGTGCTTAGATTTACTTAAATGAGGCTGTTTCAGCCCCAGTTTTCCTCCCAAGCAGATTTCCTGTCTCATAAATTCAAAACATGAACAGTTTAGTTTTGCTAGGAAGGTGGAATCTCAAATGGATCCTCCCTTTGGGATGACCTGGAAGACAAAAGGGCAAATGGCATGGGAGAGACCCTGGGATTTTCTGGTCCCTGGCTGAAAGAGGAGAGCCACCATGCCATGTGCTGTTCAGAATCTAGTGCCAGTGTTCCAAGAAACTGCTACTGTTTGCCCTGAATAATCTGCAGCTTCCGACATCTACCAATTTCTTGGCATATTTCTTATTTCTTCCTTCATAACTCCAGAAGATGGAGATTTTTTTTAAAAATTTTTTTTTTTTTTTACTGAGCAGATCATCATTTTCATTGAAGAAGCAAGGGATTGCTATTTTCTCCTGTATCCAGAACCTCAAAGTACTTCTGACTCCTTAGAAAGGCACATGCATATCAAATGTTCCCACACTCTTTGTGCAAGGCAAGCAGAGGAAGTCCTAGGAGTAAAAGAGCTTTTCCTCTACTCACTGGCACTTCAGATAATTTCTCTGGCAGCAACACGAACCCCCAACCACAATGCAAGTGTGGGTTTTTCTACTGCTGCTGAAGGATCTCTCACACTTTGGTGTCAAAAGAAGGGTCTTTACCAGAGCATTGGGGTGGGTTTTCACCAAAGTGGTCTGTTGTCTGGGAATGATAGGATCACTCTCAGTTCTGAAGGTACTGGGCTCACTTTGCCTTCCAGCTTATGGAGAGGGCACACAGTATAAAGAGACCACAAGCTTCACATTCAGACTATAAATGAGGGTTTCGCTGCCTTGGCTGTGTTGAACAAGACTCTCCTACTTCTCCATTTCCTCTGCCAGCAAACCTCTGACAACTAAATTGAGCACAAAACAGCCATGCCAGCTTGTATTTCTCTAGGAGGTTGAATGGTACAGGAAGGATTAAGGAAGAGAAGCAGCTTTTCACTCCCATCTCTGGTTCTAGGAAAACTTAATCAATGGCTGGGCACTGCAGCCCCTGAAACTGCCTCATGCATGACAGCAGGAGAATGGTTTGCTGTCTCCTCTCATTTCCTTCCTGACCAGCTCTCCCAGACCACTTTGTCCCCCTCTTGACAGCTTTAGCAGTGGTGAAAGATTTTGTGGGCCATGGACAAAGTGCTGCCTCCTGAGATGTCCAGGGATGGAGCCAAGCAGTCGGCGGGTGCTGAGCAGGGGCAGTGCCCGAGGCTGCTGTCTGGCTGTACAAACCAGGGGCTTTCCTCTAAGTGTGTGGATGGCTTAAGGCCCTGCTACAACCTCACCAGATAATCTCTTTTTTCGTGTTTTCCCTTTATATTCATCCCCAGTCACTCCCCAGGCATTGCCATCTCATGGCACCTGGTAGTCGAGAATCATAGAACGGTTTGGGTTTGATGGGGTGTTAAAGATCATCCAGTGCCAACACCTCTGCTGTGGACACCTTTCACCAGACCACTTTGCTCAAAGCCCTGTCCAACCTGGCCTCGAACACTTCTAGCAATGGGGCATCCACAGCTTCTCTGGGCAACCTGCACTGGTGTCTCTCCACTCTCACGGGAAAGAATTTCTTCTGAATATCTAATCTAAACTCCCCTCTGTCAGTTTGAGTCCATTCCCTCTTGTTCTGTCAGTACATGTTCCTGATCCAAGTCCCTCTCCAGCCCTCTTGTAGCCCTTTTAGGTTATGGAAGTTGCTCTAAGGTCTTCCTGGAGCCTTCTCTTCTCCAGGCTGAACACTTCCAACTAGTCTCTGAGGAAGAAGTGCTCCAGACCTCTGAGCATATTCATAGCACTGCATCCCAGCACAGTTCCTTCCTTTTTTGTGTGCTCAAACTGTTCCTGTACCAGGAGACTGTTCTGGTGTGCAGTGCTTTCTTCACGCTTAGCTAAGACACACATTGTGTGTTTAATTTTATTTAACTGGCTCAGTCAATAAGTTCTCTGTTTAATTTAGTACTGCTCCGTTCCTTTGGGGACCAGAGCGCAGTTGACTGTCCTGTCCTGCACCAATCATTCCAAGGGGATTTCACTGTGCAGAGAGCACCGAGGGATGCTCAGCTCTCTGTGCTCAGGGCCCTTCCATCAGGCACGGACACTGTTCCACTGCTCCTATTCACTTGTCAGGTCACTTTGTCCAAACAGTAATTCCTGCCTTTGGTTCAGACTGTCCTTTTCTTCTTGGGAGGAAACGAAGGGGGGGACTCCAGGCAGAAAATAAATCTCTCTCCTGTGTTTTTCTACCATAGTGATGCTTTAGGATGAAGCCAAATTGTACAGCAGAGAACAAACCACGTCAAGAAAGAAGATAACAACAAAATGGTTCACAGCCAAACAAGCTGCCACAGAGACCTCTCTAAGTCCTGTTTTATGAGACTAGCAAGAGAGCTAGAAAGAAAGGTGATGGAAAAGATGCCTAAGAAATTGTCCTTTCTCAGCCTCTGATCCCTCCCTGCAGTGAATGTTGTTCTCTGGGTGATGTATTCGCCCACCCAGGAGGAAAGGTAATGGGACTCCTCATCAGAAGAGAGAGAATAAGTGGCAGAAGAGTTTTAGTTCCTTGTCTTGAGATTGCCATCTTGGCTCAGGCCAAAGCTTCACCAAGAAAACCCTTCAAGCAAACACTTACTTGAGAAAAGCAACAAAGATAAAAGGATAAAATTTTAATCATATGGGACCCATTTCTCAGTCCAAAACTCAATTACAGCCTTTCCCTTTTGTTTCCAAAGGAGGTCTTAATGTCTTCTTGAAACACTGCCCACACTGAAAGGTCTGTTCCCTTCAAGCACATGGTGAAAGAACAGAGACACTGCACTGGAAATAAAGCCAAACTCTGTGACCTGAATGTATATTTTGTATATAGAGATCCTTTAATCTTATAAATCTTATAAATGGGTTTAGGTATGGTATAACTTAGGAGAAAAATGTGTGGATGTGACACTGAAAGAGAGAGCATGAGGAAGACAATTACCCCCTCCAAAATGGGTTTCAGTCTAGGGTCAGTGAATGAATATCAATAATCTTTTCATTACAGCTCACATCTCTGGGCTCCACTGAATAACCCTAGCACAGGCAGATGACAGTCTCTGCCTTAGAGGTCTTGGAATCTAGAAGGGTGCTGCTGGCCAAGCCTAGAAAGCCCAAATGTGAATTTGGGGAGACCACGGGAATCCTGAATAAAATCAAAGTTCTTAAATGAAATATAAAATTATTCTGTAAGGTGTAGACTGTGAAGGGAAAGAAATGTAACCTTAACAGAAGCCACAGACATTTGGAGAGCTGCTGCTGCTAAGCCCAAATTTGCAGTTGGCTAAGCAAAGTCTGTATGTCATACCTTCAAAAAGAGAAAATGAGGTATGGAGGAAATCCAAACAGCAATTAGATGGGAAAAACAAGTTTTCTGAGAGGTAAATAAATTCCTATGCATGAGATGTGGCTGAAAGAGAGCTCCAAAATATTGTCCAGTGTTTGGTGAAGTGTTCTGTAAGGACAACAGAAAATGTTGTTTTTCCAGAGATATGTGGAACACCTTAAAACCAACAGTGCCCACATTTTGAGGAACAGAAAGGCACCAACACAGATCCCTTTGTAGGCAGAATAACTGCAAAATAACTGTTTAAAATCTGCAAATATTGTCCAGCACTGATGGAGGAGATGTGGGCTTTAAAATGGAACATATTATGCTGGTATTTTAACTCAAATATGCAACAATACTAAGGGAAACCATATAAAAGTAAATTTATTTTGTACTATTGAAATAAAAGACCAATTCAAAGGCAAGTAATAATTATGATTTATTTTAACCTATCTTGTCATTCTTCCAATAAGATGGGCAGGTAAATTTTCTGGTGGCCAGATCCAGTCACCACTGGAATCAGTAGTAAAGATGCCATTTACCTCTGAGGCTGGGAACATTAATCCCAAATTCTTCTATTAAAACCTAGTCTAGACAGGTAACTGCTTGCAAGTCCTGAAAAGACAGCAGGGAGAGCCCTCAAAAGGATGTCTAAATCCCTACAAGTTGGCACAGAGAACACTGCTTTCAGACAGAAGAAGAATTGATTCCTTAAGACAATGTAGCAAGGAAATGCTCTATGGCTTTTACACACAGTGTGAGAATTGGATGAAATCATACTGGGCACTGCCACACAGCAGCCTGCGGATCATGGAAATTCCACAGCTGCAACTAAAGAGCCATCACAGCTTTAGTGGACACCAATGCACCACTGAAATAAACCCACAACAGGAGAGATGTTCAGAAAACTGCTGACAGCTAAATTCCAAAATTCAATCCAAAAATATTCTCTAACGTTTAGGAGGAGCATTCCTGCAAACATGGTTGAAGGAGTCATGCTCTCAGTTAATGATTTTTAATGAAAGCATAAATGGAAGGTGAAGTCCTACAGTGATATTCATTTTGGTTCATACAAACTCCAGCCTTGTCCAGGTGATATTTGGAGTCCCTTGAGCCTCCTGTGGGCACTGGGAGTACAAAATCCATGCTGGACATCCTCTCCCCTCAGGCTGTGAGCCCTGTGCTTGCTCTCTGCAAGGGAATCTCCTTCCCACCAAAAGGACGTTGCAAAAGGGAATGAAAACAAAAAGCAAGCATTTTGGAAAGCAAGGGACAGCAGCCCTACTGGTCATTAACAGATTTAACAGATTGCTTCTATATGGTGCTTTCAAGGTTCTTGAGTACAAGTTTTGACACTAAAGCAAGGGGTATAGGGCTCTCTCATGAGACGCCATGAGATTTCTGGGACTGCCAAAACTGTGTAGCAAAACTCTGATGGTCAGCCAAACTGTGCACCATATTTCAGAATCTTCAGATGCAAAAGGCTGAGCAAGACATGTAATGGAGCTTACAGAACTGCTTCTCTCTGTCTTTGGGTGCTCTGCTGTAAAACTGGCTTTGAATCCCTAAAGCAGCTTCTGGAAAAGGACTGATTTTATAAGGGAGATAAATCCAATCAGCTATCTGAGCATCTAATAACCCTCAGACACAACCAGTTTAGTAATATTATTGTTTAATTATACCCAACAGCACAGAAGAGAGAGACATCTCTGATGGGTGAGGTACTGCATGCAGATTTACAGAAAACGAGACAGCTGCACTTGATGTTACAGAACAGAAAGCAATCCAGTTGAAGAGTAGAAACTGGAAATGAACTGTGCCAGGGTTGAAGAAAAGGTGCCAACCAATGTATTTATCTTTACTTTTGCCAATACATGTAATGGGGAAATGAGTAAAGCTTCTGTGTTAATCTGTGACTGAAGTGTGAGAAAGTTTCCATTTCAAGCAAAAAAACCCCAACCTTCTTCTCTTTTCTGCTAGACTGTGATTCTGAAGTTGCTAAAACAACCTTTCTTCATCAGATGGGATGCCATGGAATACGCAGGAGGAGTGGAGAACCTTAGCATCTAGGAAAGAATGGGCTGAGCTTAACATTCATAAAGTACACGTGTTTATGGCAGTTTGATATGCTTATCCAAGCAGGAGGCCAATAGCAATTGTATGCAAATGACCAAAACAAGCACAAGTGAGGCATCCTATGTGGATTTAAAAGCTGAAAAACGGCAGTGAGATATTCAGCAGAGGCCAGCTCACTTGAGAACCTACTTCTCAGGAAGACTTCATCACCCACACTGAACTTGAAGCCATATTTCTCAAGGAGTGATAGTGCCTGGCTTTATCAGAGATAATTCAGGTATGTGCCAGAGAGGGCTGGAAGCACAGCATTGAAGGTCAGCTGAAATAAAGATCATGTTTGACTCTGAGCTCTTCATGTCTGTAATCCACATTCCTACCTGGATATGGCAAAAGAATGACCAAAATGGTCCAGAACACATCCATGTGCTTCCTACAAAGGAAGGTGTGTGTGCCTCTCTGTGCTGATACGCGAATGATTTTGGAGATGAAATGGGTACAGCACTGCAGAGGGAATCAAGGGCATGCTGGCATTGGTCTGGAGCATTTCAAAATGCTGGACAGATTCAGAGCTGAGCAATGAAGACCCTCCTGTACTCTGCTAAACACGTCTCAACGGTATTGGTGGTGCTGAATCCTCTAGTGTCTCTTGCAACAGGCAGGAAGCCACACCACAGGACCAGCAGGTGATCTCTGCTGTAAGTACATCAAGAGGTTTTTTTCAGGAGACAAGCTGCATGGAATCTGGGAATTATGAAGGCACAAGGATTTTGTCCTGACTCTGGAAACGTGGTTCCTGGTCCTGAAGGATGCAAGGAAGGGTCACAGTCCCTTGGGCTAGCTGGCTAAGCAAAGGGGTGATCTGTTTTCCTGCTGACACACAGTGATGGTTGCAGGGTAGCATTAGCTCTGTGGCCACTGAGCACCCTGCTTTTTGAGAGAAAGCCCAAGCATCAGTGGTGAAGGGCTAAGCTGGGAGCCCAGCGTCCCCCTCTGCACGGAGCTGGTGTAGTAGGCAATATTAGCAGAGTAAGAACCCTGCAGCCTGACAGGATCGCTTACATATCAATTACTTTGAGGCAGCAGGGTATTATTTATACAGTAAGTGCTATACAAAACAGCAGAGCAATATTTAGAGGGCAAATACTATGGATAGGAAAGCTACAATTTGTTCTGCAGCAGCAGGATGTTCTGTGCACTCCAAAGTGCCAGGCAGGATGAGGGCGATGCTTTCATGCCAAATACTGTATGAGGACAGGTTATTATTTAAACCCCAGATACAATGGTAGGGAAAGAGTATTATTTACTAACCAGACCAAATGCAACAGCAGCAGTGGCAGTAACTGCATGGTATAATTTACAACAGAGGAAAAGACATCATTTGCAGACTGGTTATTACAGAATGGGAGGGTGTTTGTTGTGGTAAAGCAACAAGTATTACTTTGAAGCTGAGCACTATAGAGGTACAGGGTATTATTTATACACCAAACACCAGAGAAACTATTTTTTTGGGGACTAAGTAACAGTGACAGTTAATCATTTATATGAAAGCCATTCTGTAATTTACAATATGTAACCTACATGATTATTTCAACCTTGAAACTGTGGTACAGATGATGTAATGTTAATTATACTGAGATCTACAGCTGCTCTACCACAGGACTGCTAAGCTGGAATAATCTCCTGCAGTCAGTAGATTTATGCTAGCAAAACTACTGACTCTGCCCTGCCCTGTGTAAAGCCTGTGATGCCTGGGGATTTCCAGGGGTGTTTATCCCTGACCCTGTGCAGGATCCCAGCAGGAGCCACAGGTTTTGCTGTGGATTACAGTTACTCAATCACCAGCACAGCGACTGCTCTCTCAGCAGAGGTGCAAATGATGGATAGGAGTTCCAGCTGGAAGGGATCAGCAGCATTTTCATCTGCTTATCAGCTGCTGGCCTTTGCATTTTTTTCCACACACCTTTCTCATCCACTCTATTATCTAACCTTAGGCAGGAGATGTTCCTCGGTTATTTCCTTTTAGTTTCCCCTAAAGCTTTTTGTACCCTGTCAAAATATTTCTATTAAGTCAAATCTGTATGTCCTACAGCCATTACAAATGATTCCTTTTGTCTTTCAGGGCATGTCTACACCACTAAATAAACAAATAACAAAGTGTCCAAGTCTTCTTCCCACTGCTAACCAAGGGCACTGGAGAAGCCAAAGGCACATGGAAATTGCCAGACCAGATGAAATCAATGGTGTGTGCTCAGACCAGTATTCTGCCTTAGACAAGACCTATATTACCAGCTTCAGAGCAAAGTTCTCATCATCAAAAAATAGGGAGTAAATTGCTGAGGAGGAAGTTTCTTTTTAACACGAGGCATTTAGTGGTTGCCTTCTGCCTTGAAGCATGAGTATTTACATTCCATATTCTCCCACTAATGTACACTAGGTTTATTTGACATGGCTTAATAGACAATTTTTCCCCTCTCAGGCCTAACCTGTGAGCACTACCCTGTCTGAAGAAATTTCCTTTCCTGATCACTTCATCCCCATGACATGAGGTGATTGCTCTTGCAGATGCCCTGTTGTCTCTTGTCACTTGATGTGGCCTCTGTTGAATTGAGTCCCCTTCCTCCAGGAACTGCCTGACCCAGTACTGGGCACAGAGGAGGGCTGGGTCCAGCTCCCCCACACCAAGGTGTGGTGTGGGGCTCCCAGGTGGCTCCCAGGTGGCTCCCAGGTGGCTCCCAGGTGGCTCCCTGATACCACGGTGGCAACCAGGACTATCCATGTGTTCAAGGGTCATGCGGTGCCTCTCTAATATCATACATCAGGCTGTCCAGACCTGCCTCTCATGGGCCACCCCCTAACACAAGCTCTTCATAGCTCCTTTCTATCATAAGCCCCCATGCAATTAGGACACGGTTACGAACTGGCAGGAGCTGAGCAGAGAGGTAGGGCTATTCATTTACCTGAGTTAATTTTGGGCCTTGCCCAAAGTTCTCCCTACTTCAACTGCCCCAAGTGTCCTCTGGCTTGCTCTATAAACTGGGTTTTATGGAAAATCCAATTGGTTAACATAAAGAGCGACTACAAAGGTGAACACCCAGAGGATTATGCTTGTCAGAGGTCTTTCATTACCCTGCTTTCATCTCTTGCTCCCTTCTCTCAGCAGATCTCTTTCTGTGGCTGTGCTCCTGCCCAGCTCCCTAGCACGGCAAGGTTTCCCCCTCAGCCAGCCTCAGGAATGCCAGAACCACAGAAACCTGCAGGCAAAGCCAGCTTCCAGGCTGCTTCCACGCAGAGCATACAGCAGGAACGGGCTCCTGTGGCTTCTGGCCCTCGCTACATGACCCACATGCTCGAGTCACAGCATCTCCCTTATCCTTGCTGGGGCACAGCAGCAGCGACACATCTCCAGCTGCCTCCGTCCGTGTGCTGGAGCCTTTGGGAGCCTTAGATCACTACAGCCGATGGCACAGCAGTTGTGCTTGTAAAGCAGGGGAAGGAAGTGGGAGCAAGGTGCTCCATGGGGCTGCCACTTAACACCTCAGGGCATTTCAGCAGCTGAAGCACGTGGAGGGGCTTGCGGTGCCCAAGCAGATCGGATCTGGTAATTCTCATCCTTCCCCCACCCTTCTGCTCTCTGCTCTGTACGGCGCGGCTGTCGGAGAGGGGGAATGTCATGCAAGGGAGACGTGGAAATTTTTCTTGAGAAAGGAAAGTCCGGCAAAAAGCACAAGGAGGGGAAAAAAAAAAATCCCGGTGCGAAGCGTCTCAAAAAAGGCTGCGCGGGCAGCGCGACAAAACCCCCTGCCTATTCATCAGGCCAACAAAAAGCTTCTATAGATTTATACTGTGAGCCCATTGAGAGGGAGGGGAGGGAGGCAGCGCTCACACACCGCCCTTGTGCACACAGCAGAGCCCGCAGCCCTGCCCCGCACACACAGGCCGGGCTGTTCTGCCCGCTCACAAGGAAGCTCTGAGTTTTTAAAAGTAAACTGTAAGGTTTCCGTTGTTGCACTGGGCTCGAGTAATTTTTTTTTTTTTTTTTTTAAATCCATAACAGCTCCCTCTCTTTGCCGTGGCTCTCTCCAAGCGGCCCCGGTGCTCTGGGCTGCTCGGCAGCCGCCGTGCGCTGGCTCCCTATGTGGTCCAGCGCCGCGATGAACACGGCTTTTGTTGCTGCTGCTGGGAAGCTGCCGGAGAGCGGCACACACAGCCCGGCTTGTTCCACACGTGGAGGCTGCAGAGGGCTCGGGAAGGGGGGCGGAGGAGGAGGAGGAGGAGGAGGAGGAGAGCAGCTTGGGTTAGGCTGTCTTGTGGTGGAGCAGCCATCCCACCACTGGCAAGGGAAAGGGGGAAGCGAGGAGACGGAGGCGGGCGGCGGTGGAAAAGATGCCTCAGGCAGCTAAGAAAGGTCCCGTTGATTTTTAAAATGGGATCAGCTGGCCCTCCACCAGCCCACGTTGCCGCCGGGTGTCGGGCAGCATGGGAAGGCGGTGAAGTCAGCGGGTCCGTGCAATTTACGCTTGCAGAGGATCTGCCCGCAGAGGGAAGAGGAGAGCAAAGACGGATAATGGAATGGGTTTTGGAGTTCTTTAATCATTATGTGCATTCCTGGGTGAGACCAGAGCAGTGGATAACAACCGAACCTTTTTTTTTTCTTCATGTACATTCATTTGTTTCTGTCTTTAGGTGGTACCATCCATTATCTTTTCCTTATTGTTCCTCACTTATTAGGAGTGTTTTACAGCACGACTTTTTGCTCTGGTGGAATCGAAATCTGCCGAACTTTGTTGTAGTGTCCTCTTTTCCTCTGAAAGTTTCCCCCTCCACCTCTTTCACACCTTCAATTTCCTATCCTGTCTGCTCTCTTTGCCCATCCATCCTCCAGGCTCCGTGCTGCTGTCAAACCTGGCTACTGTACACAGCGGCGATTATATGATACATTAAACAGCAGTTCAAGTGGAACAGATGGAGCTTCCCCCCAAAGACTGCTCAGGCTGCAGAAAGAGCTCAGCTTCTGCCCCATCCAGTGATGGTGGGAGGTGATGCCTCCCCTTTTCCACTCTGACAACAACTCGAAACATCTCAGAAAGGGGAAATGTCCCCTTTGACCTGTCAGGCAGATACAGTCTCTTCAAGCCAGCAGGAAAATATAACATTAAACAACCAAAGCAAAGAAAGAAATATTTCAGCTTCCAATAGTGCCTTTGCAGGATTTGAAATCCCACAAATTTCAGTCCCCAAACCACTGGCCTCTCTGCCCAGCTGACATCCTTTACCAGGAGCTTATAGATGAGAACCAAAATAGTAAGGAATGCTAAGAAATTCCTCTCTCCCAACTATTTCGTTGTGGGATGTTTCCCCCTTTCCACATCTGGCAAAACTATTTTAGAAACCAAGGAAAGATTTACAAAGTGACATTTTTTGCCTAAACAATCCAAAAGGGAAAGGTTAAAATGTACTTTTAATTCTGTGTGTAGAGCCCTACTGAGCACAAGATTTAAATGAGAAGTCTTAAAGGGTAGTAAATGAATGGAAAGAAGTAATTTCTGATAGAGATTCTGACAAATAAAACCCTTTTTTTGCTCGCTCTACTTCTGGAGGAGAGCTCAGCTCCCTGAAAACTGTTGCTAAAAATATGCTTCATCTGGGAACGGGTTTGGAAAACGGGCAGGTACTGAGGAACACGCGGAGCAGCTCACTGGAAGCAGCCCAGGGGACTCTGCCAGCCTCCAGTCCCTGACATCCTCACGTAAAGGGAGAGCTGTCAAACCCTTGGGCGTCCTGGTTCTTTTCATTCTCTTCCTGAACCTGTCAGCCCCTCCAGAGCTCAGCACCCCTCCAGCTCAGGGCTCCTGCCCTGTGGCAGAGCAATGACACCGAGCACAGCACAGGAAACCCCGGCGCTGGTTGGGACACTCGGCACAAACCAGCAGGACAGCAGCCTCCATCCCCAGAGCTCGGGAACAGCAGCAGACACATCCCCTGAGCTCCAGCAGCAGCTGGAATCCGTCACAAACACCCATGGGTCCCGGGCTGTGCTGGGGAGGGAGAATGGGGCCAGCCCCGTCTCTGCTCTCCCACCTCACGGTTCTGACTGTAGGAGCTCTGAATCCATCCTCGCTTTCCCTCCCTTCCCCAAGACAAGCAGCAAACTTGGCACGCAGCTGCTGCCCCTGGCTGTAGGTCTGCTCCCCCAAAAGGTGTGGGGTGCTGGTGAGGACCCATTGTGCCGAGGTGAAGCCCAGGCACAAGCTCCCCTTCACAGCAGTGCTGCTTGCAGGAGAGAAAAGCTCTGGCTCAATCAGTTTTACAGCTTATCTCACGTTTCTCTGCTGGCTGCTCAGCAGGGAAACAACCAATCCACTGACTGAGAGCCTGCTCCTGTAGAGCACTTAGGAAAGTTAAGGAAAAGACACCAAAGAGAGAGAAAGGAGGAAAAAGCGTGATACATTACCTTTAACAGTTCAGTGCAGTGCTTCCAGAATCTAAGTCCCATACACCTGGCAGAGAAATTAGGTCTTTTTCAGTGTTCAAGAAGTAAAGAGCTTGCCACTTCTTGTTGTTACTGTATGTCTTCTTCACAATCTCCAGATGAGTTTTCCTGCGTTTTCGGGTTGGTTTTTTTTTTTTCCTTCCCCGGTTCCCCAGAAGAAATCAAAATTCCCTATGTGGTATTTCAGGTCCCTTCAGGCAGTGGCAGCAGCAGCAAGCTTGAAGAGTAAGTACTGTGTGTGAATGGCAAAAAAGAGAGAGAGGGTTTCAGACCACATTAGCTGCCACTGGCTGCAAAAGAGACCATCAAACTCCTGTCAGCCTCCTTAGATACCTCTTGAAGAGCTGGCACTCTAAGTGTATTGGATCCTCCTCTGGATTTTAGAGTAAAGGTAGGCAGGCATCCAGGGGGCAGGGGGAAATAGGAGGGCTTATGGACCAAAAAGGAAGCCCAGCCTCTTGGAAAGAAGGAAGAAAAAAAAAAAACCCAAACCAAACACCCAACTCAGAAAAAGAAAAGAAAAGAAATGGGGAAAAAAAAGCATTACTGAAAAAAAATTCTGTAAATGGAGAAAGCCGAATGGGGAGTGGGGGATTAAATTTAGCCTTCTGGTTTGGAAGCAAGCTGGCTGGGGCACCACAAGTGGTTGAGAGAGAAGAAATAGTTTGTGTAATAAAAAGAGAACGTGGTTTATGCAAACTAAAATAAGATGAAGCTAATTAAGGAACCTGAGCAAAGTATGTGTGTCTGCAGTGCAGTCAATATCACTGCAGTCTGAGCAGATCCACTGAGAAGCCCAAAGCCAGCAGCAAACAGGACAGTTCAGGGGACTCCTGCACAGCCCCTCTTGCTGCTGAGGTAGGGAGGCAGGTGATGGAGGGAAGGAAGGGATACTCAGCACTAGGAACAGGGCAGCACCCGGAGCATCAGTAACTGATAAGTAATTGATATCAAGGCAGAAAATGGAGGTGTTTGGGAATGAGTTTGCTTAAAGGTTATTTGGGGTGAACTGGGGAGAAATGAAGAGCCTGCACACACACGAAGTAATGGTGGGCCTGAAGAGAATACCCCAAAACTGAGGAGGATTCCATAACTGAATCCTTGGTAGTAGTGAAGTTCGGAGAAAGTGCTGAGAGGGCTGTAATTTTTTTTTTTTTTTTTTCCTGTGGGGTTGCTGATACGTTTGAGATTGATAAAAAGCTGCAACTGTGGGGGAGGAAATGGGTCTGTGACTGCAGACCTACACTTTGGCTTGTGAAGGGGCCAGATAACAGCTGGGAGCAGGTGAGAAGCTGCTGAGGTGCTCACAGTTGAGAAAAGCACTTTTGTTTGAGAAATCAGTCGTTTCTAACATAAAAGAGAGCACCACCAGCCTAAAGGAAAGGTAGTCTGAAACTGAGCACAGGCAGGTCCCCCTGTGCCCTCCCTGCACCAAAACCACATGGCTGCCCTCAGTATCTCTCCTTCCATTTCTCTTTTAATATGATCTTTAATATCTGCACTTCCCGCTCTTTTCCCAAGATCCCGCTTTTCTGTCTGATTTGTGATATAATAGTTTCTCCCCTCTCCATAAATTATTTTGGTCCCATGCCTCACTTCAAAACTTGCTTCCTTGACTGCCTCACTTTTTAACCTGAGGCTCATAACCACCAGCTGTGCATCCATCATCCTGACAGGTAATGCTCCCAGACCACAGAGCACTTCTTCCTGGAAGCACCTTATTCCATCTCAGAGATTCAATACCAAATTTTGGTTGCCAATTTCCCTTTGGATTATTCCCCCACTCCTTTTTTTTCCCCAGTAGCGCAGCAAGATATCAATCTCAAAACTTTCCAGGTGCCCATATGTTAAAAGTCCAAAGGACAGTGAGGGAAATCTTTGGAAAGAACATTGGAAAGGACTTTGCTACCTGAAGCACTGCAAGTGCACGCTGTTGGGTCATTCTGAGCTCCTTATCCACCAACACCAAGTCCTGCTCCTCAGTTAGACTAAACTCTCAACCTGTTCTGTGCCCAGCCTGTATTTGTGCTTGCTTCCCCCACCTCACAGGCCTGTCAGTCTGTAGGAGTGCTGTCTGCTCATATCAAATTTCATTCTTCATCTGCTGAGATAAACCAGGGCCCTGCCCACCTACTCAAAGCACACTGGATCCATCCAAGGGCTGCCATCAGCTGCAGGTGCTGGGTGGGCTGGGGCAGACAGGGCTGTGCTGGATCATCACCTGCCTCTCCCCCTCCCTCGCTGGGGTGTTTCCTCACGGACAGCACAGTGTAGCCATAGCAATGGAAGGACACAGGCAAAACACACTGCAGATGGGGCATGACAGCTCATGCTCTAGGCAGGACTCGGTATTTCCATTTATAGACAGGATCTATAAAATGTGACCTGGCTGATTTTGCTCAGACTCACGTACGTGAGGCACTCCGAAACAGCTCATGTCTGACCACAGCCCTTTCTCCCCGTAACGTAAAGATCTTTTGGGAAATGTACATGTTTAGTTGTTTTGCTGTGGAATAACTGAGCTCTCTGTACCCTCTGCTGTTGCCGTGGTTTGGCAAAGAAAACCTCATTTGAACCTTCGGTGAGCTTAAGCCAGGGAACAGAGAAAATTCCACTTCAGAGCTGACCAGTTAGGAAAATGTGATGCTTTACACCTAGTGGTTTCTTAGCAGCTTCAGGAAAGGGATAGCAACTGCTCAGTACCTGCTGGCTCTCCCAGTTTTATGTCTGCATCAGGAAAGATTGGAAAAACAGCTAAATATATTCAGAGAAATTGTGATTCATAAACTGCTCTTGTGTTTGTTTGTTCTTTACACTGAGGAGCAGCCAGGTCAAAAAAAAAAAGTCACATAGATGACTTTTGTTTTTTTGTTTAAGGAAAGCAACAGTTTCATGGTGCTTTGAAATACAGGTAACACATTGCAAAAGTGCTTGCAGTTAGGTAAGATTTTTACATGTCATTATGAAGTTAAAAGGAGGCTTATGTCTATTCCCAGTCAAGTTTAGCCTTCAGGGAGCATGAATATTTGAACAGAGAACAAACCCTGTGGCCAAGGAAAAGTGGATAATAGCTTTTCTGTGAAAACTATTGAATATCCAGAATTTATACAGTGGAAGCTGTCACTAAATGAAAATGGCCAGAAAAGGGAAAAACACCAGACACAAGAAGGTCGTGTCAATTAAGGTGATAGTCACAGTTTTTCAAAAACAGTGAAAGGTGGGCTTGGGTGGACCAAACCAAGAGAAAGAGAGAGAGAGAAATAAAAGAAAAAAAAATAATAGAAAAATAGTAGAATAAATAATAAACCTTTCACACTGCTTCTAAAAATTGTGCTAATCAAGACACTCGTGGTTGTTTACTGCTGCTCCTTCCCTACAACTCTCAGAGCAGTCATCTCACAGCTCTCAGCTTGTCTTACTCTCAGAATGAAAAGGAGGGTATTGTGTCCCTAAAACACTAATAATTTCTGAAATGATTGTGTTCTATTAAAAGATAATTTGGTGTTAAAAAAACCCAAACAACTGCTGGGGACGTAAAGAAAATAAAAGTCAGAAAGGAATATGATTTCAAGATTCTTCAGAGATTTGTTGGACTTTTTGAACTATGTCCTTAAAGCACTTATCATTTGGTTATTATTATTGGAATTATTGTGTTCTATTCAAAGCTAATTTGGCTTTATTAAAAAACCACTGGGGACATGAGGAGGGGCTGTGGGATCCCAACTGCTCTGTGCACAGAGTGGGGTACACTATTTCAATCTGTAAATAATTAATGCACGAATTCAGTCTGTGCACGATTTCAGTCTATGAACACTCTTCAGGTTCTCAAGATTTAGGGTCAATCCAGGACCTTTGGGCTTGTGTCCTGAAGGTGCTGTTCGTGCTTTTACGGTCACTTGTCTGACATTGCAACAGACCCTTCTTGATCAGATGCCAGGATTTCCTTCAGCGATCGATATTTGAGCTCCCCCTGCCCCGCGGTGCTGCCGAAGCTCTGACACCAGGCTGAGCTGAGGCACGCAGAAGCAAAGTGCTCTGCTCAAGGCTAATGGGTGAAGCCAGTTAGAACCAGGACATCTCCATGCCCAGCCCTCTTCCCTCTTTCAACGCCTGCAAAGCCCTGATCTGCTGCAGCAGTTTGGGAGTGTGTTTGCTGCTCTGCTAAGCTGTTTTTCTGGGCAGTGGTGCTCTGTAAGGGTGAAGCTGTCACCTCCAAATGCCAGCTTTGACCCTCACATTTGGGTTCTGCATTTCTCCAAGCCAAGATCCCATGATGGGGAAAGCATGGTGTAATATAGAAATGTCCATGTCATGGCTTTTGTCACTGGGTCCAAGAGGGGGGTCATCGTATGGTCTTACTTTGGAGCCCCATTGGAGGGCTGAAAAAGAACAATGGTGACAGACCTCTAGCTAAAAATTAGGAGGGGTCTCAAACCTCCCAGGAGAGGCTTTGGCTATTTAAATTTTATCCTAAAAGTATGGAAGGGGACTGAAAAGAAATGTGTCAACATCCGGGGGTAAAAAGGACACAGAGGAATCTCCCCAACAAACACAGCACCTGTGCCCCTTTATTCCAGTGTGAATATCAGCCTTGTCAGCGCAGGTGGAAAACTCACCCCATATTTAACAAGCCAACCCCATACACACACACACACACACACACACACACACACACACACACTTCTCCCAGCCCTGTTTGCATCCCAGATTGGAAACGGTGCCCTTCCTGAACCTCCTGTGCAGGACAAAGTACCTATTGAACCTGCAGTGGCCAGCAGGCTCCGGCTGCTGCTGAATGAGCTGCCTTCTGCTCTCAGCCCTTCCCAGCGCTGGCAGACGTAAACAGTGGGGCTCGCCCCCACCCCAATATTGTGGCTTGTTCATCCCCTGACAAAAATAGAACCCCGGGCTGGTGGGTGGGATGGTGCACACAGACAGAGGTTTGTTTGGCAGTGGGTTTTAAAAAAAATATATTTTCTTCTTTTTGCTTCTCTTGTCCCCTTGGTGTCTTTCCAATTGCGCAACAGGGCTGTATGAAGCGAGTGGGGATGGACACATTTGGTTAAAGATTTGGCACTGGACAGCACCAGATCACCAAGATCAGTTCTCTTATGGTTATCCTGGCTGCCCAGCACATCATCTTCATCCCTGGATGGCCAAAGGGAAGGTGTGGAGGTGATGGGCACCATCAGCTTAAAATACGTTGTCTGGGCTGGGGCTTGGCACACAGAGGGGGCGCCCAGAGTCCTTATCCCTCTGTTCTTCTGGAGGCTCCCCAGGGACACTTGCTCTTGTGTTTTGAGGTGCAGGGAAGGGCTGACATCTCCTAGGTGAGGGGAGAGGGCAGTGGTGAGGCAGCAGCCTGGGGCGGCACAGGGCTGTTAATCAGATCAGACATGACTTCACAGTCCATGGTGCACAAGGGACTTGCTGTCCCTCCTGCTGTCCAGCTCCATGCTCGTACTGTGTGACAAATGTCCAGCCTTCCTGGCCATCCCTGGGTGACAGTGAAACATCTTTTGTACAGGAGGCACAGTGTGGATTGCTCCCTCGGCCCAGGTGATGCTGTGCACAGCTCCCTGCCCTCACACACAGCTCACAGCTGTCCCTGTCTCCTTTTTTCCCCTTTTGCCACATTCATGCCCTCACCTCACCTTGTTAATCAGCTGCTTGGATTGAACCTAACTTCGCCCCTCTCCCAGCCTCCCTGATGGAGACTTGCAGGCTCAGCAAGGAAGCGTGGGGGTGGGCACCACGCGGAGTGTTTGCACAATGAATAAATGAAAACAGCGCTAATTTTATGTTCCTCCCAACTTGGGACGGAGCAACATGGGAATACAGCCCCTTTTGTACGGGCATGGGACATCTCCTCTGTTTGCTTTCCTCCCAGAATGCCTCTTCTCACCGAGCACAGTATAAACAGGTCGCTGTTGACCTTGGAAGCTGGCGGAGGGGTTACGTCAAGCCCGGCAGGTTTGCTGGGCTGGCTGTTCATGGGCTCGCATCCTCTTGCTCCGGCAAGAGGTGACGTACACCGAGCACTCCCAGCTCCTTGCCGGGCCCCCAAGGGGGCTGGCCACCCCTGCCTGTGGCAGCAGGGAAGCCTGGAGGTCTCTCTGACCCCCAGTGAAATTTGCTGTCCAGGGGGATCCTGCAGAGAGTTTCTCCTGTGGCTTTGTTTGGTCTTTTTGTGGAGTCAGGGTTTTTATGGCATTTGTTTTGTTCCAATGGAAAGTGTTTGCTTGTCTGAGGTCAGCGAGGAAGAGGCAGGGAGTGGATGCGGGAGTGCAAAGAGCAGGAAGCAAATAGGCTCTGGGAGCAGGTGTAGCTTCATCTGCCTTCTTCAAAAAGCTTTTCTGGGCTTGGTGGGATGTGCCAGGTGCTTTGGAGGTGGGAGAGGTCACGGGAAAGGCTTTTGACCTGAGCACACCAGTGCCCCTTCACAAGGAAATATTGAGCTGATTTGTTGATGGTGAAGAGAAAGCTCAACAGAAACACCAGCAGCAACCTGACCTCTGGAAAGGGCTGCCCCACAGCTCTGGGTTTGGTTTGTCCTCTGGACAGGCTTTGCTGAAAGACAGGAGGGATGAAATTGTGCATCTCAGTGCTGAGGGGTGACTGAGGTGCTCCCCACACTTATTTCTGGAGGGGTAAAAGCTTTCTCCTGAAAGCTGGAAGGAACACCTTCTGTACTTCCCACCCTGAAGGTCACGGCCACTCTGCTGGTAATTTAAAGCCTCTGCAGAGGACTAGGCCAAGGCACTTGGTGGCAAAGAGCTTTCCAGGAATCCCCCAGGCTGAGCAGCTTCAGCTAAGGAATAAAAGGATCTCAGGGAGACTTGGCTCTGCTGGCATGCAACAGCCCAGAGGTCATTTTTTAAGCAGACTGTCCAAGAACATTCACAGCAGGCAGTGGGCTTTTCTTGTAGTAGTTAACTGGTTTTCAGTCCTCAGCAAGAAGTGTATACTCATCTCTTGGCCTCTTCTGTCATCCTATTAACACAAGAATCCCCTTGAGCCTCTTAACCCTCTCAGTCCTGCCCAGAATATTCATTTTCCCTTTTCCATTTATATCTCACTTCCTAATTTGCAAGTGAAAGAGGTTTCATTCTGGTAAACAAGAAAATGTTGTAAAAAAGTCAATTTCAAAACCAAAAGCCCACTAAAAGCTTCACTCAGCTGAACAGTAATTACACAGACCCACATAATATAACAGATGTGGATGTAAGATCAGTGCTGGGTGTTGCTCTCTGCATCTGCTGGAGCTGTCAGAACTCAGCTGCAAACCTGTACAAATGGAAAAGAGTGTAGGGGGCTTCTTGAGGCATGACACAAGGAAACCTTGATAAATAATCCAACCTCAGGGTTGGCAGTGAGTAGGTAGCTTGTTCCTTCCACTTCTCTTGCATTTATTATTAGTCTTTCCCTTTCTTTTTCAGTTTAACTATGAAATCTCATCGTCCAGCTCCATCATTTCACTCCTTGCTTTCCAGTCTTCTGCAAATGCATCTTTTTGCTTGCTGCAGAAGAGAGAACATTTCTATTTCTGGATTGCAGGTTGGGTAGGTGGAGCTGGAGTTTTAGGTTAGAAGGCCCAGAAATATCCTCAGGGTTACTCCTAATAGCACACCTCTACTTTTTCTGCCTGTGGAATATATAACCTGCCTCACCTTTTAGCTCTGAGTACTCGGGGGGGTAGATAAACCTGCCATTTATAAGACCATGGTTAGAGAAGAGGTTGTGACCTCTCCCACCCTTTCCCCAGCACTGGTCTGGGGTTCTCAGAGAAGCATCCAGAGTTAGGGACATGCTCATATGGATCTCCATTATTAAACACACTCCAGTCAACCTCCTCCTTTTCCTTAGCTTGGTGCTGCTGGCCCCTTCCCTCAGGCTGATGTCTCTCTCTGCCCTCTGCTGCATTTCTAGGTGGAAAAGATGAACAAGAGAGGTTTGAGCCTGGGTTGAGGCACATGTGGTGTGGCTGGTAAGAAAAACTTGCCTTGGCGTGTGCTTGTGTTAGGAGAGAACATTTTGAACTGCCTCAGGTTTTTGCGTCCGTGCTGGGATTAGATCTGCACTCACTGCCAAGTGCTGGACCAAGTAAGGATGCAGGGCAGAAGTCCTCAGAACACCTTCCCAGCAATCTCTGCACTTCTACTTTACTGGCTGCAGTTGCTTTCTTAAAAACCCAGCTGGGACCGTGCTTGGAGCTCTAAACAGGTCTCTCTTTGACGACTTCTGCCTCCTGGCATCTGTACATTTTTGGGAAACATCCCCCACTGGCCTGCAAAGAGGTGGCTGCAGCTCCAAGAAGGCATTTCTGTGCCTCCCTCCAGAGGTACCTGGTACCTGAATCTGGGTCAAGGTTGGACAGGTCCACCTGAGGAGTTGCTACAGTGGAGAGGAAAGCGAAGGACTAAAATCTGAATCCCCCCATCTTCATCAGAGCAGCTCTGCAGATCAAGGGCTCTCTCAAAATGTTATTCCTCGGCCAGGATGTTGAGATCCCAGTGTCAATATTTGTGAAGGAGGAAGGGCCCTGCCAGATGCAGCATTCCCAGAAACAAGCCTCTGTGCACAGGGCTGGGGCAGCTGCTGGGGCTCGGCCTGGGACACCCCACACTGCTGCAGAAACCCCTGTCCCGTCCTGCCTTGCAGGGATGGGGAGGAAGAGAGAAAGCTCTACTCCCAGCCCCAATCTGCTCCTTTGAGGTTTGGGTGAGATTTATCCTGCTCTTCAGAGAAGCAGACAGCAAGCATTGCTCTGATACCATAGAGTTTCAGCAAAATGCACGAGTGAGTTGACTTTGATACTGCAGCAGAGTTGTCTGAGGGCCTGGGGGCAAGAGCTTTGATACCTGCTCAGGAATGATGCTGCTCCAGCACAGTTACTGTGTCAAAACCGTGTCAAAACAGCTTCCTCTGAGGGACAAGCTAAGGGTGACTTGACTCTCACAGCCTTGGGACAGCTGAGAGTGGGCAAGAAGGTGAGACTTGATGTAATGATGTCAGGCTGCAAGGGTAACATCACTGTCCCCAGGAGGGGACCTGCCACCTCAGAAAGAATGGGCTAGGAGCCCAAACATGATGTAATGCCACGGCTCTTCAGGTGAGTCTTCAGAACTGGCATAGTCACAGCATCAAGACCAGCTGTTCCCAGAGCACAGCGCATATTCTTCCTTCCTCCCTTCCTCACTTCCTCCCTCCCTCTCTTCCTCCCTTCCTATATCGGGATAGTGTTCACTTAAACGGTAAGTGCTTAGTATTGGTATTGGGAAAAAAAAATAGAGAGAGAGAGAGAGAGAAGAATATTTTCTTGCTTGGAATGAGCTTCATCTTGTGGGTCTTGCACTTCACCTTTGCTCCTCTCTTTTCCCAAACAGTGTTAGAAAAAGCTGGATACATGCTCTGGGTGGCAAGGAAAAGCCAGCTCCACTGCATGGGAAAGTGGAATTGAGCAGCAACCGAGGCTGCAAATGTGGAAGCAGAGTTAGTGGACCAAGGAAATCCCCACGCTAGGCAACGAGGGCTGTGGGGATGTGCTACCCTACCCCTTTTCTCTGCTTTCTTCAGCCCCCACACATAGCACAAACATTCAGCAGACAGCCTGTGGCTTGGGACTACTCAGGTGGGAAATAGTCTTTCAGGGCTTTGTGATTTGTTTTACCCTTTCCTTTGTTGGGTCCTTTTACAGGAACCCAAAAGTAGCTGTTTTGAAAAGACAGCAGCGACTGTGTGGACCTTTGGTAACTTTTTTTGACGACTGTGAGACCTGCCAAACAGCCCGAGAGAAAGGATCTTACTGTGTTGATTTGTTTTCTTTGGTTTATGGGGGGAAAAAAATATTTCACACATAATTAGCACAGCCACAGAGAGATTGTATTAAAGGCGCTTTACTGGAAATTTCAAGGGACGGAACAAGGGAAACCTGTGTTAACACTAGCAGCCAGGAGAAGGACCCTGCCTGCTAACTGGTGGGGAAGGACAATGTGGAGTGTTCAAGCTGCAAGAAAGAAACTGTTCAGGAGGGCAGCATGTGCATCAGGGGCTGGGATTAAACTAAGCTACTGCGGGCCATGATGCTCCTGCTTCCCTCCCCCAGCCCCTGCCAGGGCTGCAGGCTGCCAGCCTGGGTGGTCAGCTCCAAGGGAGACTCCACTCCCATGGATGGAGGAGAGCGAAGACCAAGAGTCCAATTTAGTATCAAAATCCAGTGCCAGTATCAAAATCCTTGGTATCTCCTTCAGCTAAGCCCATCCTATTTCAGTTTTACCCCTGTGCCAGTGAATAAAACCAGCCAGTCTTAGATCTTGAAGACCTCTCCCACATAACACAGGGGCTCTTGCCTGCTTCCTCCATCTTATGAACCCACTCCAAAGAGAGCAGGAGTTATTTTAATGCAAAAACTTCCAAGACAAACCCAGATGGCTCAGCCTTGTCCATACTCTAGTGAATAGCCCACCACAGGCCTCTCTCTCCCTGGGTGTCTCCATGAAACCAATCACTGGGGGCTTTGCATAACCTGGAGTTCTGAGTTTCCTGCTGGGACCTTGCTTATGTCCATAAAGAGGGTTATGTGCGTGGGATATGATCTTATTCACTTGGCATTTTTTTGATCCCTGGGGCTCAGTGAGATGCCTGAAAGTGAAGAACTTTAGTTTCTGTTTAGAAGGACACTGATACAGGAGTAGAGGACTGATGTGTCCACGAGACCCACACGGGTACCTCATTGCACGATGCCTACTGCTGAACTGTCTGAGCTCTCCACCCAAGCTGAGGGGTCACTTTAACTTCAGACACACAGAAGTACCATTATTTAAAAGCAGAGATGTGAAGTGCACAGCCCTGCCCAAGGCCATGTTAAAAATCTCTGTTTCACATGTATTTAGCTGCCCACAAATCAACCTGCAGTGCCCCAGTACAATTGTTCCCAGGCAGGGGAAACAGCAGTTAGACTCCTGCTTGCAAATCCTGCTGTTTCCTATGAAAATAATGTGCTTGCTGCTGGCTGGTTTGTCTTCCTTATTGTTTCTGTTTGTTTGGTTTTTAAAGCTTACATCACTCTGTGGCCAGCAACGTCTTGGGTGTCATACAAGAGCCACTCTTTCCCAGGTTACCTGAGGGCAGCTCCAGGGCTGAACAGCAGCTCCACAGAAGGCACGAATATACTGTGGCCATTTATTTCCTGCTGTGCTTAGCAGAGGAGCGAGGCATATTTGTGGTGTTTGCTATTAGACATCGGGGAGGAGCAGTGCCTGGTGGCTGGCAGAGGAATGGGCTCCTGGGTTATATTCACAGCAGTGCCACTCAATGACTTTGAGGGGCAAAGTGGCACGACCTGGGCTCCTCGTCCTTGACAGGGACATCAGTATATTTAACTATTCCACAAGTGAGCTGGCAGCACCTGGGAAGTTCAGCAATTCAACAGCAGCTCAATTGTTTGTGTGTCACCCCAGCTGCCACTGAGTGTTCTCTGGCTGTGTGGTGGTGCTTGGCATAGGGCACACACTTAGGGGTGCTGAGCAGGGAGGGCTGTGGAATTAAACAGTGCAAAAAGCAGCTCTACACTACATGCAAGTTGTGCCTATCAATTTTTCCTGGGAGCTCATCTGTCCTCTTCTCCTTTTGGACTCTATACCTTTCTCTGCACAATATTCCTTGCTGGAATATCTCTTAGGCTCTCCTGAAGCTTCTGACCTCTCTCCAGTCTGTAAGGTAATTTTTTTTTGTGCACATCCCTGACTCCCAGCTCATGTTCCCTCTGTTTTTCCATGTACCAGCTTTACAGCAGAAGGTAAAAATACACTGAGGCTATTTATTTCCTGCTCTGCTTAGGAGAGGAGTGAAGCCTGTTTGTGGTGGTTGCTATTAGCCTTTAGGGAGGAGCAGTGCCCGGTGGTTAGTGCAGGGACTGGAAAGGTACTGGGGCTCAGGCAGGAGGGTCTGCCCAGGGAACCCACCTGTCACAGGTGAAGGTGCTGCACTGGTACTGCCAGGGCTGAAATGGACCAGAGGAACATGTCGTGCATCAAACCCCTGCTGGCCAAGGAGAACTGGGCACTGGGAAAACGATTAAGCAAATGAGTGCTTATTCCCATTACTAAGCTGTTGCCTGTAACTCAGGATGCTGATTAATTGGGAAGTGGTACCAGGAGGCAGGGCAGGCCCTGGGACAGTGTTTACAGCACTCCTCCTTGGCACAGGGTGAAGGTGGCCAAGAATAACCCTCTGTTAGCCACCAGCAAGGTATGCTGGTTGGATTTTTCCATTTGCCCTGTGTGTGGCTCTCATCTTTGTCCCTTGACTCATGCCAGAAGCCCTGGAAAAGCCCCGGCTCCAGTTGTCTCCCAAAGAGGCTTCTCTATTTAACAACAACTCCTCAGGTTGTGGGGAGGTGGTTGGGGTGCAAGGAAGGACAGCACCCATCCCTGGGAGCCCCGGAGCCACTCAGGCGGCGTCTGTGTGCTCACTGCCACTCTTCCCTGGTTTAAAGCCACGCCGTTCTCACCCCAGTCTGCATGCTGAGGTGAAGGGCTGGCTCACGGTAGCCTCAGGGCAGGAGACAAAAGATGGAGGTGGGAAGCAGGGCCGATGGCAGAGCCAGCCAGGTCGGCAGGGATTTCCCTTTGATGTGTGTCTCTGGGCAGCGCTGTTCATGCTGCCGCAGCCGCTGCAATTATGGCACTCTCTTCCTTGCCAATTTTCCATGTCTGCTGGCGCTGAGCTTGGTTTGTGGCATTCTTTCTCTGCTGACATGGGCAGATAAGCTACTGGTGTGTCTCTGATTTAGGAAAGCCAGTGGTCCAGCACTTCTGCCGCAGCCATCGGCATGTGGCACACCACGGGCACAAGGGAGCAAAAGAGGGCAGCACGAGAAATGGGAAAGGGAGAGCTGGAAACTGAGTGCCCCAAAGCATCCTCCCTTCCCACTGCCTGGGATCAGGGCTGTCCACACCCCAGGGGTCCTTCCCACAGACCCCGCAAGCCACGGTACTGGTCTCAGGCACTCCTGAATGAATACCTGGGCCAGGTGCACGGTCCCTGCCCCAGCTCAAGGCTGGTAGTCCCCAACCACTCAGAGTAAGAGTCCAGCATGCTCCCTGCCATTTATTCAAGTGCATGCTGAGAGCATCGCCTCCCTGCTACTGGCCCTGCCAAACTTTCTCACTTTTGTCCTCTCTGACAGTCTCGTAACAAAGACACCTTAATTTTATCTTGCCTAAATAGCTTTAACCTTAAAGGCAGCTTGAGCACAGGAAGAAAACTGCCTTCTTTCTATGTGACAAGGAGTGACTCAAGGACCCCTTCTGAAACCCAACTTTGAGCAGGAATATAATTTGAAAAACACTTGGCAAATGGATACAAACATATAATATGAAACAACAATTCAATTATTTTGAGGTCCCTCAAAGCAGCAAGCCTGGAGAGAGTTGATGGGAAACTTCTGCTTCAAGATCAAAATCAGAGATCCAGGATCAGAACCCAGATGAGAGAATTTGGGTTGATTGGGAATAAATGGTCACTTTTCAGTACAGCAAAAGAAATGACATGGGATTTACTAGGCTGGACCACAAAGTGATGTATTTCAACATATTTGCCTCCCCCACCCTGCATCCAGTCTCTCCATGGGGCCTTAGTCTGCACTGCAGGGAGCTCCTGCTGAGGGAACTCGGTGTGTGAAGATGGAGAAAGAGGTTTCCTTTCTAGGCATGGCCATGAGCTGCAGGGCAGTGAAGGAACTGGTTAATAAGAGCTGAAGCCTCCATAGGATGCTTGACAGAGATCAGAGCAGACTGACCTCAAACACACTCAGACAGAATTTTCTGTCCTGGGGTGATTGCTAGTGCTGTCTTCTGAGAAGTTGCCAACCTGCTGCTGTTGGAGACTCACAGATTCTGACTGCAGGGCCTGTGGCTGCCTTCATATTTCACTGCACACATCAGACACCTCCACACAAGCTCCAGCACCCAGTGGGACCAAAAAAATACCAGCAGAGACAAAGCAAGTGTAAGAGAAAAAGAGATTTTAAGATTTGATCAGAGGTGCATTTCCCCTTGCTGGAGGAGCACCTGCCTGGCCAGGTGTATGTCTGGGATGAAGGGCTGGAGGTGCAGCAGGCAGCAGAGTTTGGGCAGGTCCGTATTATTGCACTCACACATCAAACTAAGGTGGCCCTTAATTTAGGAGGCCCTGACTGTCAATCCCCCAGACTGCAGTGATGTGAACTGTGGGCTGAGTGGGGTGGTGGGATGTCTCTCCTGGGGACACTCTGGTGCTCTGGGAACCTCCCAGCTCCCTGGGGTGAGCCTGGGTTCTGGCTCCTTGCTGGGGGGAGAGGATTGAGTCCTCAGCACTGAAAGCTGGATGCCTGGGGCTGGGCAGCACTCCTGGTAACCCGTTTGAAGCTACCTGGGATAACTGTGCTCAGCTGTGCTGCTGGCAGTGCACACATGGCCTGAGAGCAGCCTCTTCACAGAAACTCATGAAAAACTCACTCAATGGTTTTAAAGGACGGGACCAAAGCTGTGGACAGCTCTGGGGCTGAAAAGTAGGAGTCTTGTTCCCAGTCCCATGCTTAGTTCACTAAACAATTCACTTCAGACTATTGAAAAGTCTCTCTTTGAGACCAAGGATTGCATTAGTGTCTCAGCAGAAAAACCTGCTGAGCTCTAATCAGCTGTAGAAAGGGATTTTATGGAGGATGCCTTTTCTCCAGGCCCTGCTCCAGCTGCCAGGCATTTGTTCCAGCAACTCACCAGTGAATCTTCCTCAAAACATCAGTGAGTCTGTTATAATAGGTATCATGAGGCAGCTTGGCTGGAGAGGAGGTAAACTCCCCAACTTCAGAAAAGTCAGGAACAGAACTCAAAGCAGTGGGGTGCTCTGGCGTGAAAACGGCCAAAATTTCTGAAGCTCTTAACCAGAAATCTACAGGGGATTTTGAGCAGCCTCATTAAACAGTCCCTGTGTGGGGAAAGCAGCAGAAATATTATGGGAATGCAAGAAGTGGCCCTAACACAGCACTCATGCGTAGGGTTTGAAGGTACCAATGAGGACATACACCCAAGGCTCCTGCCAGTGATGGCAGGATGAAGTCCTTTGGAAGAAGGTTAAGATTAATCAGAAAAACAGCATGAAAGTGCATGAGGATGGGTTTCTGGATGATAGAAACACTGAAGAATGTGTAGGGTTAGAGTACAAGCTGCAATAGCTCTGCCTGTTGGCTATGATTTTCTTTCAGGCCCTGGGCAAGAGGACAAGAATTTAACATACCCTCTTGATCTTAGTGGTAGCACAGATAGCATTGCAACCTTCAGGTAAAAAAAAAAAAAAAAGTCATCTATGTTTAATTAAAAGCAGTTTGTTAAGCCAGTGAGCAATTTGTGTAACTCTGTGATTTGAGAAGAGGCAGCTCTGGTCATCTTGTCCTGGCTGCCAGTGCCCTGGAGCTGGTGACCACAGGCATCTGGCATGGAATGGAGACTGAAGACCTGAACTTCTGGAAGAACTGGAAGTCCTGCAGCTCTCCGTGCACAGAGCACTCTTGTCTAGCAAGGCTCAGAGTGGGCCCTGCACTTTGCTGCTTGCTCCTCAGCTTAGTTGGACAGCTGTTTTCTACCTGTCACCCTTCCTAAATCAACAGGCTCCTTTGCTTGCTGCTTTTGTATTTTTCCCTGTAGAACTAAACAGACACATGCTGTTCAATCCTTTAATGGAATTTGGTGGGTGTTGAGCAGTTATCTGGGGTTAAATATTTATTTGTGAAGTTGGAGAGCAGCCTTGCACTTGGGCAGTGCAGAAGTCAGATGCCACCCATGGCATCTAATGGAGACAGCCCTGGTTCTCCTGCCGTAGCAAAGCTGAAAGTTTGCTGAGGTGTTTGGAGGTGTGAGGGGTGCTGCTCTCCGATTCCCTCCCCTCCCAGGTTACCACACCAGAATCTTCAGAGACAGGGGCAGGATCACTGATGGCATTGGGAGATCATAGAATCACAGAATCGTTAAGGTTGGAGAGACCTCTAAGATGATCAAATCCAACCATTAACCCAGCAATGCCAAATCCACCACTAAGCCATGTCTCCTAGTGCCCCATCCAGATAGCTTTTAAATACCCCCAGGGATGGTGACTTAACCACTTCCCTGGGCAGCCTGTTCCAGCACTTGATAATCCTTTTGGTGAAGAAATTTTTCCTGTTATCCAACACCAGGAGCCTGACTGACAGCAAATTGCCACTCACTCATAAATTGCTCTGAGGGCTGGTATGAGTCAGATTTCAAGTTGTGTTAAGTGCTTTGTTCTTAGGGGCAGTTATAAATTGCAGTGCCTTCCCTCCATGGGTCACCTACACCCTGGCAGGAGGAAGGATGCTCTGTGTCATACAGTGTTGGCTGTTCAGTTCCCTGCATCGCTTCTGAGCGGACACTGTGGCCTCTGGCAAGCCTTGTCCTCTCAGTAACTGGATTTCCTATTACAAAAGAGGAGGGGCAGCACTGCCCTAGCACAGGTATGTGATGGCAACGCCTTTGAAGAGCAGAGCCACAGGAGCAATGGAAACTGAGGAACGAATTCAGAATGGACTCCCTACTGCCCAGTGGAGCTGAACGGGGAGCCAGTCCAAGGATTTATCACTCGTGCAGCAATGCAGCACATCACCTTTCTCCTCCCTTTGCCCAGACACAGGGGACACGCTTTGCACAGTGTGTTTCTGTGACAGAGAAGGGTGACTTGCACAGGCCCCAGGATTCCTTGATAGCTGCAGAGGCATGGAAGGGGTAGTTGCGACATCAAATGGCAGGAAAATCATGAAGGTACATGTTCTTGATGATGCTGTTTTGAGTAGAGGGCAGTGACACTTCCAGAAAATACCTTGGAATTAGATGATCTCTCATCCAGTTTACGAGAGAGTTTGTGGGACTCATTTCAGGTTGGGAGAAATGGCCATAAATAATGAGCTGAAAGAGCTAATTCAGATCCAAAGCATCCAAAACTTCAAAGACCCCCTCTAAGGATGCTAAAAGGCAAGGAACTAGTGTGGCTGCATTTACTAGTGTGATTACCTGCAAATGAAGGCAGCAGCTCTGACTCATGTGCTTATGGAGGAGAATTATAAAGAGATCTGTATTCCCAATTATTCCCCAGGCTGGAGGACAGGAGCTGGGAGATAATGGGCAAATCAGATTCAGAGGTAGAGAAAAGCTGTTTCTCTTTCTCTGCATGGCTGCATGAAGCCCACAAACATGAGATTTGAATTTTCTTATCTCCTACATAGCATCAGCTTAAGAAAATGTGGGCATGACTCCACTGCCAATATTCATACACAGGTGCTGTCTTGGCAAGCTTCTGCACCACACCACAAACAGGGCTTAAGGCACTTGCTGCTGGTGGATCAGGGGACACTCTGATCTGAACCCTGATCCCAAAACAGATTCTGAGGCTGCTGAGCTGCTGAGCTGGGGAATAATTTTATAAATAAAGGCAAATTAAATTTGGTTTCACACAATTCCTTCCAATTTTCCTCCTGCTTGTTGACGGAGAGGAAATGCTTTTCAGATGCCAGCTGGTGACACTGCTTCATTATAAATTGCTCATGTCCCGTTTTTAAATAGTGATTGGAAAATATTCATCCAGCTTTCAGATCAGGCTGTCTGTCCCCTCTGGGGCATCTACTGCTTCTTGGGCTTGGAGTTTGGTAAGAGTTGTCTAAAGATTTAACACCTTTGCCTGCAGACAGGCTTGGAAATCCCGAGACTGTCCAAGTGACCCCTCCATTGTCCTTGTAATGTACCGGATCCGCTGTAGGAATAGGGCCAGCTGGAGACCTTTCTTCAATGCAGCTTTTCAAGGACCAGGTCATGTATTCCCTGTGCTCTCCCTGCTCCCACTGCAGGGGTCTGTGACCCCTCTGAAAGCCCCACAGAGCCACAGCCCTGTGTTAAATACCACAGCAGGGCCGTGCTGTGCGGGGTGTCTGCAGGGCTCCCTGTCAGAGGAGGGCTGGGGGCGAGCACTCCCTGGTACTTTTCCATCCCCCTCGTGGGCTGCTGGCTGCCTCGGTGGGAGCTGGTTGTAGGGCTGAAGCCAAGAAGTGCCCGTGACGTGGCCAACCCTCCTGTGCCAGAAACCACCTTTTCAGAGCCTTTTCTCCCTCGTAGTCATCTGTGTTTTCATTTCGCTCTCCCAGCTCTGCAGGGAAGGGAAGGCAGCCAGCAATCTGGTGGGGATGGAGATGTCAACTGCATGGGGAGAGGCAGGAATTTAGCATTCTCTGGGCAAACTCAGCACTTCTGACGGGCTGGCTGCCATTTGCACACCTTTGTGGATTCCAGCCCCTCAGAGGTGCTGCTGGATTAACTCCTCCAGTGCCAGGCTACTGCAGGCACAAGGGTGACTATGGTATTTTCCCTCTCAAAAGGCATTTCCTTTAATCTGCTTATGACACAAGGTTTAGAAAGATGGAGATCAAGGTAGGAGGTGGGGAATTTCCCCAAGGGCAGGGACAAGCTCTGTGGCTCCTTTCTGAGCCTGTCTGAGTGGCTGAGACAGCTTTTGGCCTGTGTTTGTATTTCAGAAGCATTTCAGAAGCAATATGTGTCTTTGATCAGAAGTAATGTGACCCTTCCATGCTGTAAAATCAATAGAAAAAAAATTTTAAACTGTAAAATCAATCACCTGTCAAAGCAAAATTGAAAAGAGACCTTGATAAACCATGTTAGCCTTAAGACCTGGAGATTTTTAACCTAGTCCTAAGGACATAGATGACATTATAGATGGGAGCACTGATTGTGAAGATTATCATAGAATCCTGCTTGACCAAGCTGGCAGTGTCCCAGAGTAGACATTTCACAAGCAATAAGCACTTCAAGGAGGAGAGAGGATGTTATCTATAATTCTTTAGCCAACTCCAGTGTACCTGTTAATTTCCACTGGGTTACAGGTTTGTCCCAGTGCAGATGCAGGGTGTGGTGCAGAGCGTGCTGTATGGATGGACACCACTCCAGGGCTTTACCCCTTCAAATTCCCTCAGTGGCTTGCCTGGCACTGAGTTTCTTGTCCTTGTGTGAGGACAGAGGCTGTACTTGAGGCAAAGAGCTGGATCCCGTGCTCACCTTCAGCTCAATCCTCTGTATGGTCATGGGTTGCATCCCTGGCATCCAGTTCTGTAATGGCTTTTAGCACAGACACCATCACAACCTCTGCAGTTACATGATGAGGCAGAAGAGAGTGACAGGACCAAACTGCCTCATTTCCTGGAGAAGAGCAAGCAAACCAAACCAGTGTCTTATTTCACCAGAGCATGCAGACACCAGCTTACACACCACCACAAGTGACAACAAACAACAGGAAAAATACAGGCAAAACCAGTCCTGGATGAAAAACCCAACCATGAACAACACTGCATTTTGTATTCAGCTGGCACTTGTGACTTGATGGGGTTTTTAAATAGCATGCTGCTCCTTTGGGTGGACAACAGAAAGCTGTTTGAGGAAAGTGGAACTCACCCGGCTCCACGAGCCCCTTGAGCCAGCATCCCCATGACCCAGTCGCCTCCTCTCACCTTATCCTTTATCTACCTGGGTCTGTCAGTCACTTCTCCTCTGTCGCAGTTTTCCTCCTCTTCACCGCTCAGAACACTCCGTGGTCTATGGCTCTGGCTGGAACAAGTGAGGACCTGTGTCTGCTCCAACTGGAGCCAATTGCTGTGTGTAAAGTGATTGAATACAAAAATTAGAAATGAAAAGGAGATTGGGGCAAGGCGGCCAAAGAAAACACACATTGCAAGTGCGTGAGGAGAAGAAAAGTTTGTAAGATCCCTGAAACTGGGCAGCACTTGGAGTGCTGTGGCAGATGCCAAGGAGACACTGTGGCCTGGTTTTGCTCTTGAGGGGCTGCTCTGCCAAGCTCACCAGGACAAGGTCTGGTTACATCAGGGCAGGTAGCAGCACTCTTTGCTCCAGGGATGTTTTGGAGAGTGAAGATGGGCTGGGATTTATGAGCAGTCCTCAGGGGATGGTGTAGCCTGGGTGTTGTGTCTTTCCCATAGTTTGGTTTATTGCAGAGCTTCCCCCCAGCTGGTCATTATTGCCTGTTTCCCATGCAAAATCTTGCACAAACCCAGCTTCACCTTCTGGATCCTTTGTCTCAGTCTGCCTGGAAAGGAGATGCAGCTTGGGATTGAATTGATGGGAATGGCTGTTGAGCGTCCTGGCATCCCCATCACAAACCCTGGCATGGGACCAGGCACTAAGCATGTTCTTCTTCATGTTTTTAAGGAGTTACTGAATCACCCCAGCCAGCCCAGGGGCAATCTGTGTGCTGCATCCTTCATTAAACTGGCATCTACATTTGGCAATTGGCCACCAGAGTCCAGCGCCCCCGTTGTATAAAGCATATTTTCACCAACAGGACAATAATGATGTGCTTCTTCATGGACATTTCCTTCCCAGGTAGATCTTTGTGATGCTGTGTGTAATCACAAATATTTTTGCAGATTCCCAAAGGCTGGAGGAGTGTTTGTGTACAACAAACATGACCCAGAATCACAGCAAATGGACCCTGGTGCCTTCGAGGGGGAGGAGTTGTCTCCTGCACAGCCAGCAGAAGTACTGGGACACTAACACAGCTTCTCTCTAGAGCAGCGTCCTCTGCTTTGACACTGGCTGTGTCCAAAAGCCATTGCAATTTGGTAGTATTTTTGGTTGCAGGAGTTGGGAAATCCCAGTTTTGATCCTAGTGATGACATGCTTAAAAAACAGTAGCTGTAGAGTTTAGTGTTGCCTGGCTTGGTGATTTGGCAAAAGGATCAAGGTCACTCTGTGTGCTCCAGAGTTTTCCATGTGCTTCTCCCACCAGGTTCAGCTTATCTTTGAACATCATGATTAATGAGAAGCTTCTGTCCCAGTTCTGCCCACATCACCTGCACTGATAACCAGAGGGTATCAATCCAAGAGTCTCAGAACATCTTCAGAGTTGACATACGGTGAGAAGATTTCAAATTTTCCCTTAAAATCAGCTTTATAGCAACTATGGAGATATTGGAAGCGTGTTGATACATGCCTGTGGAGCACTGGAATTGAGAGGTGAATTGGCTGTGAAATGCATATCAACCATGCTCCAGTAAGTGGAGCCACACTGTTTTATCCTGGCTGAAGATCTGATCACTAGGACACAGTTAATATACTAGAGAGAGCAAGAAATTCAGTTTCCAACAAGGAATAAAAAGCCCCACGAAGGAATCATATGCCCAAATCCAAACCAGGGAAATGCATATTCATGTTTATTTTCCATTTTACACTTACTGGTAGTGAACCAGCTACAAATATGTTTCAGGAGCAGAAACCAAGGGCCACCTACGTCAGTTTAGTGTAATCTCAGAAGAGGGGTCATGGGAAGAAGGTGCTGCTTCCTCAGGCTTATGTGGATATACAGAATTCAGCCAGAGTTTACATGGGCTACAGTTCTGCTGTCTGATTGCTGCTATGGTCTCTATTACAATGATCAGTATCAAAAGAGAAAAGGAGAGAAAAAAAAATAAAAGAAAAGAAAAAGCCCGAGGGAACATAATCTGAGTGTGAGAAGTGAAAATGTTAACACAGGCCAAGAAAGCTTTTTCTCCTGCTGAAAATCTGTTGTGCTCACTCTGGAGCAGGGAGCTGGCAGCGGAGCCAGAGCCGTGTTTGTGCGCTGAGCCTCCCTGAATGGCCCTTTTCAGCCTGCAGTTTCTGAAGAAAAGTGGGAAGGAGCCAAAACCAGGGTGGAGGAACGTATAAATACTATGTGTAAGCAGTGATATTTTTTATCTGGAAGCAGACCAATATAGTTGAGACTCACCTTAGATAACTTGCAGTGGGGGTGGGAGAGCTCCTCCCGCCTCCACCCACTACAAAAAAAAAAAAAGAAAAAAAAATCAGTTTTAGGAGGCTTGAGCTCTTTGCTGGTTTTTGGGAACTGCCTGTGTAGTGCAGAAATGCTTCCAGCGTCATCTCCTTTTGCTCCCAGGTGCTGGGGTGGGTAGTGCCATCTCTAGATGTGACAAACACACTCCCAGCTTCCCATGGGTGAGGCTTGCAGGGAGTATTAATGAAATATATGAGGTGGGACTCACGTACAGCGTAGCAAGAACATCCAGCCAGGGAGATGTCACACTGTCACAGAAGTGCTGTCGTGCTGAATGTGGCTCTGCTGCAAGTCCCTGCTGGGGACCTGCTCTAGTCTTGCAGGGGGCACCTTAATCTGATGTTGCATAGAGAGAGTATGACTTGGGTAAATAGAAAGAAAAAAGAATGAACCTTCAACTCTCTCTACCCCCAGCTGTTCTTGAGCCATTTCTTCCTAGAAAAATTATGAGCAGAATGCTTCATTATGAAATAACCAATTAATGTATTCATGTAGCATTAACATGCTTAAGCTCCACAGAAAGTCACAGGGAATTGTGTAGGAACAGAGAAAACACCACGAGTGTCACGTTATGTGTCCATAACAATGGGGTTGTATGATGGAGGAGCTGTGCAAAGGAGTTACGAGGTTTTCCCACTGTATCCCAGACCCAAAATCTCACAGAGCTTTGCAGTGTCAAGTGTAAGGCTGTCCAGCTCAGTAAAGAGTGATATTAGTATTAGGGTTTTTAAAAATTTTCCTCCAGTTGAAAGGTCCATTCTTAATTCATTTAGGTGACAGCTATAATTTAAAAAAAACACCTTGGAAGGTCAATAACAGAAGAGATATTTTTTATGTTGTGTCAGCATTTTGGGTTTATGTTCCTGTGACAAATATCTGACGGTGGTGAAGCCAAGTGAAAGATTTTGTTTGCTTTTAAATCTTCTTCTTTGGAGCAAGGAGGATCTTCTTAGTCTCAGTGTGGACATCTGCGGTGGAGCAGTGCAGGTGGCTGTCCCTTGGCTCAGTGGAGAATAGCTCCTTCAGCAAGGGAAAAGGGGGAAAAGAAGGGGAAAAGTGCTGGAGTGGGCTCATATTAAGCTCTAGCAGATGGAGGAAAGGGAATAAACAGAAGCTGTTTGCTTTCCCTCAGTGGGAGAGCCTCTCTGGGCAGGCAGGAAGGAGGGGACAGGAGGGACAGGCAGGAAGGCTGGCAGATGGTCAGTCTCATGGAGGGGAGCAGGGGGCTCATGCAAAGGAGGCTGGAGGGGCTGTGTCAAGCACAGGATGGAGTTCCCTGTTTGCTCAGGAAGCCTGCAGTGTGTGTCCCCTTCCTGCACTGAAGTGACACGTCCTGTTCTCAATGCCAGCAGCTGAGGGATTTCACCCATACTCCTGAGGCTGCCTCACTCGGGGACAGAGGTGCTGATGTGGGAAGGCAGAGCACTGGCATTTCTTGCTACAGAAAAGGGAGAAAGAGCTTTGGTCACTGGAAGAAGCATTGCTGGGTCCTCCTGAAGCATAACCTGAGTTGTCTTGCACACTAGCCCAAACTCTAATCTCAGCTCCCCCATGAAAGAAATCCCTTCCTGCCTCCAAAAGAACTGTGTAGCTTTAAGGAGGTGTTGCTGCTCTCCGGATTTTCCATCCACTGTGGATCATGAGTCTTCCAGAAGGTGGACCCTTGCTGTGCCCCCATCCCCTTCTTTGAGAAGACCCTTGCTCTTCACCAGTTCTCAGTGCCCCGGCATGGCCATGAAGGATCTGCTGGGAAGGGACCATCATGCAAAGTTGCTTCAGCCAGTAGAGATGGTGGGCTTGGATCTTCCTGCTCTTAACATCTGTGGGAAAAGCATTAGTGTATCACAGAGGGAAATACTTCTGAGGATTTATACTTCTGTGGATGGAGCGAGGATAAAAGCTATAGGAACATCTGTACTGGCATGGAGCCTTACTAGTGAAAACACTTCAATCCAGCAATATCCACAATTCCTCCAGACTTTCCAGAAGGAGAGGGACCATTGCACATTGGAATCTATAGTTCTTTTGTGCTGCAAAAGTCCAATCTCCAGGGGGAGGAACCTGTGAAGTTTCATATGAAGGGTGGCTCCTGATATAGGATCACATTTTAATTCACATCTGAATGGTTGCATCATTTTCTTTCCTTGAAAACAAAAAGAAAATCCTGGTTTTTTTCCCTTGCTCCCTACTTTCCCTTTGACTCACTTCACCTTGGGATGATGCTTTGTTACCCTAAGTGACCACGTGAGAATCTCCCAGTGCAGGAGCATTCCCAGTTCAGGTTCATTCCCTGTATCCTGTGCTCTGGGTGAGGGGAGTGGATCATGGAGCACTCCAGTGCACCAGTCATCCAGACAGTGACATGGTAAATCCCACAGCTGTGTGCAAGTGGCAGCAGCCCAGAGCCAGCAGCTCAGACTGTCTCTCAGCCCCAGGCATGGCTGGAGCAGCACCAGTAACAAAGAGCATCGTGCCCAGATGGGTGATGCAGGCAGGCCTGGGGCTGTTACCCACTTAAGTATTCCATGTCAGGCTGGTCAGATCACCTCAGTGTGAAAATTATTCAGGGGCTTTTATAGCATTTCTCAAATAAACATGCAGTGCAGACTATTTTCATTGCTTTCCCAGCCTCCTGTAAAATTTGTCAACAGAGTGCTTGAGGAAGAAATTAACTGTGTGTGTCTGGGGTGGAGAGCTCAGCAACGAGAAGGAGGAGGAGGAACTGAGGAGCTTCTGCCCCTCAGTGCAGGCATTGCTGCTCTACAGAGTCCCCATGCCCCTTTCTCAATGCAGAAGCCAAGAAAATGCTCTAGGTCAGGCCTTAACAGCCTCCTGAGCCCAGGGCTGTATTTTGAAAGTATCAGTACCAGTGAGGCTAAGAGGGATAGATCTTTCCATGGTTGGTAGGAACGAAGCAATGCTTCCCATGGACACCTCCGTGGGGATGGAGATGAAACTCTCCCAGGAGGAAAGTTCAGTCCTGTCCTCGTGGCCTTCAAAGGGACTGTTTAATCTCGGTGTGTGTCCGTGCAGCGCGCGGTCGGGTGGCTGGGTTTATGGTGGGTGAAATCATTAACACTCCGGGAGCATGAATGCCCCACTTCTGCAGGAGCAGCCTGGGGCTCGGCAGGGCCGAGGTGCGAGCGAGCCAGCTGAGACCTGAAAAGGCTCAAACATCCCCCAGCACATCAGGGCAGCTCTTGCTCAAAGGAGACTTTATAAAACATTTTACATAATGTTGAAAAACACCCATTAATTAGCAACGCCTATTTCTCTTTGTCCCTTAGGTGACAAAGATGCAGTTTCAGGATCTTCCTTTTCATTTCTCCCCATTTCCCTTCCCAAGAACCCTTTTTATTTTGCATGTGTTTTTATTGTTGCCAAAAACACCAACAGTGCTTCTCTATGGGGCTAAATGTGGGAATAAAAACTTGTGCTGTGGCTGCCATGTCTGGCATGTTGGGAGATGCTCCAGAAGCCTCCCTGGTGAGCTGGGACCTACACTGATCTCCTGCAGCCAGCCAAAAGGACTGTCTAAGGCAGTGATGGCAGCACAGAAGAGTGCAGTCCCACAGCCATCCGTGGCTGGGATCAGACCCCTACTGCATCCTTTTCCACACCAGCCAGCAGAACCACCCCAGAGCCATTGACTCTCAGCTTTCCTTTAGCTGGAAAGTTTCATTTTTATTTTGATCAAGCCAAACGTCATTTCTAAAGCTGTGAGTCCTCAATAAGGGCCTCAGAAGAGCTCTAGCAGGAACAAAGCACACTGCATGGAGAATGGCTCTTGAAAGCCCTTCTGTCACACACGTATGCTTTAGTTTGCCGCTCTGAGTCAGCATTTGGCTTTATACCTCTACTTTTCCCAGCCCAACCAGAAGAGTGGAAGAACTGGAGTTCCCGAGGATTTAGTAACTAATGTGACTAAGGAATAAAAACAGTGATTCATGTATTTATTTCTGAGCTTGAGCTGTCTGTTTGAATTGCTGCTATTTACAGGTGGTGGAACTGGTTGTTTCTGGGTGAAAATATTTGCAAACCCCTGTATTCATTAAGCATTACCAGTCCTCTGCTCACATGTCCTCACCATAGAGGTGCTATTTTTTGCTGTTGCTCTTTTAAACTGATTTCCTGTTCTTAATTCAGAAAGGGGAAAAAACCAAAGTCAACACCCTCAAGAACAAAACCAAACCCAAACCCAAATCAAAACTTGGTGCAATTCAGCTCCCGAGCAGCACAGCATAAGGAGCAAACAGGAAGGAGCCATTGGATACTTCTTAACCCAAAATCATTGAAGAGAGGTTCTTTTATAAGTGCTTTGGAGTTGCAAATGTTCTTAAAGGAGTTGGGGTCGCTTCACAAGCGAATTGATAAAAATGCCATGCTCCGGCAAACAACAACATAAAGAGGAGATTGTTGCTCCTGTGGGAATTCCCAGAAAATCAGAGTCCAAGCTTTTCCAGCAGTGAGATATTCAAATAACCAAATCTAGCTTTCCCTTTGTGACTGATATCTCTTCCTTTTCCATGAGCACCTAATGTAGTGGTAACTCTGAGCACCTAATCCCTACCTCTGATGTAACCCAGTCATTGCACTTTTTGGACTACCCAGGTTAAAAAAAAATAAAAATACTGAACTGTGGCAGCTCCAAATGTTTTTTTCCAGTGAAGCTGCTTGGCACAGTGGTTTCCTTTCTGTCTCACCCTTTGGACAGCTGCCTTGCACTTTATCCACATTTAGGTTCAGGATGTCGAGATGTCTGAGCCCAAGTGGTTTGGGAGTAAACAGGGCTAATGGAAATACCTCTGGACAAAGCCTCTATATTTAAAAGGTAACTATATATATTGTGTGTACAGATTATTAATGGGGCTTTTGGCCACACCATTTAATTCAGTCCCCAGGCTTGAGAGCACATTTGGTTATTAGTCATCTCCCTGACATCTCCGAGATGATTCCCCCTAGAAAGGGCTGTATGGGAGCTACAGTTTGTGTCCAGGAGGGCATAGACCTTAGCCAGATTAACCACAAACCAGCTGGGATGGGTAGTTTAGACACAGGGCTGTTAAGAACAGATTTGTTCCAACTCCTTCCAACGTCACCAAATAATTCTTGTCATTAGTTGACATGGATGCTACAGTTTGTGTGGGAAAAAAAAAAAATCATTATTGAATCCCTTTGTCTCCTCTGATTTTACAGTTGTGCTTTTGTTCCTGTCTCTCTCATTGGTATTTCCTTGGCAGCTCATAAGGGATTTCTTTTTTTGAAAGATTGAGCTCATTTTGCGCCAAAAGAGAAAGGAGAGACAACCGTTCTCCAAAGCTCAGGAAATGTGACATCACACAAAATGCAGACCCAGCCTTTTGGCTGCCAGGTGGTAAAATGAAATATTCTCAGCCATCTCAGCATCTCCACTGCAAGGAAATTAGAAACAGAAACTTGGGATGACAGCCTTTGGCAGCTCTATTCAACTCTGGTTTGGGACGCTAGAAAAGCCAGCTCGGTACGGCGGCTAGAGAGAATAATAAACGGGCCTAAATTTTGCCAGAATTGTGGATTTCTGCTTCGCCGCTGAGCAAAAGCTGAGTGGTGACTCACACGTAGCTTGACACAGTCTGGCACTGCTGGTACCTCGTGGGCCTAGGGAATCGTGGAGCTGCCTCTATCCCAGCCAAGCCCACCGCCGCATCTCGGCAGCTCTGGCACGGGAGCAGCAGCACTCGCACACAGAGGGGCACGGGAAGCTGGCAGAAAAATGGGCATTTCACTCTGCATCCAGACAGGCATGGGAGCCAGCACCCATCCAACAGCAAGAGCCACAGTTGGGCTGATTTTGGGAAGAGTGTGTTTCCATTTCAGCGACGGGCATCAGCAATGGGCTTCAGCAATGGTTCTCAACAGAGCTTAACACTTTGGGAAAGCAAAATGGGACTAGAAGTCTTGCAGTGGGCTAACAGGCAGCTAGGGTTGTGGAAAGCTGGGCTTTTGTCTCCAAAAGGTACCTCTCTGCTCATTGATAGAAAGAACAGTTTCTGCCCTTGTCACTTGACATTTTATGGCCGGGGTCTATTCAGGGAGGTCTGGCGGGGAAGCCACCAGTCCTGGTCATAAAACCTCTGCTTCTGTGCTTTTTAATGTCTTTATGCTTCAATTAGTTTGACACAAGCTCTTTATCTCAGGGGTGGATTTGACAGTTTTATGCTGCTGTGTGGTACCTGCCGTGTGCAGAACAGGCAGGAAGCTTCCTGAGCTGATATGTGACAGCTGAGTTCTGCAGGCTGAAATTTGTTCCAGATAGGTGCCAAAGGCTGCTCCAATAACCCCACACACCTCATCCTCCACACCAGGGACAGCACAGATGGCCAGTGAAGGCCATCACATGTCCGTGTATGTGAAATTATTTTGTTGCAACCTCTGGGTATTACAAGCTCATCTCCTCAGAGAGGTTTCAGCTGCAGTGTTTCAAAGGGCCTTCATGACCTCTTAGCAAAGATATTAATATATTCCCTCTCAGCACAAGGGTCACCTTGAACTAGGAACCCAAACCAGCACAGAAATAAGAAATTAACCACATGGAACTAAAATGTGCTGAAGTCACCCAGCCCCTTCTCAAGGCTGCATGCCATCTGGAGAAGAAAAGCTTTAGAAGGGAAGGATGGACCCAAGCATCACTGACGGCAACACCATAAACAACCCCACGAGCAGAGTAAGTGGGCCATAGATCCCTTGAAAATAGATCCCTCCTCTTATAGAGAGGAGTGAATGCTCTTTGCTGCAGCAGCATCACACAACAAAAGGCCAGAATATCAAAAACCAAGCAAGTGGCCAGAGTAGGGCAGCTGGGCTGGCACCAGTGCTGAACACTCCTCTCCACCCACGGCGGGATGCAAGTGCAGAAAGAGTCTCAAAGCTCCACTTTGGAGCCTGCTGGGTACCAGACTGTGCTGAGCATCAGCAGCCTGCAGTCCTGCAGGCCACGGTGCATGCTGAAGGACTGAGCCATGGTGCAAAGGGCTCATCTCCAGCTCCACAGCTGCTTTTGAAATAAACTGGCGTTGGTATCGCTACACTGCACCCAGTTAGACTGTTTGACTGGATCCCTGCGTGTGGGATTAATGGGGAAGTGGAAGGAACAGCACTGATCCCTGAGAGTGAGCTTCACTCCATGGTTAACCTGTATCACAGCTACTGCATCCTGCTGCTGCTGTGATGGCTGTTTGCTGGAGAAGGCAAAGATTGTAGACACGGGGAGCAAACACCTTCTTTGTACTCCCTTCAGACACTGTCCCTTCAGCTCTTGTCTTTTTTGCTTATTTTTACTTGATCTGCAGGGTAAATTTTTTTTTCTCAGTAGTATCTGTGGTTGCTTTCTTTAGAATTAACTTGGGTGTGACTGCTTCTATTTTTTTCTTTTTAGAGGAGAGCCTATATGGAAATGTTCTTTTCCTCCTCCCCTCCAGGCCCAGGTTCAGCAACGGGGGAAAATGTTGAGAAAAGCAAAGAAAGAGAGAAAATAAAAAGCCTGGCTCTTAGCTCCCACACATGCAAGAAGACCCGAGAGCCAGGTAGAGCCTTCTTGTGTTGAGACCTTAAAAGCTTCATTGTGATGTCTTTGCAAGAACATATTTATTTTGTTTCCTGAGCCGTATGAGCAGGGCATTGTATCTGCTGGATTAAGGCAGCTCTGTGCTGCTCGGAGAACTATGAAATCCCTCCTCTGTCAGGCTGATGTGAAAGGATCCCATTCATCTGGGCACTCCCGCCCGGTGGGGTCTGCTTAGCATTCATCCCAAGTGCCACAGAGCTCCCACTGCTGTCTCTGGCTCACGCCGCTCCCTCCCTCCCTCTTCTCCCACATCCCCGCTGCCCCACATGTGCCGGCAGCCAAGAAAAGAGAATAGGGAGCCTTGGCTGCGTGTCTGCTGCCGGGCGGCCCTCTCCTCATTGCTATGCCGAGGGCATTTGCCCCAGTACCCTACTTCACACCAGGAGCGCTGCCGGCCCCGCCGAGCGCCAGCGCGGACAGCCGGGCCCGGGGAGGGAGCCGCGGGTGACGAGGCGTGAATCAGCAGCATCCCGCCGGGACACGGCCGGGACACGGCCGGGAAGGAGCGCTCAGGGCTGCCTGGGCAGGAGGAAAGGGAGCCGGAGTGCGTGTGAGAGTGGGGGAGAGTGGGTGAGAGTAGGGGAGAGTGGGTGAGAGTGTGTGTGTGAGTGTGTGTGAGTGTGTGTGAGTGTGAGAGTGTGTGAGTGTGAGAGTGTGTGAGTGTGTGTGAGTGTGTGAGTGTGCCTGTGCTTGCGCAGAGGTCAGCCCGTGCAGGGGATGTGGGGCCCGGAGCTGGGAGGGCTGGGAGGGGATGTGAGTCAGGGAAGCAGATTGGTGCTGCAGAGATATAGAAGAGATCAAGATCTTGGTCAGTTTCTGCTTTCTCGTCCTGTGTTTGCTTGAATGGCAACCGGAGGTTGAGTTTTGTTCATAGTTTGAATTCCTGATATGAAGCCAGATACCATTTATTTGCTCTAACTTTTCTGACCTCTGTCTAGGGTCTGACCTTTTTTATTTATTTTTCTTTTAATTAATTTTGGCAACTACTGGTCAAAGATAGTGTTGGGGGGAAATTATGAAGACAGCTCTTGAGAATTATACATTGTCCAAGCCAGACACTGAGCAATGTTTCCTTCCTCACTTACACCTTATTCAGATGAAATTGGACCTTTGCTTGAACATCTGTGCCTAACAAAGCTCCCGAAACACTTGTACCTGAGGGATAAGGATGACACTAAGTCAGCCCAGCCCATGCAGTATGTGAGGCTGAAAGAGCAGCTGATGCTCAGAGCTGTTTCTCCACATGATAGTAATTTCTGTGTAGGCATGAATTTACAGCCTTGTCCACTGAAATTTAGCTTTGAGAAGTGGGTTGGCCAGCTTGGACTGATACTTTACACTTCAGGCAAGCTCTGCTTTTGCAGGTCAGTAGCGGCAGATGGAGTTGGAGGCACAAATCCAGCCAGGCGCTGGTGTCTCATCCTCTGCCCAGATCCTGGATAGGATGGGGTATAGAGCATCCTCCAAAGGGTTGTTCCACCTCTCTGTGTGGCCCTTGCAGCAGAAGGAAGTATCTAAAATCTCCTTGGGAAACGAAGAGCCTACCGACAGCACAGGAAACCTGCCAAGCTTCACAGTGTGTGGCCATATTGGACCTCAGCATTGCCCATCAATAACACCATTTATTGTTTTTAGAGGGGAAAAAATATACGTTTGTGAGCACAACATTTCCCATGCTGGCTGCTTCTTTGGAGAGGGGGAGAAAAGGGTCTCTGGCGTGACTGGAAGGCACCACTTCGCTGCCTTCTGGGCCCCTCTAGAGGCATCACATTTCACTCAGGTTGTCATTTCTGGTTACACTTTCAGCCCTTTTCTATTAACGGTAGGCAAAAAACAAGTGCCCCTTTCTTCCCACCACAGGACTCGCATGGGTGTGCAGGGGGGAGCCAGCCCCTGAAAAAAGGATTACTGAGGAGGGACAATCCCATTGCACCCTCCTGGTGATGGCTTGGCCACATCCTGCTCGGGGAGAGCGCGCCTGCGTCTATACCTGAGCGCTGACCTCACTGGAGACATGATGCAAGCACAGAGCTCGAGAGAGAAAGCCCTGGGGACTGGCAGCTTAAACACTGCTGCCTTGTGCCTGGAACAACACTTCCAGTCTTCCAGCCTTAAGAAGCTCCAGTCTGTTGGCAGGATGCTGCTCAGGGCTCACGGAGACCGTGGGACACAGGGAGGCTGAGCGCTGGCTCCAGTGGGAGCCCAGACTCCAGCGATGCCTCTGGAGACCTCTCCCAATTGTGTCTCTGAAGCAGTGAGCAGGGATTTCTGTCGTCCAGATATTTGCTGTTTGCAGGGGTGTGTTTTACAGGATCAGCTGTTGAACACAGCAGAAGCAGTATCTGCCACTTCTTGCCACTTGCCGTCGTGTCCCTCTTTGCTCCTTTGCTCCCCCATCAATTGCAGTTCCCCTACAATCAATGGAGTCGTGTTCAAGGAGCCAACGCACCCTGTGGGTGTTTGAACACATGCTTTACATACTTTTACACACGTCAGTACATGTGGCCTCAGCATGTCCCAGTGGCTGTCACTGTATCACCAGGGGCCAGCAGACAGCCACAGTGCCACCACCTCCCTTGAGCCCTAATTGCAGTTTTGTTTTTTTTTTTTGGTGACATTCCCTGGGTTCATATGAGTGGGAGCATGTTCACAGGCAGGCTGGTCCAGCCCCCTGGGAAGGAGAATATAGCCTCAGGTACAAAGAGGGTGAATTTCTTTTTAAGGAGATAAAATCTGTATATTCAAGAGGACTCCTTCGAGAAAAAAGGAGGTCAAGAAATAAAGGGCTTCATCATGCTATAAAAGACAGCAGTCTCATGACTCACATGACTCGTTTCATGTGGCATTTGCTAAATAGAAGCCAGCTCTCTCTAAGAAAGTATTTTCCTGAGAAATTCCTACACTAATGTATGCAATCTGCCTGTGGAAGGGGTGTTGTGCATCCTCTTGGGGCCTCATCCAGCACAGATCTGAATCTGTCACAATTCCCTGGGGCTCATCTGGGCTCATCATCTCCAGAAGGAAAAGTTCAGGCTTCTGCACGCTCTGTGCATCAGCTGGGCTGTGCTGGCCAAGCTTCATACACGTATGGTGACGAGCTAAGCATGCAAACCACACCAGATATATTTCCTGAGTGTAATTTGTGCCTAAAAGTTCAGCAATCTTGCTTCTAAATATTGCCAGACTCGTATTCCTCCAGCCACACATATGTGATCCAGCTAGAGAAGAGGTTTTAGTGGTACTGAGTACAGAAGCTGTGATCCATCCAGCAGGACCAGCTCAGAGATGGAAGCCTTGCTGCGGTTCTAGTTCTAGTTTGGATCTCTGGGCAGCAAGGGGGAAGGATTAAAGAGTTGCAAGAGCACAGGCTTCTGGCTGTGTTAGTCAGCTCCAAGTCTACTGGGCGATCCACTGCTTTGGCTGGTGGGTGTGAGCCCCAGCAGGGAATGCCGTGCCTGGGACTGACCACCCAGCCAGGATCAGGTGCAACGCAAATGCTGACTGGCATTTGGAGGAGCAGACTCCAGCAGAGATCCTTTAGTCATTGTGTGATTCACACACTGGCAACTGTGAATCCGTCCTGCCTGGTGTGATCTGAGGCAGTCTGCAGTCCCTTGTCATCACAGGAAAGATGGGCTGGGAGACAGACCAGCTCAGAAGGGGACTTAGAGACGGAAAGCCTTTGATGAGAGAAAAGAAGCATCCAAATGACACTTTTCTCAGTAATTTTTGCTAATTATAAAGCCATTGACTGCTATTCCCAAAGCCTCCCTGCATGAGGGAGCTTAATCACCGATGACAATTTTTTGGCATTTTTCAGACTTGTCACTGACAAGAACACACACCAGACACTCCACCCCATGGCAACATCTGCCTCAAGAAAATGAAGTCTCCACGTTACTCTCAGCTCACCATCCACTCTGTCAAATTCTCTGTTTGCCCCACTAGTCACACCATGATGTTACCTCAGGGTACCTACAGGTCTCAGTTGTTGACAGAGCATCCTTCTCACAAACAACACGAACATCTTCTCCTTCCAAAAGTCTCTGTCGCCTGCAGTGTCCAGGAGAGGAACAGACAGGAGCCCTTTTGTGGGCTGTGCTATACTGACTGGAGATTTGGATTTCTAAACTCCTCAGTTTTGCTCATGGAACCTCCCGAACACTTTTGACGCTGCTGGTGTGGATCTGGAGACTCTGTATACAACTTTAACCCCCAAGATTAAACCAGGAAAGGAACAGCGAACAGGGAAAAGAAGGAACTGCTTGCCCAGTAACTAGCCCTGCAGGAACCTGGGGTGAGCTGTGCCTTATCTGGCCAGACCTAGGCCCAGTTTAAAGCTTCACCTAAGTGTCCCAGCCAGCCAGATGTGGGAGCACTCTCAGCAGTGAGCCAAGCCTGCTGTGCTGGATGTCCAAAGATGCTGGCTAAGCCCCTTCCCCCTCCAGGCATAATCCTAATTGCCAATGCTTGGCAGCCACTCCGTCATGAGCAATAAGGGAAATTCATATTTTGTGTTTTGAATGTGTTTATTAGCCAAGAAGTTATCACCTGAAAGTGGACGCTAGGGCATGTCCAGAAACCTCTTTCCCTAAGGCTCCCACCAACAATGTAGGCACTGTAAGGCCTCATGGCAGCTTGGTACCAGCTTCACGGCTGCTAAAGCTGTGCAGGAGCCCAGTGAAATCCAAGGGGTCTTTTTTAATGTCACAGAGTAACTTTTTGAATTACTAACTCAGAAGGAAAGTTTTTTGAAAAGCTTTATGGTCACTGGAGGAAATTTGTGAGTTGCAGTGTGTGGCTGTTTGATGATGGAGAGCACGTAAAGTATCCTCTTGGGATGAGGCTGGCAGGCCAAGCCTTTCTGCCTGTGACCTAGTGCACATTCACACTCTGGTCTGAGTGTGAATATCCCACTCATCCGACTTCTCCACACCCCCGGCTAATTACAACTCTGCATTTCCTTAAAGAACCCCAGGTGCAAACATACAGATTAGAGGTGGTTACAGGAATAGGTTCGTTGGCTTGAAGAGCTAAAAGGTTATTGTTGTTTCCACGGGGGTTTTACACAGTGTGCATGTGTCTGTCCATGTATATATTTATATTTCAATTATATTTATGTTATTATTTCAATTAGAACCATCCATCTCTTCATAATGCCTGATTTCATTCTGCACTGGATTAAGCCCTGGTTTAGTGCCAGCTCTGAAACGGCATGAATGAGTCCTCACAGCATGGGGAAACTTTCATCATGAAGGTCTTGAAATAAACGTCACCACCACTCTCATCTCTTTCTCTGAAACCCTCTTTTGCCCCATCCCTCCTTCCTGCTCACTGAGGACACTATGGCTGTGTATTGACTTGGGAAGAAAGAGACTCTTCTTTGGGCACCGTACGTGCCCTTCGGCAGGAGGGAGATTGGGAGCCATGGACAGTTTGTATTCATCTGCCCCTTGGGGTGCTGTGACAAGGGTCTTGTCTTCTCCAACCAAATAAAAATAACTGAAAGCCATTATGCTCTTCGCTCAGGAGTGCAGGAGTTGCAGAAGTGAAGAGGAGGCATTATGGGTTTTTTTGCAAGGCCAGTTTACCTGAGCCAACCCTTGGCACTATTCACGTGTCCCACTTCCCTGGGATAAACTCATGCTTGCAGTTAGAAAAGTTGAGATCAGTGACTGTCGAAAAGTTGAGATCAGTGACTGTCAGGATCATACCTGACCCATCACTGTACAACCAGAGTGAAACCTCAAAAATTACCGATTTAATTTAAAAACAAAATCAGGCTTCTGTTTAGCTGACTGCAAACAGTTGGGGTGTCCTAAAGACTACACATGAAACCATCAGATCAGACCACTTTTGTGATCCAGCACAAGAATTTGGAAAGAAGTATCTCTTAGCTTTCCTTATGGCCTCTACTATCAGCACTGCCTACAGCTGCCTGGGGGGCTTTTAGCTGCCACGAGAGGATCCTGGGGGGTGAAAGGGTGAGTGTGTCACAGCCCAAAGCTTTGCCATCTCATCTGGGGGCATTTTGTATTCTAGACACATTTTTAGGAAGAAGTGACATCAGGGTGCCCAAATGAGGAGCGTGTGAATCATCGTGTGGAAAGCCACGTCTGAGCAATAATCAAATTCCTGAGGATTCCTATCTTCAGACCTCTCAGATGCACCCGTGCCAGGAGGAGGAAGTATAATTCAAAACGAGACGGTTTGAAGTCTGTTCTCTAAGGGCCTAGAAAGTATTTTACAACTTCAGTCATTCTCACATGCTGCAGTTACTGCTTTAGCAAATATATCAATGGGGAAGCATAAACTGCTTTGAAGTCAAGGAAATTCCAACAACTGGATGAGCTGCTGTGAGCACTGGTGGAATGAATCCCAGGCTCCTGAGGGCTAGGGTGATTCAGTCTTTGCATTCTCATGGTTTGTGATTCCACCAGATTTCCTTGATGCAATTATTTTCTTGCGACTCTGCAGTCTACGAGTTCTAAATATAGCCTTGCACATAAAATAATACCCTCATTTCTGAAAGAGTCCATTGCCAAAAGTCCTGCCAAACAGTTGCTTTTTATATTACATTAGTCATGAACTATGGCTGACAAGTTCCTCTTTGCAGACCCCTCCCAGGAATCTTGTGGAAAAGTCCTTCTTTTAATTTTTATTTTTATAATTCCAGCCTAGCTGAGCATATCAGGCAGGAAAACATTAATATTTTCCAGAAGTGGATGACGTCCCATGCTCCCTTTAACAGTTGTTGCCGGTCCTTTAACAGATGTGTGGGAGAGATGCAAGTGACTGGGCTGGAAAGTGGTGGTATTGCTCAACACCAGTAAAGACACATGAAGCCAAGCTTTGAAAATAGCTTTTATAGTCTAGAAAGGATGAGGGAGTAAACCTTGAGGTCTGTTAGTTAATGGCAAGGTGCCATGCTGAATCTGAGGTTCAGACTCCCCCCATCTCATCCTCCGTGTTTTCACAGCTCAGCTGCTGAGCGAGGTGAAGGCTGTAAAACAAACACAAGGTGGAAAGAGTTCTTCAGGGCTCCCCCACCCAGGGATGGAAGAGACATTCAGCGCCGAGGGGTGGAAGAGCCAGCCCTCTGCCATGGTCAGAGCTGTGGGTGTCTGCTTTGACAGTGCTAGAGAAGCTTCACCTTCATCACCTGGCTTCAGCTTTTCCTGCTCCTCAGAATAAGGCAGGAGCCATGACTGCAACTATCTCTGCACTCATCAAAGGAATAGGTTTAGGTGATGGAATAGAATAGAATAGAATAGAATAGAATAGAATAGAATAGAATAGAATAGAATAGAATAGCATAGAATAGAATAGAATAGAATAGAATATTTCAGTTGAAAGGGACCTAAAATGATCATGTAGCGCAACTTCCTTCCATAGGGAAAAGCAAGCCCCTATCCTTTTGCCATTCTCTGAAAGGCACAAAAACTGCAGCCCTTAGGATATCATTCCTCATCAGATTGTGCACTGTAGGGATTCCAGGACCTCTCTGCCTGTCTGCCTCCCGGCCATTTAGCACTGACCCAATGCCTCACATCATCTCAAAACCAAATTTGCAATATTTGGGGTCAAGCAGAGTGGCATTATGCAATGGGGTGTCCATTGCAAACCAGGCTGGAATTTGCTCTTTGTTCAAGCACTGCTAGGAGAAGGAACAGGGAGAGGAGGTGCAGGGTGTGGCACCACTGCAATTTTCCTAGAGGCAAAGCCAGTTGAAGTTCACATCCTCCAGCTACTCCTTCCTCTCTCAAGTGAGGGAGCTGGCCACCCTGCTTCATTGTGCCAGCTCGTGTCTAACTGGGTCAGGGATCTGTGTTTAAAAACAGCCCTTGAGAACGAACACAAGCTTTCTTATGAACCTTGAAAATGTCACTGACTTTGAGCACAGAGCAGGTGCTCATCAACAGGAGTTTGAGTGAGGGAAGGAAAAGGCAGAAGGAGTAGAACCTCTCTTGGCTACTTTTCCACTGAAACATGTACTCAAACCCAGCATGCTGGGAGTCAGCAGGGGCTCTGGAGGGAGCACTCACGCTGTCTAGGATTAGCAGGAAGCTAATCCCGCTAACAGGTTCAGCAAACACACAGGGATCATCACATCTCAGCCCTGCTCCTGCACCCTGTGCCTGACCCGGGGGCCAGGGTGGTGTGGGGAGTCAAAGGAGCCTACAAAGCAGCTGCTGGGGTCGCTGCCTTGGCCAGCTGGGAGGGATGCAGCTCTCGTGCCAGACGATGCCCTGCAGAGCCGTGGGTAGCTGGTGGGATGCGCAGCCAGAGACACAGGGCCGGAGTTGCCGTCGCTACGGTTGTTCTTCAGGAACCCAGAGAGCACATCCCTCGTCCTTGAACTCCAGAGTGTGTCTATTTTAACCCCGCTCTCCATGGCAACAGAGAGGAAGCAATGCCATCTCTGCCTCCCGTACCCCCTTGTTGTTCTTGTGGAGGGTTTGCTCACAGCCGACCACCTGAACCAGTGGCTCAGAGCTAAGCCAAGCCTTTCCCACCCTCTACATTTCATATTTCCCACCCTTGACGTCTCCTGGATGAAATTCTTTCAAGAACAGCTTGTTCCTTCTTGGCCTTGGTATTAGAATTAATAAATTAAACTTGGATACAGCTCTCGAAACCTTCCCCCAAGATGCCTTTTAATTAAAGCAGTGGAAAGAAAAGACCAGTCTAAATGTTGTAACATTTTTAATTAGTGAAACCTTTATTTTATTTGCTAAACAACAAGATTACATTAAGTCCATTAAAATGAGTCCTTTGTTGAAAGGCTTTACAGTGTGTGTGAAAGGGAGATTTAAAGGATATTAATAAGGGCTTAAACATCTTAAACATGCTAAAACAATTGAAGAATGATATTTTTTATTGGAATAACTTAAATAAGCTTTTATTCCCACCACAATGAGTGTGTATGTTTGTGTGCTGATACCTTTGAAGTTTCCTCAAACAAACATGCACCTGCCTTCATCCAGACCCTCCCATTCTTTTACCCCTACTGTCATGGGGAACTGTAGTCCTTTCCCAATAATTCCTGATAAAAATATGTTTCTCAGACAGGAAGTACATGCTACATCATAAACACTTCACCTGCAAGTCCTCTTATTTATGATCCCATGAGCTACTTATTGCAGTGGAGGACTCTCGCTTCTCGGAGATGTTTAGGAAAGGGATTTTATAATTTCTGTAAAAATTACTTAACATTTTCAGAATCACCACTATTTTTTACAGCTCTCAGAGATATAAAAGTAATCAGGTCAATTCCTGTACGTTCGGGAGGGTGACAAATGTTCCTTCTTGGATAAACCTTTGTGTGCTGTCTGCTAAAGGGTCCCACTGGTCCTGACAGCACAGCAGAGAGTACTCACACACTTTCTTCCTTGGCAATCCAGCCCAGGTTTTAATGAGCAATGTTCACAGGCTCCTCTTAACCTGCTGACTAAAGAATCTGCTCAGACAAGGCAGAGTTTGCATTCACAGAGATGTAGCAATGCTAGCCTGCTGCACCTGCCTCTCCACGAGTATCTCTTGGAAGCACCTGATTCCATCATAGCTTTGCCATTGTGGAGATAGATATCACTGTTAGCTGCCCACACACCTGGATGTTCTGTCCATGATTACCTGTTTTTCTGATTTATTTTTTCCTTTTGCATGCATTCTTTTATGGCCTCTTGTTAGTGCACATGGAAATGCAGAGAAGCATGTGTTGTCTGTGCATAATAACAAAGCAACAGAAGGCTAAAAGTGGTCTCAGACACCCAGAACAGCTTTTTCATGGTCAGATAATTGAGAGGAAAGGATGCTGCTGGAAGTACTTTTGACACTGTCAAAAGTTGCCTGTTCTTGGTCAAAACATTTGGTCTGATTGTAGGACTCGATTACATAACTCCCTTTCCTGTCTTCTCTCAGAGACCATGTCCATGGTCATCATCTACAGGAGGTTCTTTCAGTTTCAGATCATGTTCAAGCCAAAGCACTTTCCTGCTTTCGAAATCCAGCAGCAAAAATCAAATTAAGCCAGGTTTAATCCATTCATCCCTTCCTGGATAAAGGCAACAGCAGTGGAGGGGTCCTGGGGCACATCTCTCAGTGTGATACAGCTCTTTCCCTGCAGCCCTCCTGCAAAAAATAACCCTTCCCCCCACCCTTCAAAAGACCTTGTGATAGTAAAAAAGCACTGATTACTATTAAAAACCCAAACCCTGCAGGAAAGCAGGGAGGGGGAGTTTATGGCCATTGACCTTTTAACTCAGGTAGGTTTATAAAGAGCTGTCTTTCTGTTGCACCACTGGGATTGTACAAGTTTCTTGGCCATGAATGGGAGCTTTGTAGGATTCCACTGTGTGGTCATTCACAGGCAATCTGTTGGTCTTTTTAGAGACATTAAATAAAAAAATAAAACCTATCTAAAATACGGGGGGGAGGGAGGGGGGGTAGGCTGAGTATCAGCTAGCGGCCCAATCAATGAGCGAATGTGTTTGGGTCTCCTCCTGGAAGAGAAAGCTTGTTTTAGGAATTCAGCCTGGCACTCATGGGGTCCTGTTTGCATAGCCCTTTCATTAAAAAAAAAAAATACAGGCAGGCAAGTAAGAAGAGATGGCTTGGAGCAGGCATGGGGAGAAGAGACAGGGAGGGAAGGGAAAGGGGAACCAAGGTGGGAAGAAAAGAAGAACAACTGTTAGAACCGAGAAGAGGGCAGCAGTAAGGATGAAGGCAGAGCCAATGTTATGGTCCTATTCTGTGGGCACCACACGATTCTCCAGCTGATGGAAAGTTGATCCCTGGGATGGAGCAGTAACCCCCAGGGTTCAGAGAACCCTCATGTGGTGGCACACAATGCTGTGCCAAGGTGACAACAGCTTAGGCTGAACATCCAGACACCAAAACTCCATCAGTCATCATCCTTCATCAGGAATGGCACGATGTGGAGCAAAATCCAGGGAGGTTTTGCTGATTGTGTAAGAACACAATGCCCCCGGTGGAGCATTGGGCAGGATTGGGATCACTGGACTCCAACACTGTAGGTACCTGGGATGAATGCCTTTCATGTTTCCCCCGGTACCTGATGGAAGAAGGGCACTAACTCTGCACTAGCAGCCTCCAATAAAGCTGCCTTGCCAATCCAGCCAGCAGCTTTGCTTCAACACTGTGCTTTCCCTTTCAAGATGTTGCTATGAAAAACTGAAACAACTCCCCCCATTTTTTCAGTGATGAGGGAAAGCTGCTCTTGTGTAGCACAATAAAGCATGCTTGGCTCCTCATATGACAAATGCAATGTAAGTGACAGCCATTAGCTAAGCTCATTTTCTCCATGTCTGTGCTTTTATACATATATAATATGGATATATAAATCTTTACCTAATTCATCAAAATGTTGGTCGGTCTAATTTTCACCTTTCAATATGTTAAATTCTCTGCATCACCCTGTAGCAATAAAAAAGAGCACAGGCTCTCACCTGTGCTGGCTTATCTCTGCTGGTAGCCCTTGCTATCTATAATCCATTGGCCTTTCCTCCTCAAGAAAATTAAAGAGTTAATCTGTGAATAGTTACTAAGAACATTTAAGGATAAAATAAGTATGTAGCCTGGGGATAAGAAACGTTCACTGTTCTTCACTGGTGCTCTCAAAGAGCTTAAAGAAAATATCTCCCACCAGCTGGTCTACAAAGTGTGTGACTTGTACATTTGTAAACCTGGAGAGTCAACAACCATATATGATGTTAATGTTTGCCAGCCAGAACCCGCAAGTCATATACAGAGACCTTTGCTCTGTCCTTGCTAACTTGAGGACTGGACTTCAGTTGTGACTGGCTGGAGGAAAAAAATTTCCTTGTGAAGGAAAACTTTCCATTAACATAAAGCCAAAAGCATCAGCCAGTGAACCAGCTGGACGTGCCTTTACATCAGGGCCCTTCAGGGGCACGAAGGAGGGCACTTGGGGGTGTCCCACAACACATGCGGGTAGTCCCTAAATTAGACCAGCCCCTGAGCTGGCCAGCATGTGGTGGAGAGCCTGGGCTGGAGGTCAGTATTGGCAAGGTCTCTGTACCCACAGTACTGAGAAAGAGATGCCTGCTTTGGGAAAGCAATGGCTCTTCATCCCTGAGGAGCTCTGAGGAGGAACAGGGAGGAGATGAAGTCTGCTGCGCTGCACTTCTAGGCCTGGGGCTGTGTGTCCCTCCTGAAATGCTTAATTCCTAGATATACATAGGGGAAATGCTGGTGTCTCTTTTTCAGGGTTTCTGAGGAGCTGAACCAGAGACCAAAGCAAATTAGGGTTTGCTATCAATGACTCATTGAGGGCTGGGGCAGGCAGAGCACAGCATGGATGGCATGCAGGGCATGGATGCTGAAATGAGGGGGCCTGCCCAGTTTGTGGATCTGCAGGATAACAAAGTATTGGGAGGGAGGATGGGGGTGTGGAGAAGGATGGAGAGGTTGCCCCTGGAACTGTGGAAATTGCACAGATTTGGAGTTTCCACTCCAAAGTCCGTATTAGGTATGAATTTTGGCAGCACTTTGTGGCTCCCATGGCAACCTGAGGAGGCTGAAGCCAGGATGTCTGGGGAGAAAGATGGCAGTGGTGTGTTTTAGAGTCCCAGTAGCTGTCCCCTCATTCGTGAACAGGGAGTCTCTGGTATGATGCAGCACACGGGGAAACACCATGACCCTGCCAAGATTGTCTGCCCCCGAGTCATGGATGGTTCAGCCATGGGTGCAGCGCTGCCTCCAGCTTCACCTTTTACCCCTGCTCACAGAGTTCAGCAGCAGAAACACCTCTGTGACCAGCCAACAGCTTCTGACAGCTGCACACACACACGGAGGTCAGCACTTCATTCCTCTCCTGGCTGCCTGGCCTGGCCTGGGCAGTGGAGCAGCAGGAGGAAAACAGAGGTAGGTGATTTTGGTATCAAAGCCCTACTCCTCTCCTGCTTAGATAATGGCTCTGAAACTTGTGTACATTAAATATTCATCTAAATATCCCAGCCCCAGACTTCTGTGGTGCAGAATGTACCCTGACCCTCCAGCCAAGAGCTCTGTTCCCAGAGGAAGGGAAGACAGAGGGATGGGCACAAGAGGCAGGAACAAGGTCCTGTCAGGTCAGTGTGCCTGGCTACAAGGATAATAACCAAAGAAACAGGGATCTCTGGAGGAAGGGAGCCCAGCAGGATCATCCCTTCTGCCGACACAGGCTGCAGGCACCCAGGAGTCACATCTCTGCTGTGGGAACTGAACAAGCTCATCTGGCTTTTCCTCTGCTTCTCCCCCCCCCAAAAAAAAAAAACCAACCAAAAAAAAAAAACCAAAAAAAAACCAAAAAAACAAAAAAAAAGCCAACCCGAAAACCTAAAAAACCCAAACAAAAACCAACCCAAAAAACCACCAAAAACCAACCCAAAAAACTAACAAAAGGGAGGACCAGGAGGAAATTGTGCTTGATCTTGGGCAAGAAGAAGAGGCTGGTCAGGAGACAAGTACATATCCCACACTAACTCCAGGCAGGGCTGCTGCTCGGAGAACATCGGCACGTGCTGCGCCATAAGGGAAGCTCAGGATCCTCTTTCCAGCACTGTCTGGAGTTTATGTCTTTAAAAAGCATGATGCCACAGTTGTTTCTGAATGGCCAGAGCAGTGAGATTACTGTTGTTCCAGACAGTGTGACCAGGTGAGGTGTGGGCTTGAGGGACTGTGCCCAGAGAAGGTCAATACCCCAGCTTTCCCCAGACACGATGGGACAGACCTGGAAACAGAAACATCCTCTCCATTTGTCCTGAGGCTTGGAAAATGCTTGTGCTACTTGAAGAGCAATCCTTCAGGGCTCTCTTGCTGCTCTCCTAGCAGTAGTGACAGTTTCAGTGCCCAGGTTTCAGCCCTGTGTGCCACCCTGCAGCCAGTTGGGTGGTGAGAGGAGTGTGTGCCATGCAAACAAGCTCAGGCTGGCCTGGGGAAGGGACAGAGGGGCTTGCATTGCACACAGGGCGTGCTTTGGGACAGAGTACAGCCCGGGCTATGGCTCACCCCAAAGCTTGGCCAGCCCAGGGAAAGCTGGAAAGAGCCCTGGGATGACAGAAGGATCTCAGCTCTTCCTCTGACTACAGCTTTTGTGAGTCAGGTTGTGTTTGCATAAACTGGACCTGGTTGCTAGCTGCAGGTTTCCCTGCCCATAACCACCATGCCCTTAAAGACTTTCAGCTGTGCCATTATAGAAATTATTATGGTGACTCCATCTCTACCTTACTGCAGACACATTCTGGATGGAGCAGTCAGTGTGTGATAGCACTAGGGGAATGAGATTATTTGGGCAATTTTTCTTCTTTTGACAGCACTTGAACTATGAGAGATTCCAGTAAGAGCAATTACTGGCAGAATGGACATGGGAAGGGTGATTTTTTAAAAACAAATATTGGAGAGGGTGTTTGGAGTGAGGGATTGAGAAAGAAATTTGACCTGTGTCCCATCAGAGCAAGCAATGCAGCTCTGTCACCAGAGAGGTCCTACAGCCCCAAGCCTGGGGAGGGAAGGAGTTCAAGAACTCATTTTGAATAAACATTGTCTGGGTAGAAGGATGTTTTCTTCTCAAGCAATGGGCAAATGAAAAAGAAAAAGACTTCACCAACCCACTGGCTGACAGGTTTCTCCCCATTTCTATGGAGTGAAGGGAAGATATTGGCCAACGTGCCTTATCCAAACTGCGGGGGTGCCAGGGTGTTCTGAAGTTCTGCCCATATTCACAGCCTGACTCATCCTGCAGGAGCCTATTGGGTGGGAAGTGCCCCCTCTACAACCTCCATGGCAGAGCCAAGAGCTGCAGGAGCCTTTGGGCGAGCCCATGGCAGGGCTTTTGGAAGAATCTTTGGAAGAAACTTTATGGAGGAATCCTTGACCTTCAAAGCCTGCAGTTGTCTCGAGACAGAAAGCCTCATTCCACCCTGCCTTACTCACATCTTTGCCTTCCCAGCACAGTGGAGGTCAGAAGATGTGCCATAAATCCCACCCCTCCCCATCAGAGCTGCAAGACTTGTCTTAGGGCATGTTGGCATTGCTGTGCCAGGTTCAGATTTTCTTATACAGCTCAGATTCACCTGCCAGACCCTCCCTGGGACAAATGACAATCTCTCCAGAGCCCAGCAGTGGCGAAAGCTGGCACTTCACCCGCTTAGAGTAGGAAAACACAGCTGCCAGAGGACTGAGCACTGGGAAAGGCAGAACTGTCTTGGAGGGAAAAAAAAAAAAAAAAATCCATGTCGGACATTTATGGCTTTTGGAAAAGAAATGTCAGAGCAACAAAAGGAAATCCAGATGAGCTGCATTCGCATGGTAGCAGGCTAATAGGAGACAGCCCCACCTTTCTAGCAGCTTAGCATTTCTCTTGCAGTTTATTGACCCAGGACTTTCTCATTATTGGCTCATCTTTAGGAGAAAATACTATTCTTGCTTGGCATTTGATTTTCTTTCAGAAATACTGTTTTCATCACTATTCTTTCAGCAAGTTTTCCTAAGAAGAAACTGGAGACCTTCAAGCTCGGCTGGAGTTTTGCCACAGTCTTCTACCAGGACACAATCTTGGCATAACCCAAAGGGCTGAGAACAGGGCTGAAGACAGCAACATCTCTCTCTGCTGCTGCTCTCCTCCACTGCAGCAGCTGGGATTAGAGCGGGGCAGAGTCATTTCTGAAGCCTAAACTAAGCATAAACCCAGCCCAGCTTCCTGCCTGTGCGATGCTGAGGAAAGCTCATATGCAGCAGACAAATCTGGAGTGAAGTGGCTTTCAGCAGCCCCAGCACAAGCCGAGGAAACGGAATGAATTTCAGACATTTCTGGAATTCCAACTACTTCATCAAGCAGCTGTGCCCTCCACAGGTGCTCAGTGCTAAGGGCTGGCAGGAAGGAAGCTGATAGCACAGCACAGGGACCAACAGAGCTGGAAAGGCCAAGGGCAGGCTGGTCCCGTCCCGGTGCTGGCTGCAGCCTCCTGCCCATCTTATTGCCACCTCGCCAGCACCTCAGGGCTTCTGCCACGTCCCTGTGAAACACTGAAGGGGGCCAAGTAGGAGGAGACAATCTTTGTCCCTGGCTGATAACACAGCACCTTTCAGAGACCTCCCCATAGCCAAGCTCTAAATTTTGCACTTGGGGCTGTCTGAGCCCAAGGCAGATGCTGGCTGAGACCCCCTGGCAGAGTGTCCTGGGACTGGAGCCACCTGTGTGTGGCAGCAGGCACGAAAGCTTGGTGGCCCATCACAGGAGATATTTCTCTAAGGGGTGGTACAGGCAACAGAAAAAAAAAAAAAAAAAAAAAGGAAAAAGAAAATCAGTCCTCTTTGAGATTTTCAGTGGTGCAATAAAAGTCCCTGTGTCCTGGATGCCAGGGAGGTCTGGGGGAGGGGAAGAGAGGGTGAAAGTGAATTAAATGGGCCTTTCAGAAGCAAAGAGAGCACTTCATCTTCTCTAGCCCATTGAGTGCAGATGCTGTTGAAGCCTCCCTGCCATGACAGCCAGCAGAGCTCACCCATATTGTCTTCTGACAGTCCCAGGGGAGGGCTGAGCTGGCCGAGAGGAGCAGGGCAGGAGGGGAAGGCTGTGAGCTGGCTCGAGAAACAGGCACCAGCTCATACATGCAGGGTGAAAGCAGGAGCACGCTGCATCCAGGAGCACTGGGAGAGCGTGTACTGCACCTCGGGATGAAACACAGAGTTTATTTCAGCTCCACCCTCCTGTGAGAGGCATTAGCTACCCGGTGGGCTGGTGGGGGCAGCTGAAAGCGTCTGAAAGTCACCTCCACATGTGGCCACCAGTGGTGGCAGAAGGGAACCCAAGCCTGGGCGGTGGGTCAGGGTACAACTGGGGGAAAACAGGCAGGTGCTTCTGTTCCATGTTCCCTTAAAATAGCACTAGAGGCAGCTCCAGCTTTCTGCAGGGCAGAGGACACAGGAGGGCAGAGCAGCCCTGAGCCCTTACCCGAGCCTGCCCATCCCAGGTGCCTCTTCCTTTTGTGAGGGTTCCAGTGGCAGGGAAGGGAAGAGAATTTTGTCAGGCTGCTGGTGTACAGCCAGCAGTACCTGTAGAGCCAGGGAACATTGTGCTGAAGCGCTGTGGAGATGAGGAGAGTGATAGGAACTACTAAAAATAAAGATCTTTGGATTCTAAGAGCTTAAAAGAAGGACACTTTTTAACCACTTAGTCGCTGCAGCTGGGGGTCAGCAATGCTGCCTACCTGAGGCCGTGTGAACTAAGAACATTAATTGAGCCTCCTGGGTATGTAAGCCTCTTATCTACTTACACACAGAGCTTTATCTGGGCGGGGGAAAAAAATGAGATTATTAGCTACTTTTAATGAACAGCAGTAGGATGTGCGTGTTCACCACTCTGCTGGAAGATGCTTTCCTCTCTCTCTCTGTTTTTCTTTATAACTGTTACCTTTTTAGCATAGGAGCTGGGACTTCAAACGGGGTGTGTAGGTGCCAGAGGAAAGGAGATGGCTCCTATTCATCTTTTCAGGTCTGAAGGTGTTCTCAAAGCTTCTGCTCTGCTCCTTAATCCTACAGTGCTTTCTCAGATCTGATAACTCAAAGGTGTGGGGCTCTCCCTGCCTTGCTTAAGTGCCTCCCTGTTTAGCAAGGCAGCCTTTGAAGCTGCTGTCCTCATGGTGCCCGTGCTCTGTCTGGGGTGCTCAGCCAGTGTGGATGGGCCACAGCTCCTGGCAGGCACAGGGAGCCCAAGGATGGAAGTAGAGGGTGGAGGTTATGCTTGGAGTGATTTAAATGCCACTTGGAGGCCGTGGAGGAGTCTCTGTAAAACCCAAGATTGTGTGTTGGAGGGTAGCAGCCACGGGTCTGGGTTGTGCTCATGGCTTGGGGGTCAGGCTTGGCTGCAGGGGCCTGGCTGGGAGTTACCCAGAGTTTTGCTCTGTTTTTAGGAGCATAGGAGACAAATCAGTGTGAAACCAGCACCACGCTGCTGCCACCCCCTGCTGCCCTCTGCCTCCTGCCTCCAACAGAGCGAGGGGACAAGCTGGCTCCCTTGTGCCTGGAGAAGGAAGCTGATATGGAAGAGCCTATCTGCAGGAGCAGGAGATTAAACCCGCAGCACGGAGTTTCCCCAGGCAGACTGACTCCAGCAAGGGGCTCGAGGGAACCCTGCCTTCCCTCCTGTCGCCAGCCCTGCCTGTCACCCTGCCACCGCTGTGCCTCCTGATGTGATCCCTGCTCTGGGTGTCCTTCTGATCTGAGGGTGACTCCCACCAGCTGCTGCCTTTTTCTTTCATGTCTCAGAGAACTGTGTTTGCTTTTCAGGTTCCCTTTCCTGATTGTTTTGAGAGACAGATGCCCTCTGCTCCCGCTCCCGTTAAAAGACATGGCTTTTCTTGCTTCCAGTGGGCTGTAAACATCTTTTCCTGTTACAAACCTGCCCTTTCAGTTGCTCTCTGGCTCTAAGCAGTGTTGTTTTCCTCTTTCTCTTTGTAAGCTGATTCTTGTTTGTTACCCTCTTATCCATAAGCTGCTAAGGTGGGCAAGCAGAGATGGGGTAATTTCCCCTCTTCTAAGCTCCACTTCCTAACTAAATTACACCTGGATCTACCACTGACATTAAGGATGCTGTGCTTGAGAGAGGACTCAGGCCAGGATGAGGTTTTGAGAGTGGTACAGGGCTTTCTCCTTGCCCTCCTGTTGTGTTTGTACCTGGAGGCTATCGGGAACTTCAGCTGTGAGGAATCCACAGTGGTCTGTGGCTTGGCCCAAGTGATTTCTAAGCAAGGGCAGGGTGAGAGGGAGGAGCAAAGCAGGTCCCAAAGCAGGGTTTTATGAATCTCCCTCCTCACATCTAGACTGAACCCAAAGAGCTTGGTCAGTCCCTCTCCCTGCAAGAGCCAAGCACACGATGAAGATGGAGCTTGAGGCAGGGGCAGGCACCTTGCAGCTCTGATTCCTTGCTCTCATCCTGCCATAAAAAGTTGATTCTTCTCCAAATGCTTTCACAAACTTTCAGCTCCATTCCCAGCTTGCGTTTTCAAAACTGCCTCTCCCACTGCACCTGAGGGCTCATCTGACATCTCCCTTGCACATCCCCCTTCTTGTCCCAGCTTAGCTGCTTCTGCCCATAAGAAGCAGGAGTGGGGGGAAAACCCCTGTAATTGAGAACCTCAAGGTGATTTGCAAAGCTCCTGTGTCCCATCTGTGATGCTGCCTGTTCTGGTGGTGGGAAAGCTGATTCAGGGAGCAGTGATGGGCTCATGTGCATTTCAGGTCAGGTGCCTGGGAGCAGCAGGGCAGAGCCAGTTGGCAGGATCCCTGGGGCACAGCCCACTCTTCCCACTGCTCTGCTTCTCCCCCCTAACCAGCCCCTGCAGTACAGAACAGGCTGTGGTTGGCAGTGGTTGCTTTGGCCTGGAGTCCCGCAGTGCCAGCCCCGGGATGGTGACGATGGTTCAGGTGGGGGGGCCATGAAGTGGAGAGGGAGCTTTTAAAACACTGCAGGGCTTGGCATGAGGAGAAGAAATGCAGCAGGGAGAAGGCTCTCTTCCAAACTTACATATATTATTTAAAAAAAAAAAAAAAAAAAGAGGAAAAAACCCCAAAAGCTGGAGCTAAAAAGGCAGCTTGAGGAACAGAGCTGCTGGAGTTTTCCGAGAAGGCTCCCAAGATGCACAATGGGAACATCTGTACCTCGGCTGGCGCCTTGGAAGGGTCTCAGGCCGCAGAGTGGGGCTGGCGTCAGCCGGCTGCAGCCCTGCCTTGATGCCTCCCTCTCCCCAGAGCTTTGCCTGGGCTCCTCCAGCTGCCCCTCTTGCCTCTCAGCGAGCCGTAAATCCCCTTTCCCACCTCTCCTCCTTCGCCACGGGCTCTGCGGGTTTTGAGCAGCCGAGTATCCCGCAGCAGGAGCAGGGCAGAAGGAGGTTTGGCCCCGGGAACAACTGTCCTCTGTGCTGCCCGTGAAAGGCAGTTTCATAAGGCTCTTGCTCAAAACGTCCCCTTATTGGGACCTGCCGAGGGACAGAGACACAGCCCAAACCGCTGCACACGCAGTGCCCTGGCTTCGGCAGGGCTGTCCCCCTGCTCCAGGGGGTGCAGGCACTCAAGAGTGATCCTGATCCTTCCTGGTAGGGCTGTTGGGGGGCTGGGGGTGCAGCCAGTTCTCCCTGCCTTCGTGCCCTGTGTCTGCTCTGGTGAGGGAGTGGGTAAGTGCCCGGAGTTCCTGCTGGAGGCTGGCTGAGCCCCACAGGCTCTCTGTGCAGCAATTCCCATGGACGGAGCTTTTGGAAAGGGAAATGGTGCCCCTGGGGGAGGCAACAGCAGCCTGAAGGAAAGTTTCCTGGAGGGGAAAACTCCCTCCGCTGAAACCCCCATCAGCTGCTCCATCTTTCTCTTCCCCCACCACTCTTGCCCCTGTCCCCTCCTGGTGGTCCCCTCAAAGCTCAGTGCTTGCCTTGTGCCAACAAAGGAGGTTTGAGAGGAGGCAGAGCCCTCAGAGACTGGGTTCTCTGCAGGAAATTTTCTCTCCTGAGTGAGAAGTAAATGTGGAAAATGCATTTATGTTCAATGTAGCATGGGGTACAAAGCACTTCCCTCACAAGGGGGTATCCTGGGCTTTCACAAAGGTAAATTATGGATATGTCAGGGGTGTGTAGCTGTACTGAGGTGTTTTTCCAGACAGTGGACATAACTGCAAAATGCGGGGTCTTATTTGCAGGGTGGCAGGCAGTGGGTTGTCAGGTGCCCAGGCAGAAGGGGTGAAGGTTTCTGAGGGTGGGATTTGCCAGGAAGGAAGTTGCCATTCCTAGCTGGGACATGAACATCTGACTGAGGCAGGAGCATTATTTGATTTTTGGAGGGAAGCCCCCATGGAGGTGCCTGGGACTGAACTCCCAATTTAATGGGCTGGTTTGGTCAATGGTTTCCTCCAGTGAGGGCGCCCTGAAAAAAAGATCAAAAGGAGGCTCTGTAGGCAATTGTTTTGTTCATGTGCTCATTCTCTACATTCATCCCCAAAATGAGGGATGGTAAGGAGGTCTCTGAGTGCAGTTTTGCCCTGTTTTTAAAGCAGTCAGTGATGCCAGAGGCCAAGAGGACCGTTCCTGCCTTCTGCTGACATTGGCTCCTCCAGACTCATTGGCAAGGTATCTCCCTCCAAGACATTTAGGCTGCTGATGCTGAAGGCAAACATTTTTTCTTCTCCATTATTTCCAGCTTGATCTTCCCAGTACCAAAAAAAACCCCTTAACCCTAAAAAACAACAATATAAAAATAATGTTAAAAACTTGGCACAGTTCCTGGCCTTTGTTGCTCTGGCCAGATGTCTGGGTGGCTCTGCAGGACCTACAGTAGTGTGAGTCCCTGGGAATGGACAGCACTCAGAGTTTTCTTGAGGCAGGGCAGAGATGAGCAGAGAAAGAAAGAAACCATTTCTTGGAGAAAAATTTTTACCCTAAACTGCACGTTAATACCATCTTAAAATGAAAACTGCTGCTGCTCTGTGTAGCTCTGGCTTTGATATTTTCCATCACTCTGCTAATTTAGGAGAGCAGAAGATTCACAGGGCATGTCCCACAGTGCCACCACAGAGTGGCCTTGTGTGACTTGGGCCCTGGAAGTTGCCACTCGCTTGGATCCCCATCTTCTAAAGGCAGGAGTGGTTTCCAACAGAAGGGAGAGGGTCTCCATCCTGGCCAGGTGAAGGCCAAAGGCAAACAGACCCCAGTGCTGCCCTGGAGCATCTCTGGCTGTGTCTGCCCTGGGCCCATGGGTGATCCCGTGTCCACAGGATGCCCTGCATCCCTGTCCCCCCACATCCTCCTCCCATGGCAGGGCTCTTCCCTAACAGACACAGCCCCTGGTTTTACATTCCTAAATGAATTCCTACCCTCTGAGCAGCGCTAATGGGTGTCAGTTTGTCTTCCTCCTCTTTCCCCCATCTGGTGCTCAGGAACTACAGCTGTACATGTTTTTGGTGACAGTTCATGGATGGTTAGTTGCTATTTTACTCAAACGCATTCACGACGGAATTGCCTCTTTGTCCATTTTCTCCTCCTGTTTTGGGGCTGTATAATATTACTGCCATAATAGCAGTAGAATTTAAAAATACTACTGGATTCAGGAGACCTGGGATATGGGTGAGAGGCCAGTGCTTGCAGTGCGTTATCAGACCTCAATGACCCCAAAACATGCAGGGATTTAACTGAGTGATATAATCTGGCTTCACTGCTTTCATGCTTGTGAGCTTCCTAAATTCGTCCTGGGAACTCGGGACAGAGCCAGGCACCATCCCATCCCATCCTGTCCCGTCCCATCCCAGCCTGTGAGGGGATAATTCTGGAACCAGCAGCCCGAGGGCACCATCTAGTGAACAGCCGGGACTACAAAAACCTGAAATGGGCAGAAATTCAGTGAAAATTTGAACTAGGGGCTTCCTGGGAGTCAGCTGAGGGGACTGAGGAGTCCCGTTTTGTGCTTTCCCTCTACTCCTGTTATTTTAATTTTTTTTCCATCAGGTTCCCTCAGATAAGAGCCTTCACCACTCTGCACCCTTCGTGGCAGGGATATTGGCCTGGAGCACACCTCACTTGCTGCTCTGCCCTGGCCAGTGGCATTGGAAAGATGATAACAATATTATGTTTTTTTGTTTGTTGGATGGAAGAAAAAAAAAGAGCTTATTTCTAAGGCTTTGTGAGGGGATGCAGGTGTGCAGGAGTGGAGGGGGGGCAGATCTCTTGTGGGGTAGGTCTGAGCTGGAGGCATGGGCTGTTCTTTCAGCTGAGATGAAGCTTTCCTTTAAGAGGGAAATTGAAAAGCAGCACAGGTGCTCCAACATCTTCCCATCATCCCCAGGGTGAGCTGAGAGGGCAAAAGGAGGGGCTGAGTGACCACAGATTTGGTGCACGGTTTCAAGGTGCCTGAAATGATGCAGCAAATGGAGATGAAGAAAACAGCACACCTCGCTCCTGCTGTCCCCAATGCCAGTAGGCTGAGCTGGTCCTCTCCCCACATTGCCTCTTTGGGAACTGTGCACCTTGCCAGGAGAAAGCTGTCCTGGAACTTGCTGTTCCCCAAGGAAAAAGGGTTTCTGCAGCCCAAAAGTGATTCCCTGCCATGATATCTATTGCCATTGTTGGCAGCCTGACTCCTGCAACGTGTCCCTGCTCCCACTGATTCCAGGGCTGACCCCAGCCCCTCCATCCATAAGAACAGTGGCTATTTTGTTCTCTGGCTTTCACAGAGGCTCTGGTTATGCCATGGGCATTCACCCTCACTCTCCTTGGAGCCTTTTTCCTGGGCAGCTGCTGGAGGAGAGAATTCCAGGGCAGGAACAAGGAAAGGTGACATCCCCAAGCAAGACCATAGCAGTGACCAACAGCTGAGCTCCTCCTTTTCCTGGCTGTGCTGGGGAACACCTCGCAATCCCCGGGTGCTGCACCCCACAGGTCCCTCCTGATCTAAAGGTGGCCCCTTCCTGCTGGCACCCATGTCCTGCTGGCACCCAGCCCCCAGCTGAGTGCAGGGTGGGGTGAGACATTCTGGGGGTGGCAGCCTGCACAGAGAATGGATGGGGGTGTCCTCAGGGGCTTCTTTGTGCTCTGCTGCAGCAACCCTTGCCATGCATTTGCGAGGCAGGGGCTGCGGGGCACAGGGGTACTCGGGTCAGGCCACCCCGCCTGTCCAGCTCACCCTTGGCAGCCCCCTTTGGGACCAGCTCCCTGGGGAGGACGGAGCTGCTGGGAATTGTGCCTTTCCCTCTCATATGCACACAGTCACGATGGTTAGTTAAGTGGCTTGTTTTTCATTAGGAAGAGGCTGTTGCTAGGCCACCCTGTTCCCCGGCGTTGGTCGGGAAGGGGTTTTGCAGCCAATCCGGGAGGCTGTGCTGGGGTTTGCACACGCACACATCACGCACACCCCTCCTGCAGCCCAGGTGCTAAGCGGCTGCCAGATGTGCCTATTCATTTCCACATCACACCTATCCGCTTCTTCCGGCCAAGCCGCTTATTAAGGCTCCTGAGATTTTAATTTAGAGTTGGCTGCGAGTTTTCCGCCTTCTAACTTACNNNAGGGAACATGGGTCCTCCCTGTGCTGTGACTGCTTCAGTCTCTGGTGAAATGCCCGAGCGAAGCCTCTGCTCTCTGACTGCAGACAGGGTGAGCAGTGTGTCCCCTCTGCGTCTCCACAGAGAGGGGACAGACTGACTCAGGTTAGGGGTTTGCTCCGGGCTCTCTTTAGGTACCAGCATTGCCCCACCCCACGACATTCATGTTGTCGTTTTCAGGGATGTCCTGTCCAACACCAGGTGCTGGTGAGCTCCTTCTAACTCTGTGATTCTCTGATTTGGGCTCCACGTGGCATTTCAACCATATGTCCGGCGATGAGCTGAGCCAGCAGCAAAGCAAGCCAGGTGATTGATCAGGGGATGCTGCTCCCAGCCGTGCTCCCCTGGCAGCTGGGAGAGGTGCTGGACCGTGGTCAGGCGCTGGGGATGCAGGGCAGGAGGGTGAGGCACAGCCCTGCCACAGCCTGCTGGCACAGCTGCTGTCCTGCCATGGTGTATTCCAAGTACCCTGTGGCCGTCCAACATCCACCCAGCAGAATCTCTGGTGGAGGGAGGGAGAGAGCAGAGCCCAGGGTGTGAGCAGGATGGAGCCTTTCACAGCTGCAAAGCTCTCACCGTGGCAGGAAAGGAATGGACACCAAAGAAGGCAGGAAAAGGTGGACAATCCACACCAGCCTCAGTTTTTTAGTGCCCCCCCCATGAAAACCCCCATGTAGAAGGAGGGAAGCTCAATAAAAGCAAGAGAAAGCACAGAATTGTGCCTGCTGCTCAAGGAGAAGCTGTTGCTAGACAGAAGTAAAAGCTGTCGCTGTTGGCTCCCATTGGCTCAGCCCCACTCCAATGACGGCCTTATCGGTTACCTGCACTCGCAGCTGGCTGGAAAAAACTCATTTGACAATGCTTTCCCTCTGATAAAAAAGCCCAGTGCTGGATTCATGGGTTTGGGTTAATCATTGTTCAGGGGTTGTTGAGATAACAGCTGAGTTTTCTGCAGATTCTTCAATTATCACAAAATTTAGCGTAAATGGTGAGCCAGCCCAGCTCTCCCTCTCCCGCCTAAAGATGCTCAGCCTCCCGACACGAGCTCCAGCAGGCTGCTCGTGAGATGAGCCAGAGCGTGTGATGAGCTGGAGTTTGTTCAGCCATGGCAACTCCGAGCTGGCATGGAGGTGAATATTCACAAACACCTGTGAAAATCCCGATTAGCTCAGAGGCTGAAAACGGGGCGAATGTTGCCATTTAGATTATTCAAACATTGTTGGCAGGAAGCAGATTGCCACCACCTCTAATCATCCCGGTGAGGTTTGCTCAGCAGCAGCCCTGTTTTGGGGGTCTGCAGTACACCGTGTTGGGGTTTTCCAAGCCCTTCAAATCTGATGCAAATAGGGTTCCTGACCTTCCCCAGGAGGTGGAAATCATGGCATAGAAGCAAAGCTTGCAGGGCTTTGCCAGCAGCAAAGGGAAGCTGGCCTTGGGCTGCCTAGCTGCCTCTGAATTCGCCTCTAAAGCAGGAAGGGTATTTCAGCAGGAGGGTTAAATCAGTGGATGGCCAAGATTTCGGAAATGCTTTTTTTCCTTAATTATGCCTTAGGCTGATGGCAAGGCAGGCTGAGTCACAGGCTGATAAAGCCTTCTCCAGGTTCACTCCAACACACCTGTGTGTCACATCGACCATCACAGGGCTTAGTGCAAGGCACTGAGACAGGGGCTTGGAGGGGCAACAGGTTGGGGCTCAGGTGGGCAAGTAATTTGGGAGCCAGGGAGGGCCCCATGTAAAAGCTCTCCATGAACTCATGTACACCCCGAGGGGATGTGGCTACATGGGTGAGGTTATATGGCCACGAGGAAAGCTCTGCTCTGTCCTTCCTCCAGGTCTGCTTTCCCAGGGGCAAAGACAGCACTGCTGCATCACTTTTGGAATGCCACCATCTACTGACCATGGCATGCTTCGCTTCCCTCCTGCCACCGTGGGGGAGGCAGAGATGGTAGAGTGGAGGAAACAGATCTGCACCAGCTGTGCTCCTCCTGCTCCCCTCTGCGTGCCCCGTGGGGCACGAGTCCTGCTGACACTGCATGGCTTAGCTGAGCTGCACCCAGAGGCTGGCACAGAGGCTGCTGCTGGCCCTGTTTTACAGCTTGTTGCATCAGGAACACACCCAGGACAAACTGGAACAAGCAGGGTTTAAAGGCCTATCATGAGGCCACGTTTCCTTTCCTGTCCAGACCACAAGCTCACGGCAGAGCCCAGGTTATTTTATCTGTTGAAGGATGGCTGTGTTTGGGCCACTGGGAAGACAAAGGTTTTTAGATGTGTCTGACACATTTCAAAGCATTTCTGAGCTGTTCCTGGCTTCCTCTGCCAGGCAGGGAGGAGTTAAGATGGGAAGTGCAAGATGTGCCTGGTAATGGCACTGATGTGTGCGTCAGGTGTGTCTACGTCACCTGGCTGCCTTGGCCGCTTCCCAAGGCTGGGGCTGAGCTCCCCTCACCTTCCACTGGCTCCTGGGAAAAGCCTGGCACGGTCTGGCCTGGCTGATGGGGGTCACAAGACTCCACTCTAGGGCTGGCTGTTGTAGCCACTGTGCTGCAGCAGGCCCCCCCAAAGTCCCCAGGGGGTGCTGGCAGCCCTCCAGCCTGCTCTGCCACCTCCCATCTCACAGCCCAGGCAGTGGGACTGGGCTCCAGGGATGTACCCGAGGGCTGCCATTAAGGCACATGGCAAAAAGCATAGCCACGGCTGCTCAGCTCCCTGTGAATCAGGTAACTCCCCTGCATCCAACCCCACACCCCTCTGGTGTTCACACACCCAGCTGGGGCACATTTCTGCAGCCACAGATCACCTAAGTGTCACCTACAGGCTGAGTCACTGCAGGAGAGCATTACCCAACACCATGTCCCCACACCAGGACAGCAGCCCATGCACAGCTCACATTCCCACGGTGATCTGGCTCCCAGACCTTGGGCTCTGGCTGAGCCCATCCCCTGCTCCTCCTGCCTTCACAAGGCTGTCCCCAGAGCAGAGGGGACAAGCCTTAACCCAAGGAACTACCTACTCCAGTCACTGAAAGCACCTTTCCCAGTTACAGGTGGGTTTGAAGTCCTAGAAAATGGAATGGAACTTGGGCAGCTGTTTGCCAACCTCATCCCCGCCCCTCTCACTCCTGGAGAACTGCCAGATCAAATCATGCAGAATATACACAAGGGTTTTAGCCAGAAGAGTTTTTAATTCAGAATTGGACAATTATGTGAATAATTTATTTAAAATGAAGTACATTCTACGCTCTTGTCCAGGCTGGACATTGATTAGACCCAGACTTTCCTCTTGAACTTCATTGTACAGTTGGATCCCTATAAATACATGGGGCCTGATGGGATTCATCCAAGAATCCTCAAAGATATAATTGCATATCCATATCCTCTGCTGATATAATTACAGAGCCCCTCAACCATTTTTGAGCAGTCCAGGGAAACCAGAGAGGTCTCAGCTGACTGAAAGCCAGCAAACGTCGCCCTGATTTTGAAGGGCAAGAAGGATGCTGGAAACTACAGCCTGTCAGTCTCACTTCACTGACAGGTAAAATCATGGACAATATTTTTCTGGGAGGTATTGAAAAACACCTGGAGCACAATGCAGTCATTGGTCACAGCCAGCATGGCTTCATGAGGGCAAAGTCCTGCTCCTTGAACCTGATTTCCTTCTACAACAGGGTACCCAGCTACCTGATCAAGGGACACCAGGTGATGAAATCTTTTTGGACTTAAGCAAAGCTTTTGATATCGTCTCTCACAGTATCCTTCTGGACAAAATATTCAGCATACAGCTGCAGCTGAGCACTGTAACAGGCTCCCCACAGAAGTGATCACAGCACCAAGCACGTCTGAGTTCACAAACTGTTTGGACAAAGCTCTCAGGCACATGGTGGGATTCTTTGGGTGTGCTGTGCAGGGCCAGGTGTTGGACTCAATGATCCTGATGGATCCCTTCAACCCAGCATATTCTGTGATAGAGAGCAAGGAGCAAACTGTTCACTGGCCCAGACGGTTTGCAGCCTTTGGGCATCAGCAAAACACCTCAGTCCCTCCACAGGAAAGCTTCTCCTGTGCTGTCTGGCAGGAGGACAGCCCACAGAAGGCATGGAGGGTGTTGGCAGCCCCCATTACATGCCCACAGAGGCTCCTCCAGGCTGACACAGGACCCTGCTCACCCCCAAGTGACAGATGAACACAGTGCAGTCACAGCCCTTATTTCTGTGTGACAGCTCAAGGCTGCAGACAGCATTTTTGGGAGATTGCTCGTGTCCAGGTGTCACCATGTCATCCCTGAGCAGGGCTGGGTGCTGACACAAGCCCCAGGGGAGGAGGTCAGCAGTGACCTCCACCTTTAACAGCTGAAGGCACCAAGATGGCCCAAAACACACTGTCCCCCATCACCCATCACAGGCTGCTTGCCATCAGCTCTGTGGGCCAGTACTGGTCATCCAGGTACTGGCTGCTGTCTGCAGCGGGGTCTGTGACGGGGCTGGGGGGCCGGGGGGGCAGGCTTTGGGCCAACTCCTTCTCCCACTGCACCTCCACCAGTCTGTACAGCTCCATGGCTGTCTGAGCGTCCTCCACTGATGAGTGTCCTTTGCAGCCAACCTGAGAAAAGGGGAAAAAAGCCTCGTTAGATAAAAGGGGCAGCAAAAAAAAAAAAAATCTCACAGGTCATGCTGTCTGCTTGCTTGGAAGGATACAAGTGGGTTTTGGAGACAGCAAAGGTTTGATGCAGCCAAGGCCATACAGGTATTTCTTCCAACCTTTTTGGAGGACACAGATCCTGTCCCTATTTTACTGAGATGTTTAATGGTCAGCTTGGGAGATCCTGGGCTCTCCCAGCTTATTTATAGCCAGGAGCACTGGGTGAACAAGATTCATCTCCTCCTCACAGAGAACACACATGGAGGTGGGAAGACCAAGCTGACCACACAGGGTTGTTTCCCATCTCAGGCTTCCTGGTGCTTACCTGGATCTTTTTATGGAGCAGGTTCTTGGCCAAGTTCTTGAGAGAGACACTGGATCTGATGGGAACCCCTGCCCTCTTCTTCAGCACATAGCTCTGGCTGGTGTCTCGAGTCCTGTCCTTTGGGTGGAAGTACTTCAGGGCTAGGAAGTCATTGTGGATGGCATGTCCTACCACAATCTTGTCTTTCAAGATCTTCAGGATCTGGAAGAGTCACAGAGGGTTACACAGACACTGCAGCAGAAGAAATACCAAGCATAAAACAAGTCATTATGTATTAAATTCAGCTCCTTGGCTTCTAGTTTTTAGGTTCCCAGAAAAAATAACAAGTAAGCAAACCAACCCACTGCACAGATTCAGAGGCCCCCATTCCTGTGTTGTGCCTCTGCCTCGGAGCAGCCTAGCACAGGCCACCAAAAATCCCAATTTGTGTCTGAGAGACAACAGAGCAACTTTTAAACTTTTTTCTTTTAGATTTTTTTTTTTTCCCCCCGACCTCTGCCTGGGCAGCCTTGAAGGGAATCGCGTTCTTCATGTGCTGCTGGGTGATGCCGCTCCAGCGCGTCCGGTAGTCCACGATGGGCAGCTCGGGCCGGACATACTTGTCATAGATGACGTCCCCCTCGTAGTTCACCACGGAGCATCGTGCCAGCTCGCTCAGCCGGCCCCGGGGACCGGTGCCCACCATCTCACAGTCGATGGCCACGTACTTGCCCGGGCGCAGGACTAGGGAGGACATCTGCACCTTCTTGGAGCTGCTGTTCTCCTGGGACAGCAGCACGGAGTGGTGCCTGGCTATGCTGTCCGGAGAGGCGGATGGAGACAGCAGTGAGGGCACGATCCGTTTGGGCTTGGGGACCTTGTCACAGCACGGTGCCGCGGTGCCATCTGCCTCGCTGGGGGTCGCCTCCGGCCCCGCCTCGGGGCTCTGGCTGCCGGGACGCCCATGGGGGCTCAGCAGCCCCTTCTGCTCCAGCAGCGCCCGGCGCTCCAGGAACCGCTGGTGCTTGCGGCTCTTCTTCTTGCTGCGAGCCTGTGGCCAGCTGGGACCCTTCGGGGCCTGGGCGGCGGGGACGTGGGTGCCCTGCAGGGTGGGCGCAGAGACTCTGGGGGCGGGCAGCAGCGCGGTCATCTGTCCCTTGCCTGGCGCCATCCCTGCTGGGGCGGGCACAGGGGACATCAGTGCCATGCGGGCCCCACGCTGCCCCGCC
>VWZN01005255.1:181029-205510 GCA_013396955.1 Regulus satrapa | reverse complement strand
CTCTGCACCTCCTGCCGACCCTCTCCGGTGCTGTGGGTGCATGCCAGCACGTTCCCTCCCCGTACCCTGAATTCCAGGCCAGTCCCGGGGCACGTGCGCCCCGCCCGCAGGATGAAGATGAAGATGAAGATGAAGATGAAGTAGAACCCTGACCATGGACCATGAGGCCCCCACCATCAGGCCCCGGCGCATCCAGAACCAGAATGTCATCCACCGCCTGGAGCGCCGCCGCATCAGCTCGGGCAAGGCGGGCACCCACTGGCACCAGGTCCGCGTCTTCCACCAGAACGTCTTCCCCAACTTCACCGTGGTCAACGTGGAGAAGCCGCCCTGCTTCCTGCGCAAGTTCTCCCCCGACGGCCGCTACTTCATCGCCTTCTCCTCGGACCAGACCTCGCTGGAGATCTACGAGTACCAGGGCTGCCAGGCGGCCGAGGACCTCCTGCAGGGCTACGAGGGAGAGATCCTGGCCAACGGCAACGACCAGAGGTCGGTCAACATCCGCGGGCGGCTCTTCGAGCGCTTCTTCGTGCTGCTGCACATCACCAACGTGGCCTCCAACGGGGAGCACCTGAACCGCGAGTGCAGCCTGTTCACGGACGACTGCCGCTACGTGATCGTGGGCTCGGCCGCCTACCTGCCCGAGGAGCCGCACCCGCCCTTCTTCGAGGTGTACCGCAACAGCGAGTCCGTGACGCCCAACCCGCGCTCGCCGCTCGAGGACTACTCGCTGCACGTCATCGACCTGCACACCGGCCGCCTGTGCGACACGCGCGCCTTCAAGTGCGACAAAGTCATCCTGTCCCACAACCAGGGCCTCTACCTGTACAAGAACATCCTGGCCATCCTCTCGGTGCAGCAGCAGACCATCCACGTCTTCCAGGTGACGCCCGAGGGGACGTTCATCGACGTGCGCACCATCGGCCGCTTCTGCTACGAGGACGACCTGCTGACGCTGTCCGCCGTGTACCCCGAGGTGCAGCGGGACACGCAGACGGGCATGGCCAACCCTTACAAAGAGCCCTTCATAAACTCCCTGAAGCACAGGCTGCTGGTGTACCTGTGGAGGAGGGCCGAGCAGGACGGGAGCGCTATCGCAAAAAGAAGGTTCTTCCAGTACTTTGACCAGCTGAGGCAGCTGCGCATGTGGAAGATGCAGCTCTTGGATGAGAACCATCTGTTCATCAAATACACGAGCGAGGACGTGGTGACGCTGCGGGTGACAGATCCCTCCCAGGTATAGAGGCACAGGGTGGGCTGGGTTGGGTTGGGTTGGGTTGGGTTGGGTTGGGTTGGGGTGGGTTGGGCTGAGTTGGGTTGGGTTGGAGGGGCCTTACATGTGATCCAATTCCAGCCGCCCTGCCTGGGGTCCACTAGAGCAGGTGGTTCAGGTACTGCCTCCTCCTCAGGCCGCTCAAGGGACAAGTGCTCAAGCATTACAGCGCTGTGGGACCTGTTCCTTACTGTAAAGGTTGTTTAGGATCCCTGAGCACCTGAGTCTTGTGGGAACATTTCATGCCTCTGTTATTCAATAAGTTCTGTTATCTTTCGTTTTCTTAATTTCTTTGCTTTCTTCCTTCTCACCTTCAAAATAAGAAAGACCTGATGTGTTAGCAAGTTCCTTTCTCCAAGGATTGTTCCCCATGCTCACAAATGCTGTTCAATCCTCTTCCCCTCTCCAAATCCCCAACTGAATTTATTTTTAGCTGATATTTTATGTAGTCCATTTAAATTGTAGAAGTAGTCTCTCCCTTTTCTCATGTATCTTCAAGCATGTTTTTCAGATATAATAGTCTTCATTTTCCCCAGTACAATTACCATTTCTGTTCTGCCTACATACTTAGTCTTTCAAGCTTCAGTAAGAGGTAGTATTTATGATCCCTCCAAATTGGAGTAGCAGCTTTTAGATCAGGCTAATGGGCCAATTGCTTCTCTTTTCAATTTAGTACTAAAGAAATGGAATTAGAGCAAATGTAGCTCAGTCAGTTCTGGGTCCCTCCAGATGTTTCACAACCATGCATGTTGATCATCTCTTTTTCCTGCTTTTAGAGTGGTTGGTCACGTTCTGAGCCCTGTGAAACAAAGAGATTTTTTTTAGCTAATTTTTATTCCTTTAATCAGCTTGCTTTCATTCTGCTGAGAGAATTTGTAATAAATCTCCGATGCAGCATGTAGATCTAATTGTTCCTCAGAGGTTTGTTTTCTGTCATGCACTTCTCTTCCCCACATCTTTGCCAGATCCAGGACTTAGATCCTAGAAGAGACAGACAGTAGCTCTTGGTGTGTTGCCTTTGTCCAGTCTCCCATCTCTTCCTGGGAGATGGCTCTGGTTTGTTTCGTTTTATTTTCCTCTTTCTGTGGCGTTTGTTTGGGGCTGTTGCTTTGGGAGGGAATAGATAAGGCTTTATCTACTCCATCCTGCCCATGGGTGTGCAGCTGAAGGTCTCTCTCAGAAACAGGAAGGCTCTGTGGAAGTGGCCTGCAGGGTTCTGCTCGTTGCTGGTGTCTGGAACGAGCTCCTGACCCTGGTGTGAATGTTTGTGGCAGGCTCAGCTCTGCACTGTGCTGTGGTTAGTAGGGTTTCTGTGCCTGCTTTGCTGCAGGGAGCTCTCGACACTCTCCACCCCAGGGTTACTTTAAGATGCAGTTTGTGGTTGGTTTGGAGCGTGCCTCGGGCGCTGGGTTTTGTGCTGGAGGAAAAGCATCTCATTTCTCAGTTCTTGCAGGAGATAATTCCAGATGTGGAGCAGTCTCCACAGACCTGTCAGAAGGTAGGTGTTGTGTTAGGGCTTCCTGAATAAAACTTGGCTCACAAAATAACTACAGCTCCCATTTTTCTTCAGTCTGTCAGACAAAGAACACGAGGTTTTGTCCAGTTTCAAGCTCCTCTCTCCCCTCTGGCTTCACTGCCAGGAAGGTTGAGGAGTTGCTGTTCACGGTTGTGGGTTTTGTTTTTTTTGTCTGGCTCTGCACCGTATCCTTTGAGATCTTTATGAGTGTGCTCTGCATAGATAGCTTGAGGGTTTGTTGCTGTTGTAGGCTTGTGCTGATAGGCTTAACAAGGTTGCTGTGTGATTTTTGTGGCACTCAGCTGCTGCCTCCTGTGCTGTGATGATGTTTTGGTGGTGTTACAGGCACTGCAAAAGCAGTGAGGGTTTCCCTGCTCAGGGACATGCTATAGATGTGTCTCTGTGTTGACCTGGCAAAGGAACTTTTTAAATTTAAAGTTGGAGTCTAAAGTGATTTAAATAGCTTTTCCTTCTGCTCTGTTCCCTTATTTTCTCTCTGCTCCAACCCTTTTTTTCAGAAGGGCTTCCCTTTCCTCAAGCAGTAGCCTAGTGAGTAACCTCTTCTAGTGCTTCGTTGGGACACGTGGGGGCTGGGTTGTATGATCACAGTTTATTTGGGTGCTGTAGAGCAAACAAACCTTGTGCTATTTGCAGGTGGGTGGGGTGGGCAGAGGGCCTGCCATCATCCCTGAGCATTGTTTGGCAGCAGGAGGTGAAGCATTTAGAGATTGCTTCTATTGACAGAAGATTTAATCAGCTATGTGTCTATACCATGGGAATTAGTTCCCTTTGAAGTGGGGACAGGTTCCTACTTCAGGGTGTCAGCACTCCTGTCTTTAATGAAAGCTACTTTTAATGACCAAGAATTAAATATGCTCTTTCCCAATGGGATGGGAATGTCATCTTCCTTTGATGTAGCTGCAGTGACACAGTGTCACCTTTTTTCCCAATTTCTTGCTCATTCATTGCCATTGCCAACCCACAGCATGATACAAGGGCCATCTTGCACAAGAATGTCAGCATTAAGAAGAAGTTATTACTGTCTTTCAGATTTTAATTTCTGTGTTGGCAGGGTACCTGGAGGGCACAGCTTTTTGTGGGCAGTGATGTAGTGCACAGTACACTAAAAAGGCTCATCTCTGTATGATGCAGATATTAAGGAGGGGTAGAAAATACTGTATCTACACAGAGGTAAAAATAATTTAAGGTCAGCTAGCCCTGGATCTGAAGTAATTTTGTCAGCAGGAATGAAAATTAAATTTGGCATTTGAGTAAGTGTTTTGTGTAAGTTAGTACACTTGCATCTAGTTTGAGTTGAAAAATTGGAAGCCCATTAAGTTTTCCTAACTAATCACAGCTGAGACATGGATAATTTGGTATGTGTTGAAGCATTCCAATAAGAGAATGGATTAGTGTGAGGATGTAGGATTCTCCTGTGCTGTGGAGAAATTTGGATGGGGTCTGTGGTGTGATGTGGGGAGAAGCTTCCCCTCCCGTGCTCTCCCGGGTGACCTCTGCCTCTCTCCCCAGCCCTCGTTCTTCGTCGTGTACAACATGGTGACCACGGAGGTCATTGCTGTGTTTGAGAACACGTCTGATGAGCTGCTGGAGCTGTTTGAGAACTTCTGTGACCTCTTCAGGAATGCCACCCTGCACAGTGAGGCTGTCCAGTTCCCCTGCTCAGCTTCCAGCAACAACTTTGCCAGGCAGATCCAGCGCCGGTGAGCCATTGGGAGCATGCTTTATTCCGTGTAGACACGCACTCACCCCCGTCGGCTGAAGGCCAGTATCAAATACCAACCCGGAGAAAACCAGTTCCTTTGGTCCCCTTAGCCAGGTGGTGTGGGGGTCAGCACTGTACATGGTTCATCTTGCAGCCTGATGGCATCTGATTTTATATTCTGCAGCTTTTACCTTGTTAGAGGAAGGAACAAAGCAGTTGCAAAATGCTGCTTAGAAGAAAGGAAAGGGATTATGAGGGAAAGAGGTTTCCTTCTCTTCTTGAGCGGTAACTCTTTTGGAGGTTATTAAAGTGTTACTGCCCAGTAGCTTTGGTCCCTGAAGAGATGATTTGTCAAGATGCTGGCATGATACCATTGGGTGTATTTTGCCCAGTGACATTCTTTGAATTCAGTGTGTGCCAAAGTGTGCTCTGTAGCATTTCCTCGACGTCAGTCACCAGCTCGTGGTTCTTATCACTTCAATAGAAGAAAGGAAACTCATCTGCTTAGATCTGTTCTGAAAGCTGAGCAAAATACCAAAATAACCTGGGTTTCTAGAATATGCCTTAATAGTCAGATGTGGTTTTAATGAGGCAGAGTGTGTTATTTCTCTAGGAAAATTTTTTTGTGACTCAGGGTGTTTTGTTCTTCCAGTGACTTGTTTCTCATCATCCAAAGTACTTGGCATCCACTTATGGGCATCAAGCTTCTATTGACTTTAGGCTGATGTCACATAAGTCTGACGAAGTTGACTATGTCTGTAACTTTCTAGAGCAGCCTGTCAGGAAATCCATAATGCTAAATGGGAGAGAGAATGAGAGAACTCACTGAAGACTCACGAAGAGCAACTCCTGCCTTTTGTTAAACTAGAAAGGAGAGTATTTTCATCCCCTTCCTACAAGAGCCTGTAACAGGAGTGTTGTACCTTCCACAGCCAAGTACCATAGAGCATAGTGCACAGTGAGCTGGCTTCTGGCTGAGTGTTTACCCTCCTTATTGTCCCTGCAGCTGATCTGACTGTTCTCGCGCATTAAAGTTTCAAATTTTACTCAGAAAGAGAAATCCAGTCTGTGTTAATCTCTCCGTCAGGAAGAACTTTCAGCTCACTGTAGTTTCTGGAGAGCTTTATGCTTCTCATCAAAGTTCTTCTTCATCTAGGGTTTCCATTTATGCCTTTAAAACAGTGGCTGGAGAGAGGAGGATGGTCAAGTCAATATTAAGGGCTCAACTGGTGCTGTGCAAACCCCCTGGCTTTTGCTCATGCTGTTTCCAGGTTTCATGATAAAACTTGGATTGACTGATAAGCTGCTAATCCATCTCTCCCTGTTCCTGATCCTGTTCATTTCCTGTACTGCAGAGCAGCTGGGTCCAGACCTTGTGGGTAGGCACATTTTTCTTCTTCTGTCACTCTGGACATTCTGAGTGAGACAGTAATGATGAGGGAGGAATGAAAAGGTCAACAAAACTGCTTGGTGCTTGAATCACTGTGATACGCCTTTGGAAGTGAGCTGTTTTAGTTCTTACACTGCAGCTGTTTTCTTTCCCTGTCAGTTTTCCTGCTTGGTTTATTGAAGATGTGCTGTTCTCCTGTGGCCTTTGGGAACAGAGGGTGTCTCTTGGTCTGCTGCAGGTTCAAGGACACGATTGTGAACGCCAAGTACGGAGGGCACACGGAGGCCGTGCGGCGGCTGCTGGGGCAGCTCCCCATCAGCGCCCAGTCCTACAGCGGCAGCCCCTACCTCGACCTGTCCCTTTTCAGCTACGATGACAAGTGGGTGTCGGTCATGGAGCGGCCCAAGACCTGTGGTGATCACCCCATAAGGTACGGGACGGGCCAGGGAGCTGGGTGTGAGGAGAGAGTGCAAGGAACCGCTGTAAACCACCTCTGCCGTGTGGCATCAATGTGAGAACAGGGAGTAGGTGGAAGCCTTTCTCTTAGGAAATCCTTTCACCAGGGGATTTGTTTCAGCAGTCCCACAAAACTTGGCCTCTCTCTGTTGCAGTAATGTGGATGTGTGGGAGGGCTCTTCATGTTTTCTCGCTGAGCTGCTCTGCTCTGGGGAAGGTTTGGGTGGTGAAGTCTCAGTCTTTTCCATATGAATGGTCTTGTTCCTCCTCCTCTTCTTGCGACGCTGCCGTTGTGTTTGGGTTGCAGAATGATACAGCCCTGATGTCTGCTTTCCTATGCTGGAAAGATCCTCTCTGAGCATGTGGGTTTAGTTGGCAAGGACTGTCTGGTTTGTCCTGTGAATAAAATGGGTCTGGGCTAGGTGTTACTCAGAAAGCTTGTGGTATTGATTGAGCTGTTTCCAGACTTTCCTTGTTTACTGTTCTCACCCTCAGGAGCTGTGCTCCTTTTCATACTCCCTTCTCTCTGTGATCTGTAGGAAATTTCTGTCTGTAGTAGGAGTTTTAGCCAGGTGTCAGGGCCATTCTGTGCCTCTTCTGTCTGAGTTTCCCGTGCTGGCAGAGGGAGGAAGTCTGAGCTTGAGAATAAAGAGGTTTGCAATGCTTCTTGAAGAAACATCAGGACTATTTCTTTCATTTTGTTGGCTGCAGCCATAGCTGCAAGAGGTAGTGGTTAAAAATCCAACATCTCCAGCTTGAAGGGCTCAAAGAGCCCGAGTTATCCAGGCAGAATAGTCTTTCTGCTCATAGTACTGCAGAAGCAAACCTATGCTCTGAAAACAAAGGGAGCCTTCAGTGCCTGAGTGCTTTGTTTAGTGACTGCACACATGTTGGGGCCTCAGGCAGCCTAGGGAGATCATTCTGGACTGCTTCCCAACTTTATTTTCATCAGTGTGTTCTCAAAATGTGGTTTCATATCTCCCCTGGCCCTGACTCAGGTGGCGGGGAACTTCTGATTATTCCTGCACTCTCAATTCCCAAATTATGTATATTTAATTGATTCTTCTGCCTGTATGATTCGGTTTGATCTCCAGCTTCCATGTTATCTGCAAAGAAAGCCTGCCCTTTTCCCCCTTGTCATGCTTGACGTTGGGAAAACTTGCAGGGTGGCAGTTGTCTGCCAGCACCAACCTGCGCCCGGCTCCCGCGGACAAAAGGCAGCAGAACCGCAGTCATTTGCTGCGGTGGAGTCTTTGTAGTAAACAAAGCCAAGTGCCACCTTTCCTCCCTCCCCTGAGCAAACCAGCGTTTCAGAGCCAGAGCTTTTAAAGCTCAAAGCTGTGCAGAGTCAATTAGGACTTGAATAGAGCCTCGGAGCAGTGGGGCTCCCGGTTTTTTGGAAAGTAAGCAGAAGATGAGGCGCTAACCTTAACCATTCAGTAGCTGAAATAGTGCTGCTGTGGTTCTCACATGCAAAACAAAGAGATTAATAAAATAATGCCAGCTGCCTGTTGGGGTTAGAGGACTTGGAAATGAGGGACCACAGGATTTGTAATGCAAGTCCTGTAATTGGAATGGAAAACCCTTCAGTAGCTAAGGGTGTTATAATCTGTGTGCAGTTTCCTGGCACGATGTGTGAGCTAGGAAGGCTTTTCCACATCAATTCAATATTTCTGTGCACTGTGTTCTTTTAACTCTTAGTGCTTTTCTGCATCCCAGAAGGTTCAATTTTGCCTGCTTAAGAGACCAGTGGTTGTTAGCTCTCAGGTGGGAAGGACTTTAGGTTCCCTGTCACCACTGCCTTCCAGTCTCTTGACAGGAGGCTTGAAGAGATATTCAGTGGGTGAAATGATGGCACTCGAGGGAAGAGGCTCGAGCACAGCTCTACCTATAGCAGGGGGTCTCTAAAATCCATCTAGATGGCTAATAAGGAGCCATTTAACCAAAGAATTGGTCTGCAGATAAATCTTCCATTTTCCTACGGTTTGAAAAGGCTGGTCTTGCTGTTTCTGTTGACATACAATTTTATATTGCAGTGCCTAATTTATCCCCAGAATGAGAGCCCATGGAAATGGCCTCTGATTGCAGAGCACTTTTAAAAATACATTTAAAAATACCAAACTGAGCACATCTTTAAGATTACAGGGAGCTTCATCTTGAGTAGTAAATTGTTGTGAATTGGGGGAGAGAGGAACAGATGGGGGACTGTGCTTTATTTAAAGAATGACCCTCTGCATACCCAGCCTTGTGTAGGAGGAAAAGGGCTTTTTGAAAAGCCAAATACCAAGATTGTGACTCTCTTGCTGGGTTCTTGTGTGCAATTTTCAGGCAGAGCTGGCTGGCACTTTGATTCAGAGGAAGGGAGAGGAGAGTGGCCCTCCAGGAAGAACATGAGGTTCTCAATAGGCTGTGTTGTTAAAATGTGGAGTATGTCTGCTCCTGAAACAGCATCGCTGGTATCTGTCATCATCTGTTCTTCCAGCCTGAGAGCTGAGTGCATCGTATTGCTGGCAGGGGGGAGATGTGCTCCGACATTAAAAGCATTCTTGGAGTTAAAATTAGAGGAAAATGCAAAATACCCGCATGCACTAAGTGTTGGTGGAAAAGAAAACAGCTGGGAGCATAATGGCAATTCTGTGCCCAAAGTTGGAAGAGGTCTAATGAAAATGGTCTAACAAACAGAGACAACTTCAGCTACTTGGTGAAGGTACCACATCCAGCAACGTCCACAACTAAATCCTAGAAGCCTTCTCCAAAGGCTTGGGGAGGGTGGGATCCTTGCAGAGAGTCCTGTGTTCTGACAGCAGCAGAGGACAATGGTGTCACCTGGGCTTGTGACAGTTACACAGAGTGTGCAGGGGAAGCAAAGAGAAGCAAAGAGCTTCCCTGGACTCACCATCTCTTCAGTGCTGTTCGTCTCATTCCCCTGAAAATGTTCCCTCTGTGCTGGAGCTGTGTTCCAGAGCTCACCTGTCTGGAGTTGCACATGAGCTTGACCCACAGGCAGGTGTGTGGGTGACAGCAGAAGGTCGTAAGTTTTTTCTTGACCTCTGTCCTTGCTGTGGTTATTGAATCTGATTCATCAGGTGCCTCCTGCATAGCCTGTCTGATTAATTTCTTGGTGGCAATCTAAAAGGGAATGCAAAACTTTGCTTGGACTGTACGGTACAACCTGGCACCCTTGAGCAGGATTGGATCGACTTCCTTGACTGAACAGGGAGGTAGCAGGCACAAGGACAGCAGTGTAAAGCCCTCCCTGGCAGTAGCAGGGGGAGGGAAGGGTGGCCTGACACTCTCAGTGAAGGCCATTGCTAAGGGGAGGGAGCTCAGTTCTGTACAGTGTGTCTGCCTTAGGGAGCAAGGGGAGCAGCTTGCATTAAGAGAGCATGGAGAGCCAGCACGGGGGGGGTCTGAACCAAAATGACTCCCTGTTGTGAAACCAGCTTTGTCCATCAGAGTGACAGGCAGAGTTCTCATTGCTGATAATGAAATAAAGTGATGCTTTTCTAGGCAGCGGAAAACAGCTGCCCCGAGAGGGACTTTCCTGCGAAGCCAAGAGCCAGACAGCAGCTAAGGACCTTCTGCCCCTCAGGGAGCACCAGAGCTTGAACACGGCGCTCGTCTCTGTGTGCGAGGAGCCCAGATGGCAAAGTCAATAGTCGGGAACAGCCGTAATTGACTTTCTCTTCCTTTCAGATTTTACGCTCGTGATTCTGGCCTGCTGAAGTTCGAGATCCAGGCGGGACTCCTGGGGCGCCCCATCAATCACACCGTGCGGCGCCTGGTCGCCTTCACCTTCCACCCCTTCGAGCCCTTCGCCATCTCGGTGCAGCGCACCAACGCCGAGTACGTGGTGAACTTCCACATGAGGCACAGCTGCACCTAGAGCGCCCTGGGGCCGCTCTCCTCGGCCTCGGCTGCCCGCTGCCTCCGGCAGGCGCTCCAAAGGCAGACACACTCGTGCCTCCTGGGCAGCCAGAGCATCGCTCACGGGAGGAGGCCTCACCTGGGAGGTGGTGTGGAGTACCATACACCGAGCTCCTGCCAGTGGCATCTCGCAGGGGTCTCAGCTGTGGGAAAGCTGATCCACCCCGGCTGTGGGGGTGGACGCTTCTTCTGACCCCGTTTGTACTGCGGAGGTCCCCCTGCATTAAGTGCTGCTGTCCTTCCCTGCTCCTGTTGATGAACAAAGCGTAACTGAGGTTCCTTTCCTGGTTTCCCAGGGGTGTGGCTGTTTTCTATCCTGATGTGGGTCTCAAGGTGGCAGAGATGGAGCTTTGCATCACGCTTGTGGAGCACTTCCTTCTGCACTGGTGCTCTCCTACTGTGTTGGACGAATGGCTTTCACAGAGGGAAGGGATGGGAGCCATGGGGAGGGAGGGCTTGGATACAGCTACCCCTGTTTGTATCTTCAGAATTGCTAGGGAAATAAGATCCTGCTCTCATCCACACAATCTGCTCACGTCATTTTCATATGTAAGAGGTCAGAAAAAAAAGGTGTGAGAAATCACTACAGTTGAGAGGTGTGAGGAGTGTTCCTGACTCTTACGCAAGTCACTTAATCTTTGTGCCTTAGTATTGTAAAAGCTCCTAAGAGAGACGTGGTGTTACACCAGCAGGCCGTGGGCAGCTGGTTGTGTCTGTAACACAGGAGGAGGTGGGTGCAGGAGGAAGATGGGTGCCTGGAAAGGGCGTGGGGAGCAACAGCAGCTCCTTGGCCATGTCAGAAGGACTTCTCTGCAGCAGGGGGGGTTAATCCTCATGTTCTGCTGCTGGCACCCTCCTGTCTGTTGGAGTACCAGCGTGGAAAATTAGTAGGATTTGCCCAGGAAGAAGGGTGGAGACCTGAATTCATGTTCGCTGTTGTGGGTGGGCAGTTTGGAGTTGAGCTTGTTGACTTAGGTTGCTTACCTCTGTCTGTTGGATACACTGTTCTCTGTGAGAACCCAGATGCCGTTTCCAGGCTTCAGAGCACAGCCGGCCAGGGTGTCAGTGTTGGCTGGAACGTGGCAGTGTTTGTGGTGCTGATAAATTAAGCTCCTGAGTGTAATTACCTGCCACTGTGGGCTGGTGAGGATGCTGGCCTACCCTTCTCTCTTAAAAATGGAGTTTTTGGTTGTAGGCCAGCATTGAGGGTTTTTTACACGAGGGCTGGTTTATGACTGCTGGCAGGCAGCACAACCATCCCAGCATCACGATGTGCTCCATCAGAAGCTGGAGCCTGTTCTTGTCCCATTCCTTTTGGGGAATGGGGGCAATAGAAAATTGGTGCTAATACACAGGAGACCCTCTCTGTTGAAGGACCCTGCGGGTGTCTTGACTGGACCAAAGGGAGCCGTGGGTGATGTGTTGGGGCCACACGGCTGTGGAGGGTTGGAGTCATGCATTCATTCTGGTGCTGATCACAGTCTTCTCTCCAGAGAAGAACTGTGTGGGTGGGGGTGCCTGCTCACCATGGTATGAGTGGTGGACCTCAAAATTAAGGGTGTCCTGGGGTCCTTGAATCAGCCTTGGCTCTCTGCCTCACCGTACTTCTCTCCCAGCCTTGCTAAGCATGTTTCTAAGGAAGACATTGCATTTCACTGCTGTTTTCCTGGTGTTTGCGCTGTCGGTGTCTCAGGTCTGCCAGGAGTGCTGGCGGGTCAGGAGACTGCTAACAGAGGAGGTGTCAGTGCTTTAGCTGCAGGTTCCTCTCATCTAATAACACTATTTGTCAAGGTTTTAGGGTTTTATCCTGTGATCTGTTCCTCAAACATTCAATTAAAGCTCCAAGTGGAGAATCGTTTGCACACTGTAGATCATGGATTTACCTCCCTCTGCACCACTCTCACAGCTGTTGGCATTTCAGTATGAGACTTCTTTCCCCCCCGAAGCAGCTCCATCTGAGACTGTTTACTCCTTGGTGTCACAGCCTTGGGAAGTCAGTGCTTACTAAATTAGCTGCCAGATCTCCATTGAGACTCTTTTTTCAGTGGCAAAAATATAAACTTCAGCATTTCCGTAGCAGGGGCTTTTGCTGAATTCAGGCTGCCCTGTGTGAAGGAGAGAGTGTGGCACGGATTGTTGGACTTGGGGCTGAGAAAGATCTGTTCTTAGCTCTGCTATTAAATTCTGAGGCTGGGGGCAAATATCTTCCTGTTCCAGCTGGTGTTTTCTTCTCTGTAAATGAGGCCAAAAATTTGGCCAAAATATTTTCAGCTTTTATAAAACACTTTGAGATTCATGGATAAAAAGTGCTGGATAAGTGCTAAGTATTTTCTTATGTTTGCAGACAAACTGATCATACTGGCTACTAATTGCCTTGGAGTAGCATAAGAGATCCTCTGGTCTTGGCTGCTGCATTTTATATCAACAACAGAGTTAATTTTATTACAGAAATGTATGGAAAGAAAAGTCTCTCATGCTTGAAATTTTGATGCTTTTATTTAAGAAACAAAAAGTGTGTATGCTGTAGAGGGTGGGAGAAAAGGGGAGATATTTTCTACCTGATATTTTCCTAGGTTAGGGTAAAGATTTGTTAGCAACACAAGACAAAACCAGAATAAACAGAATTTGCTTTAAGAGTCTGATTTACTGTCTTTGTCTTCCAAAAATCAGAATGGTGTAGATGGGATTTCCTTTGCTAAGAAGAGATGGCAGGGGTGTGCCTGGGACTGTGCAGACATATCACATGGAAGCTTGCTGCCTCTTCCTGGTACTTGGAGTACAAGTGTGCTTAAGAATGTTCCCACCTGAGGCATTTCTGTAGTTCCTGCAGATTTCTCAAATTCTTGTCTACATGAACTTATGCTGGGAGAGCATATTATTATATTATTATTACGTATTATTATTATATTTTGCTAGGTTACATTTTTCCCTTTGTATATTATTACTAGACCAATTAGTATTCAGGGACTCTTCCTTTATTCCATTTACAGCATTTATTTTACCTGTTGGTCATTTTCTGGATGATCAAGGGATGAAAGTTTGTGGTTTAACCAATCCCAGCTGGCAACTCAGCCCCACAGAGCCGCTCACTCCCTCGCCAATGAGACTGGGGAGGGAATCGGGGGAGGAAAAGTGAGAGGATTTGTGGGTTGAGATAAACACTGATTAATGGGTAAAGCAAAAGCCATATGTAAGCAAAGCAAAACAAGGAATTAATTCCCACTTCACAGGTCAGGCAGGTGTTTAGCCATCTCCAGTAAAGCAGAACTCCATCCCCTTTAACTTGGATGGATTTTGGACCCAGCCAAAACCAGCAGAGAGCTGAAAACACTTTGCTTGGCAGAGCAGCCTGTCCACTGCTTTTAGGTTGGGTTGAGGCACTCTGATTTTCTATGTGCTGCTCCTTGCCTCTTTGCAGAACCGTCTGGCTAAGGATCCCTGTTTGTGTTAGTTCCTCTAACCACCTGCATCTTGAGCATAAAGTGATTTTCCTTTGAACCTTTCCTCCATTTCTCAAATGCTTTCCTTTGCAGACCTTGAGCACACCAGAAAGCTCTTGAGCCCGTGGCTTTTCAGATAGGCACTAAGTGACAAGGAGATGCTTGAACTGGAAACCGTATTTGACTGGCAGCAAAATCCCATCTTTTGTTACTTCTTGTGCTGCCTTTGCTCTAAAAAAAAAAAAAAAAAGGTAATGAAAGCAAGACAGTTGCATTATTTCTTATATAAAAGGCATTAGACAGCAAGGCACAGAAATCCCATTAGAGTCAAACATATGGATACATTTACCATGTGTCCCTACTAAAGACTCTTATCAATTAACCTTCCAGTGCTCATGGCTGGCTCTGATTTAGCTGCCTGTGTACACTGACAGGACCTTGCTTTTGCTCAGGTGCTGCATCTCTTAAGCTCTTCCCTTGGTCATTTTGACCCAGCTAGAAGAATCAGATTTCTGATACTTAAAAAAAAAAAATCTCTTTGTTTTTCTTCTTTGTGATCTGTCTTGCTGCTTTTCTGCCAGTTTTTCCTGCAGGGATCTCTCGGGGCTGTGAGCAGAGAGTTGGTAAAGGGATAGCAATGAGACATGTGGCCCTCTCACAGCTGTTGTCCTTCTGTGAGCCTTTATCAGATAGGTGCACGCTGCAGAGCAAATGGATCTTGTGCCTGAATCCTGGGCTTCCCTGTCTTGTTACATGTTGTAAAAGCTTTTCTGGTCAAATACTCCTCAGGAGGAGGGAATGGTGAAATGGCTTTTTATTTTTTATTGTTTTTCTCGCTCCAGGGCTGTGGGGGCTGTAGGCTGAGCTGTGCGGTGCAGTTCCAGCCTGGTGCTGGCTCAGGCAGCCCCAGCCCCTGCTAGAGCTGTTTGTTGGCCAAGGTCTGATTTGACTTTGTTTCCCTTGGGGAAGAGCTGTACTTGCTGTGTAAGGAAATAAGTTCTCAGAAAAAATACTAATGTGGGAAAAACACTGAATGGCACTTTTTTTTTTTTTTTTAATGATGTTTTGACATGAAAGTACTGCAGTTTTAAACTAGCAATCTGAAAACTGGTAATTCATGGCCAACTGCTCTGGTCTTGGATATGAGGAGAACTGAAAGAGACACCTTAACCTTGATTCTGGCCTCTGAGGGCTGTGCTGCAGCAGCTGGGTAACATGTGGGTCCTCACTTAATTAATGAGTTGAGGACAGTTATGGAGGAATGTGATGGGAAGGCTCATGGATGCCCTGGGCCCTTGGATGACACTACCAAGTCCCTAGAATTTGCATTTTGCTTTGTCCAGGTACGAACTGGAGCCTTTGGAGGAGTTCACTTTCTGTGAATGACAAACCTGTTTGAGTTCAGCCTTTTAAAAGCTGGGAACATGTTACTTCTAGTTTCCATGGCTGTCTTCTTCCCTTCTACCCAGAAGGGTTGCAAAATGCCAAGTGTAGTCCAGAGCAGTCCTGGCTCTGCCCAGAGGACTCCCTAAGCCTCTGTTTTTGGCAGTGAATCGCTCCCTCTGAAAGCTCAAGTGCATCCTCCCCTCTGCCAGCGTTCCTCCTCTATCCCGGTGTGTTGCAACAGCATCAGGTAGGGAGGCAGAACGGTATGAGAGGGAGTTGGGTGGCTGAGCACACTGTCACTGTCCCAGTGCCTGTCTGGGCAGTAGCCTCTGGTTTCTGTGGATGGGGCAGGTGAGGGTGCCCTGGCAGCACTGACATCCAGCCCTGGGCCGGGCGCTGCCAGCCTGGGGGTGCTGAGCTGGGACGTGTGAGACCAGCTGCTTGGAGGGGTGAGAACCAGGCAGGCGGCAGGGAAGCCCTGCCAGGGCCCTCTGGCTGCTGTTGGGTGTGATCTTAGGGTGTTGTTGAGAGCAGCACTGCATCCCTGTGAGTGCCTGCTCGCTGCTGCTAAGCCGGTCATCTGATAGCTCCTGGGCGCTCCTCGGAGCCCTAAAATGGAGCAGCGCCGGATTAGATGTACCCGGTGCCCTTGGTGAGCTCCAGGGAGATACGATCCTCGCCCTCCCGCCTCCGACCTGCTGGCGCCCAGTGCCGTCGCCACAGCAACGGGAGAAGCAGCCCATCCGCATGGAAACGGCCTTGCTGTGCCCGCCAGCCCACTCGGGGAAAGCGGCGAGCACATGGCGACCTTGGGCAGGTGAGGGGCACCAGCACCTCTGCGGGAGCAGCAGGGAGCCTTGGCCCGAGCTGCGGGGCTGAACGCGCCTCCTGTGGCTTCCTGCAGCTCTGGCACCGCCCCTGCGTGTGGCACTCCCATCCCAAAACGCTGGCATTGCCCCCAGTGCAGAGCCAGCACGTGCTCTGTTGTCTCTGACCGTGAGGGGTAATTTTCATTACTGCTGCCTTAGTTTTTTGGGGCTTGTCCTGAAGTCAGGGTAAGGTCCAGATTATCTGTGCTGATACCTGCAGCAGCGTAGGTAGGTCACTGGTTCTTCACACTGACTGGTAGGTCACTAACCCCTGACTGGTTAGTACTTAATACTTGTAAAATCCCTCTTTGTAAGGGAGAAGGAGCAACTGGCAGCTAAACAGGGTCTCCTGTAACATAGGACAGACAAATGTCATCTCGACAGCATGATTGTGCAGTGCAGCCAGTCTGGCTTTGGGCAGCAAAATCTGAGTTAATCTCTCCTCATCCTGTCTCCTACCCCCTAAATCCCCCATTGGCTGCTTCCCCAGAGAGGGCTCAGGTTTGAAGGTGATGTTGGTGCTGATCTGCTGCCCCTGATAAGGGGGAGAGCAGCTCTGCTGTGCAGCTGCTTGTGGCCTAGCAGGGTTTGTTCCAGTTTTGCACCGGCGCTTTGGTGACTGTGTCTCCTGGCTGCAGGATCACTTAGAAGGGGATCTCCCCAGTCAGCATCACCTCTTTGGATGGATTTTGGTGGGGTTCCTTTTTACAACCACGTTCAGGAACACATTGTGTCCAGCAGTGCTGGAGAAAGCTGCTTTCCAGCTATGGGCCTTACTAAGAAGTCCACAGGGCTGGCCAGTCTAAAGTAATTTGCATTTCTTGGTCAGTTTGACCCTGGCAGCTCAGGGAATTGCTATTTCTATGGATTTGGCAGGAACAAAATGAACTGCAGTGGCCAGATCTTGCCAAGGGGCTGTGTGAGAGCCTGGCTGGCAATTACGAAGGAGAGCAAGTTGTGTGCCTGCAGGCTGGCGCAAAAAGAGATGAGTCCTATTTCACCTCACCTTGGGACCTGCAGAAGGGGCAGAGGATGGGAGACTGGTGGGTGAAATATCTTATTCTCCTGCCTGGGGCCCCAAGTTTTATTTGTTACCTGGAGCCCCTGTGTGGGCCTGCTGCTGTGCAGAGGAGCCCTTTGTGCCCAATCCTTTTTCTCTTCTGCTTTTTTTTTTTTTTTTTCCAGAAAGACAAGTGGTGAGGTTGCTGCTGGAAGCAGCTCTCCCAAGCAACGCTCAGAGCTGCTGAGATGTTTGGGTCCAGGTGCACAGCCTCCACTCTCAGTAAATGTGGGCACAGGAGGAGGGTTGTGGACTCTGGAGAAATTAGAGGACCCTGCCAAGTGGCACTAGTACAGGGAAGGCTTGGAGAACTCAGCAGAGGAGGTGTGAGCGGTTTCAAAAGAACAAAATAGCATCGAGGCTTGGCTCCTCTCCACATCTCCCCAAGAGGACCCTGCAGCCCCGCTTCACCCTCAGTGTGGGGACTTGGATGCTCTTAGGCTGTTCATTAGTCAAACCCCTGAGCAGCTCCTACTGCCATCGAGTACCTATTAATGCCTCTTCAGGGAGAGGAGAACATTGGGAAAGCACAAAAACAATCCGAGGGCCCTTTATCTCTTCTTGGTCTGAGAGGTCATGGGCTGAAGTTGGAGGGGAAGAGGGGCCAGGTGGGGATGCCAGGCATGAAAGCAGCACCGTGATTATGTGCTGAAGGATGATTGCAAAAACAACCTGATTTGAACTGTTACTTCTTCAAGACTCCCGGGGGTGCTTTAGGGTTATAAACACCTACTCAGTGACCTGCTTTGTGCACATCTTGAGCCAGGTATTCCCACACCAAAGGGAGAGCCAGCAAAACCTGCACAGATGTCTTTAACAGCTGCAGCCGGGCTGCCATAAGCCACCCCTGCTGCTACAGTTTATTAGCACTGCAGGGTCTGTCCCCTTCTCCCCCCTTCTCCTCGCCTGCTTGTGTGTACAGTCAGCTGTTAGAGGACACTGACATCACTTAAAGGTTTAATTGAATCTCACAAAGGGATCCAAATTGGCTGCTTGACTCTTGTCACTGAGATGCTCATGGAAGAAATCGTAAATCACCAATTCAGCAGATAAAGCTGCAGCTCTGGGCACAAAGTCCTTGTTGCTGGGGATAGGGAAGTAATTCCTCTTTGCAGAATAATACTCTGATGGCTGAGGGCTATTTTTCCAGGCCACCAGGTGCCATCCCTGTCCAAGTGAAAGTAACTGAGTTAGACTAACTCCCCAAGGTGTTGTGGCACCCAGTAAAGGGTAAACAGATCTGAGGCAGCATTTTATCTGTAAGTCAGGAGGCTGTTCTGTGTTTTACACAGGGATTTACAGGGATACAATGGAGAGAGATCCACGTGATTGTTTACTTAGAACAGAAGGCAAAATCCCAGGGAAGGCCAGGGTTGAACCAGGACAGACCTTTGCAGCCAGCAGCAATTTCTGAGATTGTTTCATAGAAAAAGTCATCTTTGAGTGCAGGGAATCAACAGTTAGGAGGGAATGGAGAGAAAAATGTCCAAAAGCAATAGGGAAGCCCAGAGGGAGAGGATATGACCCTAATGAGAGTGCTAATGCTGTGGCCATGCTACTGACAAATAAAGTAATTGCTGCTCAGGAGGAATGCAAGCCAGCAGAAAACAGCTTTCCACCCAGACGCCAAGAAAAGCAATTAGAACTCGTAAACACCAGTGTCTGTCTAAAACCAGGCCCTTAATTAATAGTTTAATTTGAAGGGTAAGGAAATCATTAAGCACTATTGGCATCTATTAATTCCCTGCAACAGGAGCCACAATAGAGTTTTCAGCCTTCTTCCACTGTACAGTGTGCAGAGGAAGGAGCACCTGAGCCCTTGCTTTGTGCAGCTGTGCTCCCTCATCTCACTGACTGCCCCAGAGCCCCAGGATGGGCTGCAGGAAAAACAGCCCAGACTGTGCACTAAGCTAGGACATGGCTTTGGGAGTGCTCCACATCTGGGCAGGGGAGATGGTGGATGGAAAATGTGATTCCAGTAAAAAGCTGTACCACTGAAGTACTGTGCTGGGGAGCTCAGGGTACAGGGAGCTGAGAGCCTGGAAGATTTGCATCATACTGTACAGATCTCAGCCACTGAGCCATGGAGAAGAGTGTCAGCTTCTTCTGTCCAGCACAGAGGGTGTTACAGGACTGCCAGTCAGAGGAAGAAGTAAGGGTAGCTACCAGAAATGGGCAGGGCAGGGAGGGACATAAAGCTTCCCACCATAAAAGCAGCGGTGATGCACTTGCAGATTTCCTAAAACCTTCACAAACACCCAGAAACCAGGAGCGTTAAGGAGTGGCCTTCACAGAGGACGCAGCCTTGATTTTAATCCTAGGCCAGATGAAGATTTATTCTTCTTGTTTTCTGACTCTCAGTTCACCCACATACTCTTTCCTGAATTACAGAGGGACTACAGGTCTCTTCACAATCTTACTTTTCAGTTTGTTCTACTGTCTTCGTATGACGTGGGCCCCTCTGCATCGATGTGATGAACAGGCTGTAGTGACAACAGCAGTGTTTGGTTTTCTGTGTGTTAGACAAACCTCCCAGCACAGCCCAGTGCCCCAAATTTGTCAGGCTGGTTGCTGTGCTGGGCACAGACACCAGCCCAGCCTTGCTGTAAGCACATCACACACCCCTTCCCCAGCCTGCATACCCAGAGAGTTCATCTTGATAATTTATGGCTGACCTATCTTCTTAAAAAGCAGCATATGAAGTCCCTAGTGCAGCTGTATATCTGGACTGAGGGGGAAACTCTTCTAGTGTGTCAAACATCTATGGAAGACCCTCTCTTCCTCACTGTCAAATCTGTGACAGCTCAAGGGACTTCCCTTTAAGATTACCTACTCTCCCTTCAAATTCAGAGAGTTGGACTAACGTAGATTTGTCTCAATCTTGTTTTCTCCTGTCAAATGCACCTCAACAGGCTTTTCTAAGCAGAGTGATTTCTTTCAAAACCTGCTGTATGCCATTCAGCCCCACGAAGGAGGTTCACTGCCTGGTTGCCATGGTACCCTTTCTCTAAAGAGGAAGAAAATAGTTAACTATGCAATTTAAGAAACTACAGAGGAATGATAGAATGAGAAATAATAAAAAGGAAGATTCTGCATTTGCAATAGAACTGCTGGCTTCTTTAAAAAACCACTATGTTTACAGGTGAAACACTTGCCCAGAGCACACTGTATAGTGCCAGGGCTTCTCTGGCAGGGATTTCAATGAGATGCCCTTTGCTAGGCACTGTGCCTCTGCCATCCAGCAAATCAATCCTGCAGTCAGTTACTGCTGTTCCCTTCCCCGCTTAATGCTCCTGACATATTTCCTTGGCAGAAATTCTGGACGGAGCTGGGACGGTGATAATACATCACAGACCCACAACAAGCTCCTGCTGCTTGTGGATACACAGAGGTACAGTTCAAGATTTAAGTGCTTTGTATCTCCTTGGCAGCATTTCATTATTCCTTGGGCCTACTAACCCCTGACTGCTTTCCCCAGGACCCTGGAAAATCCAGTTTGTGGTGCACAAGGCAGGGCCAAAGAGACTGCAAGCATCAAACCTGGCAAGATCCCAGCAGCCCCTTTAGAGAGAGCGGTGCTTTCCTTTGCCAAGAGCTGTGGCAGGTCAGAACAGCTTGGGTGAAACAAAGCACTGCCACAGATCTTTGCCAGGAATGGATCCACGCTGGTGCTCTGTGAACAGGGAGAGCTGCTTCTCACAGGGCACACGTAGCTCTGTGACCCAGAGGGAGGGAAGACGACCTGATCCCCCTGCAGTTGTTTACTAGGAATGACTACAAGGAGATCGAGATCTCAGGCTCTCCTTCTGACTGACAAGGGCACTAATGTCATAGAGGGCTAGACAAGAGCCACATATGGTGGGAAGAGAGCACTGTAAAGGCAAAAATATGCCAAAATACTTCTGAGAACACAGCAGGAATGGCTGTCAAAAGACCAACATTTTAATCAACAAACTTTGTACACAAGAGGCTTCCCACTAAGGGAATACACAGATTCCTGCTTTCACCAGCAGCTTCTACCTCCTGCATTTTTAAGGCTCAGCATGGTCTCTCCAAGCTTCCCTCAACAAGTATGTCCAGGGAGGGTGTCCTTCCACAATCTCACAGAAGCAACGTTCAACCCAGTCCCTGATGAGCTGATGCTGAAAGCTGTGTGTCCCTTGCACTGCCCCTCACAGTCTCCTGGCTTTCCGTGGGCGGCAGCCGTTGTGGGGGACCGGGCTGTTGTCGGTGATGGAGATGACCTCCAAGCCTCCCATGGTCAGCCCCTTGATGGCAGCCTGCAATGAGAGGACAGTTATCAACGCGCAGAACAGCCCAGGAGGGAGAAGGCTCAGGGCAAAACAGTTGCATCATCCCCCATCTGAAAATCAACTTGTTCCAATGCTTCTCACTTTCTAATTCTTAAAAATGAACTAATCAGAAAATCCAGTTTAAACTTACCTGCTCCAGTCCTTTCTTGAACATTCCCACTGATTTTCCTACTTTGGCCATAAGACGTCCCAAATACAGCTTTTATTCTACCTCCAAAATGGTACTACTCTAAAATTCTAATGATTTTAAAAATTCATTACTGGGCACTTGAGTGAGGAATCCTTTATAGCAGCTTCAGAAAAACCAAGTTAACTGAGACCAGTCTGAGTTTAGTAAACATCCGTGACAGCTGAGAAAAAGAAACTGCAACACCTACTTTGCGTCCCGGTCCCAGTCCTTTCACCATGACTCGCACGTGCAGTACACCCTTCCCACGTGCTTTCTGTGAAAACAACAACTGGTGAATGGTCTCTCTAACAGACACCATCTCTCCTGGTGTTTTTTATTTTCTTAATAATATTTAAGTAAAAATAAAGATTAGGTAGCAGTGGATACAGAATACATATATGGGGATTATTGCAGAGAAACTAAGAGCAAAGGAGGCTGGGGTATGGCCATGGCAGTTCAAGAGAACTTCTGTGCTAGACTGTCAGCTCTGCACACAGAGAAAGATCTCAAATCAAACTATGTGTGACCTAAAGGCAGGGCAGAAAAGGATATATCCAGGGATACGTGACTGAAGTGGCAAGGAACTAACAAGGACTAACTCTGAGCTGTTTTCCCTTCTCTAATGTGGTGACTTCTCCCCTGTGAGCAGTGGATTCTTTCTGGAGGGTAAATGAGAAGAGGCAGACAAGCTTTAGATTTGCTGTGCAGGAGTCCACACCTCCAGTGCAAAAATTCTAGGGGCTTGCAAATTGGAAATGAAGAACTGCTGTACAGCACAGCCCTGCTGCCACCACGTGGAGGGAGCTCCTCTGGCTCTCTTTTTCACTGTGTTCTGGTGTAATTAACACACTAACTACTTCAGCAGTGACACAATAAATCTGTCCAAGCACAGCTATGCAGCCATTATGAGGCTCCAACGAGCACAGATTAATAGTGAAGATGTTCTTATATCCCTCTGAGTCAACCACAATAAGCTGTTGGCCAGCAGTGGTACCAAACTCCTCTGGCATGAAAGGCTGGAGGGAGTTCCACCTAATTTAGGATAAGGATTTTCAGTTTAACCTTGCCTCATTCTGCTGTAATGAGGACTGTGACACAGCCTCATCTCCTCCACCTGGACACCCACATGGTGTTTCTTTAGAAAGAGTTACAATAAACCGTATGCAGCTGGAAACTACATGTGCAAGAACATCACTTTCTCTGGCTGGAACTGCTGTCTGGAGTTCAGTTCTGTGGCAGAGAGCAGATATAAAACATCCAGACAATAACTACAGCTACTTCTCAGTCCCCTACGGTGCAAAACTTGAACTCCTGTTAATTCAGGGGCTACACTCCCCAAATGACTGAGAAATGTTCACTTAGGAAAACAGGAGGCTATGCAGACTGGTGCTAGGAAAGGACAGGCTCCAAGTTCCAATCACACCTTTCCCATCACAACCCCTACAGCTCAGCTCACGCCCGGGGCATTTCCAACAGCTCTTTCAAACACACTTTGCCAGTGTGCAAATGAAATTTGGGAGGCCTGTGCTGGGGTGCTGCCTGCGAGGCTGGCCTGTGCCCAGGCAGTCAGCACGCCCCTCTGCAGGGGGATCACGGGTGGGCACTCACCACTGCTGCTGCCATGGCCGCGGTCTGCGCTGCGATGGCAGTGCCCTTCTTGGCGTTCTGGAAGCCCTCTGTGCCGCAGGACGTGCGGGAAAAAGGCTGGTTGTCAAAGCTCACCACCTGGATGTGGGTGCTGCGGAAGGACAGGGGCAAAGGGAAGAACTGCAAGCTGGAACAAAGCTTTATTCTCCAGTTTCTCGCTCGCCTTACTGGCATAGCTGATTGCAGGACTTACTGTTTCTCCCTGAAAATACCTTCAAAGTATCCCACTTAAACCCACTGCAGAGATGACCCAGCAGTGACCTTCTGGTCATCTTACAGACCCGGGCAGAACCTGTCTGGTGAAGGTGTGCTTTATCTAAGTATACCTCAGACCCCACTCGGCCCTTTCAGACTCGTCTCTCACTGCATTTTATCTCTTCTATTAAAAAAATTAAATAAAAATAAAGGGGCACAAAACACTTCTAGAACTTGAAAGAGCCTTAAGCAGTAACATGTCACAGGAGGGATCGCTGATGAAACGTAACTGTCTCTCATGGAGAATATTATAATTTTTTCAACACCTGTAGAGAAATTGTGCTAAAGCAGTGGGCTGAAAGTAACCTACTGTTAAAATTATCAGCATATCATTATTCATATAAAAATGTAATCAAGATGTATAAAAACAATCTGATTGCTTTTAAGACACTCCAAGGACAGTTATGCTCCCTGAACAGCACTGAGGTTTAAATCACTATCATCTTCCCAGCCACGAACAGCACTGCCCTGGCTCTTTTTCTTTGAACCTTTAGATCAAAATGATGACAGGCCAAACCTGGTGTTCTAAGCTTTTATTTCACACGAGAGCAGGAATGGAGCAGCTCATTTGCTTACTTGTTGTAGGTTGCTTTGATGTGAGCTATCGGGACCTCTTCGTAAACCTTACCATCCCATCTCATGGAGTTCCTCTGCACGATCGAAGAGCTGAGGAGCGAAACAAGAGCCATCAGGCCTCGCCCTTTAAATATTACGACGTTTCATTTCATAACGGGAAAATAAAGAAAGAAGGCATCAAGCTTCCGAAAAACACAAGCTGCGTTTCTGATTGAGTCAAGTGGCTCCCTCCCCTTCCCCGGCTGAAAACCCACCGAAGGCGATAAAACCTCGCAGCAAGCGGCAGATGGCAGCGCCCTCCCGGCGCGGGCTGGCCTCGGCTCTCACCTCTGCTCGGTCGCGCTCTGCTTCTCCGTCTCCTTGGCAGCCACCCCCGCCACGTCCCGCAGCCTGGGGGGCCCGGAGCGGAGCCCACGGCACAGGGCGGCGGCGCGGCCCCTGAGGGAGACACCGGCCGGTGAGCGCCGGGCGCTGCGGGGCG